>ML677374.1:5063990-5338990 GCA_007922305.1 Dermatemys mawii
CTGCCTTAAAAGCATCCAAAGGGGGTGAGCATCCTGCAGCCCCCCCCACCCGCCCCCCGCGGGGCTCGCTCCGGGCTCTGCTCAGGGGAGCCCGGGCTGGCTGGCCGCGGCCGGCGGCGCCGTCCCCATCCCCGGGATTCACTCGCCCTCGGTCCTCTCGGGGAAGAAGTGTCCCATCGAGATCCAGCCTGGGGCCTTTCGCCTCCCCCTGCCCCGCTCCCTTCCCCCGCGGCGCTGACGTTGCTGCTGTCAATCAGCCCTGAGGAGATCGGCTCCAGTCAGTTCCGGGGGGGGGGGGGGGGGCAGCCTAAACTACCGCCCCCCCCCAGCCCCTTCCTCACTCCCCCGCCCCGCAGCCACCTTCTGCCCAGGGCGCCTCGCCCCGCGCGGCTCCTGGGGAAGTCCTGGGTTAGATGAGCGCGATGCAGACAGCTCAGGGCACCCACCGGCACCCGCTGCGGGCGGCTGGGCCTTCGGGCCGCGTGCACCGGGGCGAGACTAACCGGGGGGGGGGGGGGTTAACGGGGGGGGGGGGGCGAGTTGAGCCTCTTCTCCCTTCCAGTCCCAAATCCAGCAACCCCTGAAACGTCCAGCGCCCGCTCTCCCCTCCCCCATCCCCCCTCCCCCAGGAGTCAAGTGG
This sequence comes from Dermatemys mawii, assembly GCA_007922305.1. Taxonomy (NCBI): domain Eukaryota; kingdom Metazoa; phylum Chordata; order Testudines; family Dermatemydidae; genus Dermatemys; species Dermatemys mawii. The sequence goes on from ML677374.1 coordinate 5,064,631, forward strand.
CGGCTGTGGGGGTGAATTCAAAGCGTCTTTCCCGCGCTCCGCTGCAGCTCACTCCGAGGCCAGGCCGAGTTCCGCTCTGAGCCCGGCCTTGACCCTGAGCTCCGGCTCCATTGACTCCCACTCACCCCGTCCGGCTCCAGAGCGGGTGGGGCTGGGAGATTCACGCCGCTCTCCGCCCATCCCTCCCGTCCTCTCATGGTCCGCGGCACGGCTCCCCGCTGCCAAGGGACGCGGGCTTCGGGGCCTTTTAACGCGGGGCCGGCGGAAGCGTCCGCGCCATGAGACCAGGCCGAGCTGCGCCTGCCTCAGTGGGCAACTTTCTAAAGCCCCCGCGACCCCTCAGCAGAAGTGGAGGCCAAAGCCGGGCTGGGGGCACCTGGAGGGCTGGGGCCTTAGCACACGGTGCGGATGGATCACAGGGAAGACTGGAGGGGGAGTTTCGTTATTTATTTTAAAGGGCCCTTTTACCCCAGGCCAAGCTGCAAAGGGTAAATCGGCCCGTTGAATCCCATCGCCCCTGGCTCCGCGTTGTTTGATGTCCCGGACCCGAAGCCAAATTCACGTCGGCCTTCGCTCACGGGCCCGACGGGCTCCTCAGCCCGAGCACAGGGGCTGATTCCCCCTTTGCACGGGGCTCCTGTTTTGCCCGTCTGATGCACCGGGCTGTGCGCCACTGATGATCGGGGCTCGGTTGGAGGAGAGACTCCGGCTTCCCGCTGGAGGACAGGCCCTGCCTCGGCTGCTTTGCCAAATCCCACTCGGGAATGAGGATACCCATGGGGAAGAGACGGGGAACCCCCACCCCATGGGGCAAACCGTGAAATGGGGGCGGTTGGAGAGCGGGGGTGGGTTTGTTTTAATATAACGGGCGACTGAGGTTTAGGAATCGCTTCAATCTGGGATTAAAGGGTCAATCTGAAAATTACAGTGGTTAAGGGAGCCCTGTGATTTACTGCACGTGCTGGCAAAATAAATAAATGAATCCCAGGATTAATCTCCTCTCTTCCCTCCTCCCCCTTTGCAATAAAATGGCGGGTTTATGCGCCTCACAAACAGGGTTGCAGGTTGATGCGTAACATTTAAATATCCAAAATGGGCCTAGACAGGTTGCAATAAGCAACACCAGACCTCAGAGTTTACACTCGTTTAATGGGGGCGACCCTGGGAACAAGAATGACAAACGGGCCCAAGGAGGCATTTTTGATCCCCCCCCCCACAGAAAAAAAGGCAAATCTATAAATTTAGGGGCACCGAGGTTAACGCTGAACATTAAAAAACATTGGAAATGTGGTTTGCGATTCAAGTCTGAACAATGAGGGGTTCTTTAGTGCCCAGGGCCAGAGATCAGGACACAAAGGAAACTATTCAGTTAGTGCCAAACGTCGTTAAACGGCCCGGCCTCGAGCCTGTCATAAATACAGGTCGGGGGGAGGCGGCGGAACGCCCGGCGCGGAGGGATATTGGCCCGGGGCGAACGTTCGCGACTTCAAAGGCTCCAAGGTGCCGGGAACGTTCGATTCCCGCCCTGGGGACCCCGAGCAAGACCCAGGCGTGCGCGCGACAGCTCCGGTTCCCCTGCGGGGTTTAGCTCTAACTTCTACAGGGACAAAAGGGTCTTTCCCTTTAAACCCGGCCCGGTGTGGGGGGATGTTTGCAGCGAGATTTACACTCCAGGTTGCTTCCTCGCAACCCATTCCCCTCTCCCACGTTTAAAATAATTCAAGTAGCCAGCTCAGAATTTCTTGCAGCCCGGATTGGGCTTTTCAATTAGTCCAGGACTCGGATATCACTCCCAAGAACCCGGCTAGTTAGTCTTTAAGGTGCCACAGGACTCTGTCACTTCTGCAATTCCAGACTAACACGGCTACCCCTCTGATTCTTCCCAAGAACTCGGCTCCAAACGGGGACAGCCCAGCTCCGGGGAGCTCCCCTCTGCCCACAAATTAAAATATGCCGCCCTGAACTCTTAATTTATCCGAAAGCGATCAGACCTTAGGGCAATATTCAAGCCGAAGTCCCGTTTGAAAATCAGTGCTGAGCTCTGCCTACACAGGAAGGCCCCCAATATTTGCAACGGAGCGTGAGAACTGGCGTATTTGAACGCATCGAGTCAAATTGCTGAAGATGGAGAGAAAGGGGAGATTCCAACATTTTTTGGACAATCCTTGATTTTTCATCCAAATTCGTATCTCCCCCACTCCCTGAAACTCGCCAGACTGGGTCATAATCATTCATTCTGCTTATTGGATTGATTATTTTTAAACACATGGTCCACAGTGATGCATTTGGCCCCGAATAGCCCGGGAAGGAACGGGAAGCACTTAGATGAAAAAAAAAATCAGGTTTCATACATTCTCTTACAAAAATTCCCGTTCTAGCTTTATCAACGGAGCAGGATAATGTGCCAAGACAAAAATCCCGCGTGTCTCGAAAGCGAAGGGAAAACTCAACTAGGGGTCTTATACAGATCATTACATACACACATCCCCATCCATCTGCCTTTCGACCATTCCCCTGCATTCTCAACAGAGTTCAAACAAGAGAATCGATTATTCAAAGGGTAAAAATGCCTAAATCCAAGCACCAAACCTGTGTGTAGTGGGGAGGTTGGACAGGGGGAGGAAGAAAAGGGGAAAATATAGATCCAGTGGCAGGTAAGCCAGCGGCTAGAGGAACGATTAATTTATTTATTAGTTGTCATTATTATAATTATTTTATTAATTAAAATCTCTCCTCTTCATCATTTCATGTAACTAGCGGAGTATGTTACAATTTTAGAAGGGGAGGAAATTTTGAGGGCTTTAAGCCCACGGCAGCTGGGTTATTATAATTAAACACACTCTGTGTAAAGAGTTTTCTAACGGCTTGTGTGTGACTGAGGGCTAATCGGGGACTTGCTATGTCCTCGAATTAATACACATCATAATACACATGCATCAGTCAAATCCCAGACACCGGATTTCACTGGGCTGCTGGATGGTGAAAAAAAAAAGGGCAAAAATCAATATGAATTTTCCCTGGCAAATTGTTTGTTTCTATTTTCGGAAAACTAACATCTCGCCTAGCTCTCCCCCCCGCGCCAAAAAAAAAAAAACCTGGGAAAGTTTGCTCTTTATTTTCCATCACAAATTAAATCCAACGGTGAAGAGAGAGTTCGGAAGAATAAACTACTATATAGTAGTTATACATGGCCACTTTGATTCTGGTTTGTTTTTTAGATGGCTGAAGTTTACGGTTTAATTAAAATGAATCCGTTTTCTGAGTTTGTAAAACAAAACAAAAACTACACCCCCCACAAGTATTTATAAATTGATCGGTTAACGGAATAAATATACCGTGCAATAGACATATGCACATTTACTCGGATACACAATACACATGAGATACAGTTATAATATACACGTGGTTTTGTGTGTATATTATAACTATATGTGCACAGGTAAATATATATGTAAATATGTCTAGAGAACTGTTTGTGTCTGTCTATATATAACGTACCCACGACCCCACAGCAGATCCTATTATACAAATCAAATCAACCTATTATACAGATCAAATTCTAGTAGTGTAAATACATACAGAATGCACGCAACGGCGATGTAAATTCGTATTAAATTCTGCACAAAATCGATGCCTTTATCATGCCCAAAATAAAGACAGCAGATTTCATGCTGTTCATATCGAATTATTTGACTTAAAAAACACAACAAAACCAACCCCCCCACCTCCTCCGCTCAATGTCTTTTCCTTCATCAATAAAGTAAATTGCTGCAGAATAAAGAATAAGAATTCTCTTACCAGTCGCGGTTGCTTGTCCTAGCTGGACTCCAAGTTCTCCCTTTTTTTCCTCCTCCCCCCACAAAAAATCTTAATTTGCAAAATGGACTCTATGCCTGAGTACTCAGGGTTTTAAAAAGACAGTGTCATAAAACTACTGATTCTTTATGGGGCAAGATTTTTATCAGGGTTTTCTTGAAAGTGAATTTAAACCCAAACTCACTCCCACCGTCACGTGGTGCAGAAATTGGGAACAGGAGCAGAATAAAAACTAAACTGGGGTCAACCTCTTAATGAACCATTTTCCCACTCCTAAAAAAAAAAAAAAAATGGCCAGGGCAGGCCAATGTGATGCTAAACAAGGCATAAGAAGAAGCTTTCTCATGTCTGGTAAGAATTCCCGGAAGACAATGCAGAAAACCAATAGGAATGGAAACTAGATAGATCATCTCCGCTTTATTACCTGTTAATATCAGAGAGAGAGAGGGCGAAATGCAGAAGAGAATCAGGCTTAACTAGGAATCTGGGAGTGAACAGGTGATGATTATGCAGCTCAGGAGAAGGGGTTGTGGCATGGTTGGTATCACAGAGACGCAAAATCAAAAAAAGCAAAAAACCACAGCAACCCAGCTCCCTGAAGCAGAGCAAACACGTGGGCTGCTTTCTGTAATTTACACACGAACTTTACGGCAACACAATAATTACCCGCCACTTAGCTCTCTCCATAGGGCAAGTTGCGGATATTTTGGGAAGAAGGAAGACTGCAGATGTCAATTTAAGGTGTGTCCCCCCGCTCCCCAAGGGTGTCGCTTATCGTTTTCCTCCGTTTTTTTATTAGCGGAATAAAGGATTTTGATTTTCAGATGAATACTTTTGGCAATCTTTGGTTCCAAAGCCTAGTTAGCGGAGAGGGGAAGCCTGCGGGTTTTGTTGCTGGGAGTCTCCCCGCGATTAAAGAACAAAGGAATAGTATTCAAACCCCCCACCCCCCCAGTCCAGAGGTGAATGTTTGTTTTGGGGAGCTGTCCCGGGTATTTTTTCCAGAGATCAGACTTTTGTTAATAACGTTGGATTTCGGATGGATTTCATTTTTCCTGAGCTACTGTCTAGGTGTGAGCGCCTTGAGGCTGTGACTTGTTGCGTCTGTCGCTGAAAGTTGGGTCTTCACAGAAACCACTAGGCTAAAGCCGACCCGGTTAGGGGCCAAGCCCTGAGATCTACGGAGTGAGAGCTGACTTGGCTTCGTTAACGCTGCCCGCTTTACTCGCGGCTGGTTATTATTTTCCTCCGGGCTGCTGTGTGGGCGCACACACGTGTGTGTACGTGTATCGCTTTTACATACACAATACACACGGACATTGGCTTGGTGTAATTTGCGTTTCAGCATTTTGCCTCCTTACACTGTCGGAACGCGCAGGATTCGATTTACACTCCGGAGAGAGACACGGCACGTCCCTATGGGCCAAACCCTTTTCTATAAACCGTATTCAAGCCGATTGGGGGCGAAGGGGGAATAGCCTGCTCCAGACCCATGAATTGGGGCTGGAAAGTTCTGGGATCAGGGCGGGCAAAACCCATCAGTCCCTCCGCGGCTCTGCTTGGTTTTCACCGCGAAGGAAGAATTCCCCAAACTTCCACTTCCACATTGTTGTCCCCTTTCCAGCTTTCACACCTCCAGGGCCGAGTTTACCCGCTTCCCCCGAGGGCCAGGGGGAGACCCCTCCGCCGGACCGGGCTAGGGCTGATGGCTGGAGACGCCGGATTCAACATCAAGGTGAATGGACCATTGATTTTCTTGTTTAAAATAAAAAGGATCCACCAAATTTTGCCTCCCCCTCCTTTTTTTTTTGCCAGCGCTGGAGAGACCCCAAGGACCCAGCTGACATTTTCTCTGCTCTCCGGACAGGTCATTAATTGCATTTTTGGAAGGATCCGAATCAAACGGGAGACGTGTGGGAGGAGGCGGGGGTGGAGGGGAAACAAACATCCAACGGACCCACCTCCCCCGGTTCTAGGAAGGGGAAAGCGAAGACGTGCGGCTCCAGGGTGCTGGAAGGAAAAGCCCAAAGGAACCAGCCCCGTCCACTTAACGCGACTTTTATATATTTGTCTAGATCCATGTGGCTGCAGAACAGTTTGTAAATTCAGAGCCGATCTAGCAGAGCTCCGGTGGTAGCGGCCCAAATTCCCCGTTAGTCAATGTACCCAAGGGGCGGGGTGTCGGCAAGAAACAACTTTTTATGTCCCCTTCGCACCCCCCCCTTCAATAATTAGCCACATTGCTAATGAGGGGGGATGACTTGAATACGAACGGTTGGTCTCGTTTCCTCCACACATTTAAGTCACACTTTGCCGAGCTGAACTCGGCCAGAGCAGAACAGGTTCCCACGGCTGCATCCAGTGGCGGTTTATTTAGGGGGCGTTTTATTTGCTGTGTTAGGGCCTGTTTTGTTAACGCAGCTTCTTGCTTCCGCGTGTAACCTGCAAACCGATTGCAAAGCGGCTGCTAACGCTCCGCATCGTGGAAACACCAACAATTAAAATGAAGGTTCCCCCATACCCACGCGAGGGGACAAAAATCAGTGAGCCACAAACCTCCTCCTTGAGCCCGGAGACATCGGGGCTGTTACCCAGAAGAGACTCAGTTCTGCACCCCAACCTTTTTAATTGTCCAGGGCACTCGACTTCCTTGTGAATGTCTCTTACGGGCTGCTAAGGGCACTTCTAAGGCAGCAAGAAGATGTACAATCCTCCCGGAGCAATTAACATCATTTAGCATTAGGAAGGAATGGCCAGGACTCTGAACTCTGCTGTACAGTGATTTTGTCCGGTATAAATCTTGGCTTTACAATAAATCTGAGGGCGCTCCTCGGAGCACGTGCGAGAGGGTCTCACAACCGGGGCTGGGGGTGGGGGGACCGTCCCGCCTGCAACTGACACGGATGGTGAAAACCCACCGGCCCTTCGAACCGCCCTGGAGTTAGAAAAACTCAACGACCCCCGAGCAAAGCTGCCCTGACATCTCCCTATAGATCCGCTCACTGCCTCTCGCTCTGATCCTAATCAAATCAAATCATTTCAAAAGAAGGGAGACGCATTCGACTCCAAGTTCACGCCGGTCGATTTCTTGTGTTTTTCTCTATTTTTAAGAGCAGATTTTATATTTTTAATTTTATTTTTATAGTAATACGTGGCTACAAAAGATCTTCGTCTGGATTAGAATTCCTCCTCCCTCCTTCGCTCCGGCAGGAGCAGACGGGTTTTAAGCAGTTAAAATACTCGCCTAAAGACTTTTTTTAAAGTATTTTTAAAAAGTGAAGCCATGCATGCTATGTAAACACGGAAAGTGAGTGCGTACAAATACTGTCAGCCCTCACCCCTTTGAACTTTCCCTTTCAGATTTCTAGGGAAGGATTTGGATAATTAACTGAAAATAATTTTTGAGAGGCCTGCCCGAGAACCATTGCCGATAGGGGGGCTCAGAGTTATCGATACCATGTTGGTCAATGATTTCCCCCACCCCATCTCCCGCATCTCTCTCTTGTAAAGACTGGTGGAAGAAAAAAATATCAGAATTGAATCCCTAATTTTAGAATCCCGCTCTGATCTTCGCTACACCCAATCCGGAGTAATCCCATTTAAGGAGATGGGGTTCACAGCAGCGTACACGATTTGGCTCCAAATTTTTGGAATGGTCAATACAGCCTTGGAAAAGATGGACCCGTGTCGTTGAGTGCTCTCCGCGGAATGAAAGCGACTTTCCCATCGCGATTGAACTCGGTCACACAGTTGGTAAAGAGAAATGATCCGAAAGAGATGATGGCTCTTTACAAACCGATCTGGCAGTCATAGCCAGGGCATTGATGAACGTCCCTGCGGGGATTTGATTTAAAGCCATTTGAAGCCTAAAATCCATTCGATCCAGTGATAGCTAAGTTATAGATAGAAAGACTCGGTATTATTCCTTTAGAGGGTTGAGGGCATCTTTTGAGAGAGTTTCCAGGCCATTTTTTGTAATAATTAAGAGGAATGGGAAATGGAACAAAATCACTCATTTCACATGATGTGGTTTTGTTGACATTTTAGACACACAAATACATTTCCCTGGTGCCCTACTGCTTAGCAATCCAAACTTCATTCCGAAAGCACAGACTAGCCCTTTGAAAATGACGAATCCAGTTAAGTACCTAACGCATCTCGTTGCAACACTGTACATGATCTGATCTTTGTCAAATTATTCCGCCAATGGAAGAAGTGGCTGGAAGTTATTTTCAAAGCAGGGTTTTGAATCGCAGGTTAAACCACGCAAGGGATTGTTAAACACATTAAGATGTAATTGTTTTCAAACACACACACCCCGCCCTATCATGTCTGAAGTGTGAGCAGAACCTCTGTATGTTTTTAGAAGGCGCCAGCAATTGATTCGGCGATTCTGAAACACCCGGACTGTCATCGCTCGTTAGATAAAGTGTTAGATAGACAAAGCTAACGAAGATCTTTCATTGCTCATCACCACGGAGTTAAAGGAGCAGAGAAGGTGGAGGGCAAGTCATTCTTCCAGGGACAGACTTTCAAAATCACTCATCACGGTGCCTGATCTTATTCATCTCTGGCTCTAAACACTGGCGAGTAATAAAAAACAAAAAAATCTAGTGTTGCCTTTCTTTAATAGTTACATTCACGCTTAGTCTTCGGGAATGGAAAAATAAATAGGATCAAGTCTGCCAGGTACCTGCTGTGAGGGTTTTAATATTTTTCAAGATGTGGCATTTAGCATTTGCATTGGGAACGGTGTGTGAACACAGCTCCCCTCGCTTGCTTTCCTCCCTCCCCCCAAGAAATCCTCTACACCTTCCCTCCAGAGTATGGAACTACAAAGCACTACTAAGTACATTCCGGCTTAAAGATCTCACTGGTTTCTAAAGCTAAACAGGATCTTTTCATAGCTGCTCACCAAAGGTGCCCACGCTGGATCAAATCCTGCCCTGGCTAAAACTCAGTGGCAAAACTCCCATTGTTCATAGATCCTAAAGCCACAGGGGACCACTGCTCATTGAGTCGGACCTCTGCAAACCAGACCGCACCAGAGAACTTCCCTGAAATCACCGGGGTAGCTGAAGGTACACACGGGCAAACAGAGTTTACTCACTTCTCCTCTGGGGAATATGGAGCTTAGTATAAGTTCGATTATCTGCGTCTTTCCCACCCCCCCGAAAATAATTCCGGTTTGAACAAGAGCAAATATTTTAGAAAACATCCTATCTCCATTGAAAGGTTGTCAGTGAGGGAGAATCCACCCCCCCCCCAGGGGGTCACGCGGGTCATCAGAAAGATCAGGGTTTAGCCCATTGTACAAAATAATTGGAATGAAAATATTTGGGTAAAATCCTGCCATTTTTACTCGGACGAAATTCTCCAGTCACCTCACACCAGTTCTAAATTAGTGTAACTCCACTGACTCCAGTGACTTCCAATTTACAACACTGTAAGTGAGACGAGGATCAGGGTTTATTGGCTGGTCTAGAATCCCCAACTGAAATCCACAGACCAGAGCCTGCACTGGTGTAAATTAACTTCATTGGCTTTAATGGAACTTCACCAATTTATACCACTGTGATTCTGGCCTAGCTGGAGTCTGGAATGGGTAAGAACTGAATAAAGGCTGCAGAATTTGATTGGTAGAGATCAAAAGATATAATGATGGGACAGGATTATTCATTTATTCAGCAGGAATTACACCAGGTTTAATTTGAGATTCCAATCAGGGACAGGGACAAATTACTAATAACTTTGTAACATGCTTATTTACACCATACATGGGCTTCCATACCTCATTGCGCATAGCTTCCGGGGCATATTTCTTTACTCTTCCGTTCCTCAACTAGTTTTGCCAGCAGTAGGTGCCAGACATTTCCAGGCTGAAATGAAAACACACAAAAACAAATCAGAAAGAAATGACAACAGGAAGCACAGATAAATCAAATCCAATAAGCAGCTCTCTTTAATTTCTAGTGCGCATTCATGTGACCCTGCAAACACTTAAGTGAGTAACTTTATGCACAATGGAATTAGTCTCATACGTAAAAGTTTCACATGTAAGCAAATCTTTGCAGAATTGGAAAGCTAAGGGAATATTTAAATGAATGATTTAGAGCAATCATTAAATACTGGCATGCAGCCTTGTAACACTGCACTATAACAGGATAATCAAATTAACAAAGACATTTCTAATTGCTATTGTATTATTTTGAGGATATTTTATAATCTGAGCTACACATATTAAATGTACATTCTCTTCAAGTAAAATTATTTAGATCCAAATTTGGGGGGGTTAAATATTTGCTAAACTACAAAAAATATCATAAAATATGCATGAAAATTCACAGGTGAGATTAAGAGGTTTTTCAAATAATAATTATTTACATCACAATTTATTTTCATTTTTGAAATTAACAAGAGTTTCTCCTGACCACTCTTAAGTAATAGTGTGATCCTCATTGAATTATGATTTTCAATCACTGGCGAGAAAACATTTACATTAAATATTGTGAGTAAACTTGGTATTTTCAAAATAAGAGAGAGCTCATGGAGGATTTTGAAACAATTTATTCAGGAAGGAAAAGCCTAGCAGTCATTACACCGGTCAATGTTAAAATGTAGGTAGTCCTTTAGTAGAAATAGGTAATCATTATTATTAGCATAGGCCTGATTCACTAAGATATGCACCCAAAAAATCTTTGTAATCTGCCCGATATTGACAATTACATTTTTACTATACACTGAAAACTATAGTTTATTGGGATGTGAGACTAGACAGATGGAAATAGACAAACACAGGGAACGTCTTTAAGTAGCCTTAAAAAACCCTCTGGGCACTTGATAATTTTCTTGGGACTTATCCACAAACATATTAATGACCCCAGATTCGCAACACTCCTGAAATGAAATCAAAATTATGATGTTGTCTAGAAACCTCACACCAGATCCTGACATTGCTGCAACTCATGTTCAGCATCCTCTGGTGCTGTTACAGCTTAAGGCAGGTCAATGGGTCAACTGTTATAGCTCTCTCTCTCCTCTGGGCAGGGGAGGAATCGTAGAGTGAGGTATGTTGTAGGCTCAAGCATTGTTGAGTTAGCAATTCCTGAATGAAGCAGCCCTTAAGGGATATACAGCTAGTGCAGGGTCTTCCGGAGTCATTAAGAAGAAAAAGCTTGACACTCAAAAAGGTTGATTGCTGCACATGGAGGAAAGGGGGAGTGGATATAGCAAATCACTCAACTCCAGGGTAGTGGAATGGCTGACAGAGACCATCATGTGACAGGAGGAAGACTCCGGAAACCTTTAGGTTAAGCTTCTCTCAGGTGTGGGGGATATGGGAAGACATGGGAATTGCATACACCCAACCAGTGACACCTTGCAAGTCACTCCTCAAAACGCATCATTTTTGCATTGGTTCTAGAAACAGTCCTTTGGAACACCACTTCCACAAGGCGGACATCTCCCAAACTGGGCCATTCTACGTCAGTAACTCGACTGGCCTGACAAGATACAGTACAGGAGTTTTGCCAGCCTCCATTACAAAATGAAGCGAGAAGCTTACAAACCTTGTGCTGTTCACCCAGTTCAAGAAATCTGTTTCAAGCATTGGAGAAACAGAACCAAAGCGTTATTCTAAGCTTCACTGCCTGGAAGAAAATGCACATTTTACCATATGGTAAACTTAATACTTTTGCACAACAATGAGGGGCAAACAATGCAAGATAACAGGACTATGGGCCAGTTTATAACCTCACTTATTAATTATTTGTATTACAATAGCACCTAGAGGCCCCTAACTGAGGCCCCATAGTGCTAGGCACTGTACGTGCACAGTAAGAGACTATCCCTGCCCTGAAGAATTTATAATCTAAATATACAAGACAGGCTATAGAGTTGGAGGGGAAACAGAGACACAGTGAGATGAAGTGAGTCGCCGAAGGTCACACAGCAGTTCAGCAGCAGAAGGAGGAATAGACCCATAGTCTTAGTCCCAGTCGAGTGTCTTATTTTACTGGACTACGTTGTCTCAGTTCCACCTCCCCAGCCCCAGGGGAATTGAATTCTGCTCTGGGATACACAATGCAGCCCTGAATTTCAGCAAACAGCCTAAATTTAACACTCTGACCAAATGTGAAAGTCAGACAGGCTCCAGAGTCATTATTTTATGTTAAAAGTACAGTTACAAAATCCTTGCTCTTGCTGTTGACAGACACTTCTGCATGTCCCACCATGTGCTGTGGCATCCCACCCTCACTCAGGATCTTGCCATTCGAACAAGTGCCTTCGTGCCTACTCAAAGAGAATCAGGTCCCAAAGCAGCCTCTTGCCAGTGACATGGGTTCTTCAGTCTGCAGCTCATGGGTTCCAGCTTTGACCGCTCTACAGAGAAACAGCCTCCATCAAGACAGGTGAGCCAGACAGAGATTCCAACATATCCTTTTTGACAGGACCAGTTTCCTTGCACACCGCAAGCTGACAGAGCGGATCTCAGTCTCTGGAGCATCCCAAAGACAGACTGGAGGGTCTCATTTCAACTTAGTGATGAGCAGCACATGACAGAGAACAATATTGTCCTATCAGTTACCCTGGCGTGTATTCTCATCCCCTGTTTGCCAGCATTAGGATAGATTCTTCACTTCATTCTGGAGGTGCAAATGAGGCAGGGTGGGAGGGGAGGAAGACCGTGAACAAATCAGAAGTATCATCCAGGCACACCGGATTTAAAACAAGAGATGCTGCCCAGAATGGACACGTAACATCGTTCTATGGAACATAAAGAGGAAAGCCTCGTCCGGGCTTTGGTTATTGCTCACAAATCTCCAACCACAAAATAAATATTTGATGCCAAAAAACTTTCATAGAGTGGGTCTTATGGGCTGAAGGATAATCTAAAACGAGTTTGATTTTAAAAGGAAGGAGGGAAGAGAGAGGAACAGGTGCTGTTGTGTAATGAAAACTGCTCCAGTTGCTGACCTCGGACATGGCTTCCCGGTCTTGAAGTTGGAGAGGGAGGTACAAAACCTCTTCCAGACGCCAAGAGCTACAGAGGAGTTGGTCTTCATACCGCCAGTGGCCTGGTACAGTGAAGGGACAGAGAAGAGGCCAGAAGTTGATGAATGGATGGAATAGGCAGAGAAACAGAAATCCCTAGACAGGTTTAGAAAGAAGGGCAATTTTGAAGGGGATCCTGAAATGAATGGAGGTCCAAGAGAGTTGTTTGAAGATGGGGCGATGCCATTGTGTTTCTTTGTCCATCTGTCAAAGCAGGAAGCAGCTTTCTGTACACACAGGAGCCATACAAAGACAGATGAGGCTTAGGTACGATGTGAGGAGATAAGGGGAGTGAACAACAATACCTGCCTGGTCTGAAAGACAGTGCACCCTGCCAAGCCACCCTGCCAGTAATGTCTTCTGAAGTTAAAGGCGGTCAAGCTAAAATCCCATTCGGGTTGCTTGATCGTCATTGATACAAGTCACATTCGATATGGTGTTGATTTTCCAGACAGCAGGATGAAAGCATGCCTCACTATTTCTTGGGTGTGCTTCCTGGGGACTTTATACTTCCTTCACTTCCCCATTAGGATCTCCCTCTCTCTGTCTGCTAGCTGCTCGAGTCCTAGTACAATTCACTCCAGGACTCCATGTGGACGCTCATGGGCAGGAGCTGACATTTCCATTTGTATTGCATGCTCTGTCAACAAGGCCTTTCCTGGTTCCACATCAGCAGGTTCTCAGGATGAAGCCCCTCCCTGCCCCCCTCCCCGAAAAAGCAGTCAAGTACAAAGAGAGACGAGGTGCAAATCCAGCCAGATGTAAGCAGTTTTCACCAGGGCTGAAACATGAGTCCAGAAGGAAACCAGCCCAGGTCTCAAGCTATACCAGAGCTGAACCAAGGCTGGTGCTGTCACAGAGCGGGATACAGGTCCCAGCCCTTTCCCCTTATTAATGGAACACTCACAGCCTCCCATCCTGTCCCAGCGACATCAACAGTAACTTAATTTCTTATTGATTTCAGTGGTGCAGGGCTGGGTCTTGAGAGAAGAGCTATTCTCCATCTTGAACACCTTCCTCCCCAATCATAGCTGCTGCAGATCAGAAACTAGAGAATGAACGCTAATTTCTGGGACGACGTTTCTGATGATTGTCTCTTTTAGAAAAGGCAAGATGCAGGTATTGCCACTCCAAATTCCTGTTTTACTCCAGTGGGAGTCTTGGATGCTTATCACATGGTAGGCTCAGACCCACAGGCTGGGAATTTTCTCCTAGCTGTAGAGGACTTTGTTATGTGCTGGGATCCAAAACTCCCTGTAAGTAACAGAAGGGGAAGGAATGGGAAAAACAGAAGAAGGGGAGTGAGGTAAGTGCTGGAACAGAGGGTTCTTCCTCTCTCACACCTGCACTTTGTTTTAACAAGAGAAGAAGAGGTGGAGGAGATAAAGGGAAGAGGGGTATCTGGTAAGGGGGCCAGAGATTTCAGTTCAGAACAGAAACAAGCTCACTATTCCTTGGGCCAGAGCTCTGCAGGGAATGGTTATCCAACGTTCATTGAGATAAAGCATCAGCAGCCACAATGGCTTTTCTGCCTGGGACTGGAAACCAAATAAACTCCACAATGAGAAAAGCAGAAGGAATGGCTAGCAGAGCAACCTTGCTGGCGGCCACCGACGACACTTGTATGGGTACAAACCAATAGGGCGAAGTTTGGGGATGAGTCAGAGCAACTCATCAGACATAGAATACAGCAGGGGAGGCTACTCTTGAGTAAGGAACACACAGCACCAGCTGTGGTATCAACAGCTGTATCATTCAATGTAACAGCAATGAGATGACGCTCAGACATTTCACAGTGATGTGGTCAGGTTCCTTGCTACTCATACGTTCTACTAGTGACTTTCCCCGACTTCACTACGTGCAAGATCTGAAAATAAACGAAGCATTACAGCTAAAGCAGATTCCCTTGTTTCTGAAAGTCTATTGCGTTGGGCTTTGTTAAAGCCATCAAACAGTTTAGTGGGGATTTGCAGCCCTCAGACTAATCCCTAAAAGTTGGACCATGGCACTGGAAATCAACAGCCTTGGGATCTAGTCTTCATTTTGCCCCTGGCTCACAGGGCACCTGTGGACAAGTCACATCACCCCTCTGTGCTTCAGTTTGCCCGTCTGTGAAGTGGCAATAGGGTTCACTGACCAATATAAATATGTTTATCACCAGCATCTATTTAGCACTGTGCAAAACTTTACCTAAACTTTCTTCCTAGGAATGGAGGTCCTATTTTTCTAACAAACAAACTCCAACAATGGGATATTGCATCTTTAGGACCTTCCAGAGGCAAAGTTTTTGTTGCAGTAGGCTCAAGTCTGGCTAACTATGAGGTGTACATTTGATACTTATTACTGTAGAGTTACCGTAGAGGCTGGGAAACGAAATCAGTGCTGTACTGGCACGTTGGCAGCAAATCAAACAAAAGAACATTAATTAGGACACATTAGGAATAGAAAATTAAATTCAATTAACATTTTGTCTGTGGAGTCTTCCCTGGACATTTTCGAAAGGGTCTAAGTTTACCAGGTAGAAGGTGAAATGAGGTGGCTGGTGCAGAGGAGAGACTGGTGAGAAGTTACAAGAATTTGAACTCTAAAAGCTTTGGATTACACACTCAGTGGCCTGCTCATTTCATGAACCTTCTTTTCATTGCATGCAGATTTGGTGCTTATGGAAGGGAAGGACTTAAGGATTGGTTGGGTACCAGGTGGAGTTGGGGGCCAGTGCTGCAAATTTGCACTGACAGCTTTGCTGGCGTATCCCCATCCCACATGGACAACGCGACCTCTTCTTCCACACCCAGGTGAGTCTCTGGCCTGCCTCCACGTTGTGGAGAGCGTTGCGATAGATAGAACCGAAATCTTAGGCCCCACCTGTTGCCATCATGGTACCTCAGCCCCTCACAGGTGTTTATACAGTTATTCTCACACCACCACCCTGTGAGGGAACACAGCACCACTATCCCCATTTTACAGATCAGGGAACTGAGTGAGTAGCCCATATCACACAAGAAAGCCATGACAGAGCAGGAATGGAAGCTAGGAGTCTCAAGCCCCAGAACAGCACCCCAACACCGGATCAGGCTTCCTCTCAGTTCACAAAGGAGCAGGCGGAGACACCCAAACCTCAAACAAATGAATGTATTAACTCGATTCTATTGCCTCTCTTACCACAGCCAGCAACTGTGCAAAGCTGTCTCTTTTCCCAGGCAGCTCTGGGAAGCGAGGACAAGGGCATGCGAGGAATTCTTGGGTTTGCTGCCCTCATCTTTGCTGACTATTTCAGGAAGAAAGAAAGAAAGAAATTCTGACCCTGCATAGGGACAGGCCCAGCTGCTGGGAGCACTAGACTGGATCAGCATCAATGGAACCATCCAAACAACAAAGCGAAGCAATTTACACCTGGGATGTGTTTGGCCTTTAACATATTGCCTTGTACAACACAATGGAAGTATCTAGAAAGAATGTGTTCTGTGTATAGGATTTTGGGCATCAGAAACACGGGCGTCCTCCAGCCTTAGACCTGGAGTCACCCTTGGACCGTGCGGCGGGAACATCACTGGGATGCTCTGGTACAGAGCAAGAGTGGTGTGTTCTTGTCCTGGCCTGATCCTCTAGTGCAGCGGTGTCCAATATGTTTGCCACCAGCCACATGTGGCTAACAGGCTATTGCATGTGGCTTTTTTATAACGTGACTTAATGGGGCTTTTTTTTTAATGTGGCTAATAACAAAAATTCAAAACCACAAGTGTGGCTAGTAGTGGGCTAGCATCGAATTTCTATTGGACACTGCTGCTCTAGTGCAAGAGCACATGTTTGACACCTTTCCATCCTTCTCCCCGATCCTGGTGCTGTCCAGAGACTGGTTGGGAACTCAGGGCTGCTCTGAGCTACATCCCAACAGCAACAGTCCCCCAGGGGACACTCCCCTTGCACTAGAGAAACCCACAAGTCCCTGGTTTGCCTCCAGGAGCAATGCAAAGCAGCTAGTCGGGTGCAGGATGGGGTGATAAGATCTGGCCCAGGATATCTTACAATCACGTAAAGCCAGTCGTCTTCCAAGATCCCGGATCACGGCACGAGTTCATTTACAAGTTACATACCCAGCCATGGCTTAATCCACCACTGCGGTGTGGCCTCCTCTGGGGTGACATTCAGCAAGTATTTACCACTGCAGAGAGACACACACAGATTGGCTGGGAACTTGAGCCCACTGCAGGCAGGCAAAAGGGAATTCCAACCCAAGTGGGAACTTGCCTAGAAGGCTGGAGTTCACTTCCCGAGTCATTCTGCCATGGGATCCTTGATGAACGCAAGGGGTCAGGGCCCAAACGCAGTACGCTGTTCCCCTCCTCCGGCCCCCTGGAAACACTGCTCACGGGGTGAACCCTGCCCGGTCCTTACAGAAAAGGAAGGTGAGAAAGAGTAGGAGGCGGCCTGCCTTCCTCCTCAGAGGCAGCAGCGAATGGGTCTTGCTTGTTGATGGGGTTGCTATGGTGCAAAGCGAAGGCTTGGGTAACAAGCTTGTGGAGAGATAAAATGGGAAACAGGCCTAACCCCGGGCAGGCTCCACTCTGAAACGCTCTTTTAGAACCCAAGGGCCGTAAATTGTGTGCTGGAACCAGCAGCGCCTCTCTCTCGGAGAACTGCACGTTTCCCTTCAGCTCGAGTGTCCCGCGGATGAGTTATGAGGAGCTCGGCACTGAACAGCGTGCAACTCAATTGCAACAACATGAAAAAAAGGTTGTCTCCCTCCTCCCCTCCCCCGCCTCTCCCTTCTGCAAACACTGCACAAAGCTTTCACCATCCAGGTGCTTTTCTCTCCTCTTTGTGTCCATTCGGGGTGGCCCAGCCTCGGCAGCCTTGTCTGCAGTTGTTACAGGGCTTGCTCTGTTTATCATTGTGCGTGTACAACAGAACTCACCGTGACAAGTGTAGCGTGGGGCCCGTTTGCTCGGGTGGGCTCCTCTCGTCTCGGCCAAGGCCCCTTTCTGCACTTCTAATGAGCGTCAGTCATTGCATTCTATTACGCGGCTATTTACCTATGCCAGGCAGGCAGATGGCTTGACGACAGCTTCAGGAACACCTTGTAGCAGTTGTGGTGATTCTTTAGATCCATTGCTTCCCATTTCATTTCACACATCATGATTTCTTAAACCTCAGCCTGTACCTTCTCAGCACGGCTTCCTACCTCAGCTCCAGCCATGTGCATCCTTCAACTGGCCTGAGAGCAATGTATGGTCTACGGGTCTGATCATACAACTGCAATGCAGGAATCGCTGAGCTCCTATCCTATCTCTGCTACTGACTTCCCTCTGTGGCCTGTGGAAAGTCGTTTGACCTCTCTGGGTCTCAGTTTCTCCATCTGCAAAAGAGAACTACTAGCTACGTCCTCTCCCTCCCTCGATTCAGGAGGTTACCCCTTAGAAAGGGCTTTAAAGAGGTCAAGAGCTAGAATAAGTGCCTTTCAGGGGGTGTTATTAGTAAGCTTCTTACAACCTATTTAACTGAATTTTAAATGTATACTAAAGTTATAGTCCCATTAATCCATTAATCAGAGGGGCTAGCTGAGGCTCGTCTCTCTCTGGGCAGCGAGGAACCACACCCCCTCACTATACTCAGAAAGCAGTCTTGCAGGGAATTAGTTCGGCCGCGGGAGTCTTCCTCGATGGCCCTTATCAGAGCAGAAACAAACCAGTGTGCCCAGGCCCTAGGTCAGGACAGGGCGCTGGTGAGTCAGGCCCTCAGGCAGGGGCTGAGCAGCACCAGTAGTAGCAGTAGGCCCGGGCCCTCATTTCCAAAGGGCCTTGGAGAGGGGGAGGCTGCCACCCGCCAGTTTGGGTGGCGGGGGGACGCAGGCCCTCCCACTCCACTGCGTCTCAGCCCGGGGCCCTAGCAGCGGCAGAAAACCTGCTGTTGTCAGTGGGGATCCTGGCCGAAACACACTGAATGGGCTCTGGAAGCGTTGCAGCCAGACTTGAGTCAGCTGCCCCTGGGCTACTTCTGGACTCCCGCTCCTGAGGTACCTGGGTCAGGGTGGCGTTGTCAGGGGGGTCTGACACCCTGGATTCCTTGGGATTACTGATACGGGGCAGGCCCAGCCACTCCTCTGGGTCACTGGTATGGGACAGGCCCAGCTACTCCTCGGGTTTACCGCGGATCACTGGGGCTTCCCAATCGCGAGCAAGGCCGGAGGCGTCTGGTCTCCCCAGTGGCTGCTCTCTGAGGTCGGGCCTTTATACTCCGGGGCAACACCTGACCCTCTGGGGAGCAGGCTTGGAGCATCCTGGCTTTGCCCACTCTGGTGTCCTCAGGGACTCGTCTCTCTGCGGGGCGGTGGGCAACCACACCACCTCACTACAGTTACACATACACATACACATACACACCCCCCTCTACTGCATGGGAGCAGAACTATTCAGCTATGTGTCATAGGACCTTTCCTCTTACTTGCTAAGATGATTTTCCTGCTCAACTGGTTGAACCCTGGGACTTTAGAGCAGGAAGATACGAGTTCTTCCCCAGTGGTCACATTGCGGCTAGGGATGTGCAACACCGTGACAGTCAGGAAGTTCATGCTCTAGGCCCCGTCATGTCAGCGGCTGAAAACTCCTTAGGCCTCGGCTATCTATTGAGCTGCAGAGGGCCCTGCTGTTCATGGGCACACACTTGACCTCCCCAGACAGAGCACCATCCCCATTTTTCAGACTCACTCCAGGACCATCCCTCCCCTAGCTCTCCTCTGGAAACCTGCCCTTTGGCTCCACCCTGGATTTCTGTTCCAGGCATGGGCAAAGGGCTGTGGGACCAAAACAGACAAGGGACCATAGCTGCAGCCGCCAGAAGAGCGAGAGGGGCATTATCCTTCTTCCCCAGCCTTTTGCTGTGCGTTGACTTGTCTCACAAGAAAATTCCAGGAGAGCCCTGCTCTGTCCCCCTGGCTCCACCCCGCTTCTCTCATGTGGTTACCCCTCTGTGTGGGAAGGGAGGGTTTGAAGGCGGCTGCTTAAAAGGAGTGCTGTGGACCTGCAGAGGCTGATGTCTCCGGTCTCAGATACTAGTGGGGAGCTGTGTGGCTCCCTGCACATATTACTTGACAAAGGGCCTGGTGGAACATAGGGCTGGGGGCTCTATCAAAGTCACTCCAATGGGTAAGCACAGAATATGCTAACAGAGGGCGTGGCATAGTTTCCTTGCTTAAACTCTGAACCCACTCACTTGTGTGTTTACGTCAAACCCTGACTGGACTTCCAACCAGAGCATCAACACTTCTAGTACATTTTCACTTTGCCTCCTGGAATGCACTGCATTGTTGTTCTACAGAATCCAGGCCCCAGGGTGATAAAAACAAGGAGTACGTTTTTCCAATTAAAACACCAAATGTGTTTTCCTGCCAGTATTTAGCCCAGCCTCCTGTAGGATGTCTACATTTTAACCCAGAAGCAGCCTCCAGAAGCACTGCAAAATAAGTTAATATTCCGCACAGTGGAAAACAGACCCAGATAAATAACTTAATAGCTGAGATTATCTGTTTACTGTATGAAACCTTCACTATTAGCTCACTCTTAAAAGCACAGCCTCTAAAAATCAAACCCAAACTTTTCAATTAGTGACCCAGCACGAAGTCTCATGTGCTAGGCAGAATTGATTTCAGAATGCAGGTGTTGGCCAGTTCTCCCTTGACCTCAGAGGTGGGATGTGGGAGAGAGTTTACATGTGAGATGTAAAAAACCCACCCCAGCAAAACATGCAGCATCTCCAAGAACATGGCGTGTAGTGGGCAAGGTTTATAAAGCAGAGGAAGTGCAGCCTGCAGCACTTGCATTTATGCTCTGATTCAAGTTCTCCTCTTACAAAGAGCAACCGTGTAGTCCCAGATAGACTAAACAAGGATCGTCAGGTAACATGGTCATGGAACGGCTGAGTAAAGACTTGAAGATCTGGATCCCAGAGTCCTTAGGCTTATTCAGCCCTTAATCAAATGAAGTTCTCCGCACAAATCCTGAAAGTTACTTGACATTTCCCCAGAGCAGAGAATGGGGAAGGTGGCTCATTGATGACAAGGGGTGATCTGCTTCGTTAAGGACAGCAGAATGCAACTATATATTAGAATGTAACCCATCTTACTGCCTGAAGTAGATCCCATGTTGTCTGTAGTTGCTGTCTTGTTCCCAGAAGAAGAAAGGCACAGAAAGGAGCTAACACCACTCACTTTCCTTCTGCCATTAGATGTCTTGTTCTTTTAGTGAATTGTATTTTTTTCTAAGAATAAAAACAATAAAAAGCTGAGCAAATTACTTGAACTACTTTCACAATTGGTTTTCTTCAGACACTTGTTCGGAACTGACTATATCACAGTGTATAATGTGAATCACCGATGACCCAACCCTGCAAACCCCCATGCCCCTGATGGCTGTACATCCTGCAGATGGCCCCAGGTAAGTCGGTGAGATTGGTCATGTGAGTTGAGTCTCACATATTGGACTGGGTGCAAAATTAGGCCTTGGGAGTGGAATTAGACTGTGAGGATCCTTCTATTAAGCATGTGACTCACCAATGCGGACTCTTCCAAGAATTTTGTCAAGCAATGTATCCTATCACCTGTAAATATTTCTTAGGCTTTAACATAAAATATGACTAACTCTGAGCTTTACAGGAGCAGTTTATGTCAAGAGAAAAAACAAGGTATTTTCTGTATTTTCCCTTACAAAGATTTCATGTGAGTGTTCACTCGCTGGCATGTCTGTGGGTGGGTTCCTAACACAGGAACATGTGCATGTGAGTGGGCATGCATGTGCGTGGGCATGAGAAACGTACGTGCACGCATTGGGCGTGGATTTGCATGAGTGTGTACACATGGGTGAGTGTTCTGTACAAGCATGAGTAGGTTTGCAGGATATACACAGCTACATGTTTGTGGGGGAGGGCTAGAAAAAAAAATACAAGGAATCAGCATTGGAACTAAAAACTAGCCCGAGTAACCTGACAAAGGGAGCACACGGATGCACACTGATCAAGTACATTGGCAAAAATCTCTTTCCTATTGCCGACCACTTACAGAATGGGAAATGGAACAAGGCTTCATCCGCTAAGGGCCAGTCTACACACAGAGTTACACCACTTTGACTAAGGGCAGGTCTACATTATGGTGGGGATCGACATTGTGAGATCGATCTATTGGAGGGTCAATTTATCGTGTCTAGTCTAGACGCAATGAATCGATCCCCGAGTGCTCTCCCTGTCAACTCCGGTACTCCATCGCCACGAGAGGCACAGGCGGAGTTGACGGGGGAGTGGCAGCAGTTGACTCAGCGCCGTAAAGACGCCACGCTAAGTTGATCTAGGTACGTCAACTTCAGCTGTGCTATTCTTGTAGCTGAAGTTGTGTATCTTAGGTCAATTCCTTCCCCCCAGTGTAGACTGGGGTTATATTAAACCAGTGCAAAGCCACGTGTGGACACTCTTAATTCAATTTCAACCTGGCTTCCATGTATTTAGGTCCAACTCACCCAGGAGTTTGCTCCAATTTAACCAAATAAAGTTTAGATAAACCAGGGCAACTCGGTGTGCTAAGACAAACCCTAAAGTCCAGGTCCTGATCCCACCATATTTTATGGCAAAAACACTCATTGGCTTCAGTAGGACCAGGTTCAGTCCTAAGATGACATTTTCTCAGAGTAGAAACAAGCAGCATTAGACCTTTTGGACCTTTGCCTCTTCCTAAGTCTCTCCACAACTGTGCAACCTCTTCTGCTATTTGACCAACAATTGATCATTTACGATCTATTAGATCGAGTGAGAGAGCCCAAACACTAAGTCCCACACAAAGGCTGAAATGCCAAGAAACTGGCTGCTAATGTTGGGACACACTGGTAAGTCAAAGAATAGCATCTTTCAATAAAATCAGCATACAAATAAACACGACAATTAGAGTAGAAAGGGGCTCTGCATCTCAGGGGCAGTCTAGGTCCAAAATCACCCTCCTTGAAGTCAATGGTAAAACTCCTTAACATCAATGGGAGCTGGATCAGTCTCAGATGAGCATGGACAGCATGTAAGTTGTCTGAGAAATCTCTCCCATAGAAGCATAGCAGGGCAGCGTCCCTTGTTCTTGGAACTGGCCGCACACTTGTGGGAGTCAGGCCAAAAAAGCGTGATCCTTCCCATGTACCACTTTAGCATCCCACAGGTAAAGAGGGTATTGGACACAGGAGGGAAGGAAGGAAATACTCTGGATGTTCACGTGAGATGTTGGAAAATGCCTTTTTTGTGGAAGATCAACCCCCAGGAATCTTGTTTAGACGACACACCGCCAGCCTAGATATGGGCTGGAGCAGATCCCAAGTCTGGAATCCCCACCGTGGCTGCACGAGGTGGAAAGCAGAGACTCACCGCACAGTTCAATTCATTACTGCCCAGCAGTCTCCGGGTTGGTGTTAGTCCCCATAGGCCCTTTTAATTGTTTTTCCATGATGTCAGATCTATTCGGTCTTCTCCAAACAGCTGGGGTGCTGGAGACGATGCCAAAGCTGGGGAGCTGGTTCAGGGATGTAGGAGGAGGCTGTGCATTTGTTTCCCGCGCCGTGTGTATCTGGTGCTCGTGAAAGAGAGGGACTAATACAACTGGATAAAGCAGCCCCGGCTGGGGGCAGCTGCTGCTCCACACAGGTGCTTCCCCACACAGCTCTGGTAATGCACCTCAGTGTGACCTGGAATATCTCCTGTTATTCCCATTAGGGGCCCCTCCCAGCAGAGGCTGCGAATCACGATGAATTGGGCCAGAATGAGTCCTGGTTCTGTGCTGTGCATGGACAAATACTACCAGGGCTAGCAAAAGACCACCTGAGTCAGGGGGACAGGAAAGGATTCAAAGAAGGGGAGGAAGTTTGCCCCTTCCTATGTTAATTGTGTCCCAGTTCACATTTCTGACTTGCCTGTAATATTTAGCACGATGAGCTGGTGTTGTGTGCGCCTATCATTGGCTCATGAAAAATTGCCAGACTGACAAACTTGCACAAGGGACGCCCTCTATTAATCCACAGAACAGGTACCACATAGGCAGTGCCAGGTTCCCTCACACAGGCCTTCATTCTAACCACGCAAGAAAGAGCACAGTGGGTCAGAGGCCGCTTCATGCATCACAGCCCATTCGGTCTTTAGCCTCTCTGTGGAGGCTGCAAACCAGGAGACCATTAGCACCAACTGCCATATGACCAGCTGAATCCATTTCACAGCGGCCACCAAACAGCTACCAGATGGGATCAGTTTTTGGTCATTGCTGAGCTGGGCTAGATTCATGCCAACAATGTAGACATCAAAGGCTCTCCAGATATCCCATTTCCAGCCAGCGCCAACTAGCGCCCTATTAGTGAGGCACATAACGATCTTCTCTTTTAATCTAACCAAAATTTAAGATTTTGAGCTGCAGGAGGGATAATTTGCCACGGTAACCCGGTAACACAAACAATGACTATGCTAGAATCTTTGTGCATTTTCCAAAAGTTGAGCAAAAACAGGTGGAGTTGTGGGCTTTTGTTCTGGACTTGAAACAATCCCTTTGCAGAGTCTGCGGCCCCCGAGCACCACTAGAAGGCTTGCAAAGGGATGCTACCCCGTTCATATATCCTCACACCTAGTACCAGCTCTTCCAACTCCAAGCTGACGTGGGGCAGGCAGAGGAGAGGCCTAACAAATCATAAAAAAGCCTAGAACCAAGACTGGGACACTACATGTATCCTGCTGTTCAAGAAAGCAGGCAATTGGTGTAAACTGAACAGATTTAGCGATCATGGAGGTTGCTCTTAGGCCTTCTGTCTCTGGACTATTCCCTGCCCCCTCCAAAGACTTTACATTATTTATGATGTTTCATTTAACCTCAGCCATGTCCTCCAAATAAAATTTATTTTGCAGCTGTCATTCAGGTTTACTCCAGCCCTAACCTCATAATCCTATTGATTCCCTCATTATTCTAGTAGGGCAGGATTTATTTCATGCCGTCTGCATTATGGAGAAGACATTGCACATTAATCTAGGGCATGTTTAAAAATAGTCAATCCGGGTAATTCATTATTTGCTCATTTTTCTTCCAGTGGGGCTCTGCAGACTCTCCCAGCTTAGCCAGCATGGCTTCATTTACAGTACAAATTCGTATTTTGGACACAGAAGCATCCCATCAGCTTCAGATCTTCCTTGTCCGGCTGTTTACAAGGGGTCTGCTATGGGGACTGTTACTACCGCTGCTAATTTCTTCCTTTGGGGCCTGATCCTTGGGTCCTTAAGATTTCTACAGGAAAGTCAATGAGAATTTGCAATCAAGTTGCATTTTAAAAATCTTTCATTCACTCAGCCAGCATTCAGGCCAAAGCTGACTTTTTAAAACCTTTTCAACCTCATTTACTGACGTACTTTCTTCCTAAGCTCCCCTTACTCCCTCTGCTTGTCTAGCAATGGCTCGCGCTCAGTCCCTCCATGTGAGCTCTTCTCAGTTGAGGTACCTGTCATCTGAAAGAGACTCCTATGTCCTTCTGCTGCAGCAACCTGTTGCATTTCCAGCTAGGGTTTGCTGAAAAATGTCCCTTAAGACAGGTCTCAGTGGAAAACAGGGGCGTTGGGGTTGGTTAAGCAAAATTTTCTTTCCTGACTTCCAACTGAAGAACTGAAAAAAAAGGTTGGTTAATTTTGTCAAGACAATTATTATTTTTTTTGTTTCAATCAAAATTTTTCAGTGGGGAAAAAACCAGACCGAATCCAATGCCCATTTTCCAGCTAGCTGTATTCCAGACATCAGCTAAAAATCTCTTTCCCCGCTAGCCCTCTGTAGAGGGTTGCATTATTGAACTCTGCAATTTGATTTATTTTTGTAAAGCAGTAACTCTAAAGGTTTTGCAATGGGGTGTGTATGAAGGGCGTTATGCAGAATAAGGGCCTAATGCAGCTTACGCTAAAATTGATGGGAGTTTAACTGCTTGTAACAGAGGGGTAGGACTCTGAGGCTCACTGGAGTAGGTGTGATTCATTAGACTGTAACCGCAAACTAAGGTAACAGTAACTTTCTAAAGAGGGAAGCTAAAGCCTGTGACAGACAGGCCTGAAGGAAGGAAACATAAATGCAGCTTAGCCTGGAGAGAAGGTTTAGGCTGAAGCTTCATATAGTATTATTTTGGAATGACTTTTTCCTTAATAAACCAGACCCCAGAAGAGGTGACTTTTTGACTGTACAAGCATGCCGTGTTTTGATTGGGATCCCATCTGCTTACATCTTTAGTTTCAACAGGAGCAGGATCGAGCCCTGAGATTGTATTGTTGTACCAGTTTCATAGCTCTCTAATCAAAACAGCAGAGCGTGCTTATTTATCCATTGCTATCAATCATTTTTAGTATTTAATATAGCCCCATCAGCATGCTCAGTACTGTACAGTATATAGAAGAAGACCTGACCCCTGTCATAGGGGCTTGGAATTAAAAAAAAAATAAAAAAAATAGGTGACAATATAATTTAGAGACATAATAAATCCAGCTGAAGGCCCAATCTCAAAACATTTCAGCTGCTCCCCCCTCCCAAGTATATAATTGTCTTTGTTGTATCAATACAGAGAGGCTTTGTGGAAGGTTTTAAGGGAAGATTAATGTAGTGAATTACACATGCAGTGAGGAAGAATTCTAACACTTAACTTGCAGGAGAAGGAGAAATATGTGTGTTACTTGAAACTTCTTTTCAGAGCAGAATTTTAATTATTTTATTATTAAACTTTTATTATTAAACACCAGCAGCATCCTCAGAAGATGCGGAAGGGGCAGGCCGGCCCTGTCCCATGACATGTCAGAACTTTCTTCCAGCAAACAGGACAAAAATCTGATACAACTACCTATTGCCCTGTATCCCAACAGGACTTTATTAACTAAGAATTACAGGTGGGTTCCGACAGCCCTGTATTCCCAATTCCGTCCATCATGAGAATGTGGAAATGACAGAAAAGCCATATTTTTATATAGGAAGAAATAGCTTCTCATCACAGAGCCAATAAAGAGGGCAGGAGGAGTGAGCAGAGAGAGCAATACATTACATCAGGATGTACCAGGAGAAGAAACAAGGGAAGGCCCAGAACGTGCTCCCTGAGACAGACCTGGATCGAAGCTCTGCAGCCTACCACCTCCAGACTTTGGGTCTAGACTGGCTCCTTTCTGGGCAGTCGGTCCAACCAAGAACCCCAGTTCTGAACACATTCTCCCACCCCTCAACTTTGGATCCAGATCCAAACACGTGTTTCAAGACCACCTCTCTATCAAGAAAGGGCTAGAATATACCAAGGACATTGGACCCGATTCTTCTCAGACTCTACAATGCCATGAGTCTGGTGTAAGAATGCAGGAGACTCTAGGAGCTTGCTTAGGGGATGTAGTGACGCCTGGGAGCCACTTGAGCCCCAGATTCAATTAGCAAAGACAAGCATACAAGTTGCAGAAAAGCCTTTCTGAGGGCACTGGTAATTAAGGCCTGGGTCCAAATGGTTCTGCAGAAACCATCAGGCTTGGGGGGAAAAAATTCAGGCTGAAATTTATATTATGTTGCTATTGTTCAAGCATAAAATCCATATTGCAACGAAGCCAAGAGTCTGGATTCTGAGTAACAGGTAGGCCGTGTGTAAATAGAGCCCTGTATTTTAAGTAGGATCTCCTGACACCCCATCCTGGAGAATTCACACAGTCATCATCTCTCCCATCCCCTCCATGTAAGAAATCTTACCCCAAAAGGACTTACAATTTTAAACCTCCATCTTGCAACTGGAGATACTCAACCAGAGCCCTAGACCTGATGATTTCAAGGGCAATCTGGTCTGCTCATGGGAACCTGATGGCTGGGTGAAGGATGCAGGATGAAATTCTTCCCGGTGTGGACAGCCAAGCAAGAGGTCTCTGCCCCTCTTTAAATCCTACTTAAGTCCTCAAAACAGGACTTCCAGTGGGACTGAAGCCGGTGCCTGCGTGCTGTGCTGCTTTCCTGCACAGAGGAGAATTTCACTTTCAGTGCAAAACACAAAATCAAATCAGTGCAGAGTGGAGTATGATCTCGAGTATGGATTAGCTATCCATTATCGCTAGATAGTAAATATCCCCTCAGACGCACACACTATGCTCATAACAGTATATGCAAATTAGCACCACTCGTCTGGTTAACGTGTAACACCACAAAATTTGAACCTTCCCCTGTGCTTAAAAGCCAGGTATTTACTGAGCCTCCCCACTGGCTTCAACTAGGAATTGATCATGGGAACTGCCTGGCTATCATATGGAAGAAATTTAACTGACTCACAGTTTGATTAAATGCAGTAAACATGATTGACTCAGTTACGTACACTCTTTATAATGGTCTGTGCAATTTATTTTTTTCATTCTGAGAAGGGATGTTGCCGTGATCCAATACATTAGCTACGATTACCACCGTAAATTCTAATTTTAGAAAAACCCACTGCAGCCTGATGACTATTTTTACACTCATCTGACAGTTACTTGGGTTAACCATTGAAGAGTGTTACATCCTGCCGCCTGGGCAGTAAGTTGGCATAGCATACGGAGCCAGGAGAGGAAGGTTAAATGTCTTTTTCTGCAACCACTTGTAAAACCATCAGCTCTGGGAACGCTTGCTAGATGTGGCTATCTTTCAGGCGTTCTTGCTGTGTGACTCCTACTTTTACCCAGAGTGACCTTGCTTTCTTTGATGAGACATGAAGTATATAAAAGGAAGAATAGTGCATTGATTAAGCTGCTAGACTGGGCCTTCCACAGACTTTGGGATGATTTAGACAAGTCACCTTGTCTGTCTGTGCCTCAGTTTCCTATTTGTAAAATGGGGATTGTACTGTCCTATTCCGCATTGCCAAGCATTCAAATACTATGGGAATAAGGCACCCAAGTAAGAGAGAGATGGGGAAGGCTTGACAGTCTGTTCCAATTTTACTTTTAAATTGCTGGACAAATCAGTTTTGCTGAAACCCCTTGTTATAGGCTTTTTTAAAAAAAATTCACCTACAGCCATAGTAAAGTATGAGTATGAACAGAATACAGTATGTTATGAGAGGATCTCAGAGCATGTCATTGTGCTGGATGAGAGACAAAAACGGAGATACAGCATGGTTAAGGAATCTGTCCAATATCATGTCTCGCAGTCAATTGCCAGAGAGTCAGGAAAACAATTCAGTCTTCCTGACTTCCCCAACTCCAGTATTTGGATTTACCATCACCAGGAAAATCATACTTTGAGGTTTGATTTCAGCTGACCCTGCACACATCCATTACGACTGAGGAGGAAAAAAGAACTGAGTTTAAGATTATTCAAATAATTGGACAAGCCAAGATGTGGGGCAAAAGGAATGCTGGGAAGAACACCAAAGGAAAGCAGGAGAGTCACAGTAGGATGAACAGTGGCAGAACAGATTCTGAGAAGGGGAATTAGAAACATCCCTATGTATAGCACATAGCTTTCAAGCAGGATGAAACATATTAAACTACAAACACTGCTGCTGTCAGTGGGTTAAATCTTAAGGAAGGCTAGGTACTAGTCATGAGGGAACCTTAAAAGGATTGGAGTAAGGAGGACTGCAAATTGGAACCTGTTCATATCTTTTAAAAAAGCTGGTTCACTCCGTCCTAGCCGTTCCCAGTATGCTGGGCAGGTTTACAAACTGTTGGTGAGAACACATAAGGACAACAAGAAGATTCCAAATAGTGCTCCAAGAAAAAAAATGATTACAAAATGTTTAATTCTGTCTCTTCAATAGCATAGAGATTGAGGAGAAACTGCAGAGGAGAATAAAGAGGCTACCTCATGCCAAATTAAACCAAGGCCAGAGCTGAGAGACTTTTTGGTCAGTGTCATACAAAATATTAGAATCATTGACTTTAACTGGAGTTATACAGATAAAAACCTCTGTTCAGATTATTTCAGGGA
This sequence comes from Dermatemys mawii, assembly GCA_007922305.1. Lineage (NCBI taxonomy): Eukaryota > Metazoa > Chordata > Testudines > Dermatemydidae > Dermatemys > Dermatemys mawii. The sequence goes on from ML677374.1 coordinate 5,094,437, forward strand.
AAGCAATCACTAGTGGTTAAGGCGGGGATAATCACTTTTTGAGGTGAACACATGTAAATGATCCAAACAGACCCGGAATGCTTCTTTTGAACTTAAGTGTGATGAAGGTCACACTTAACTTAATTCCCATGACTAAACCTAATTACAGTGCAACTTGCAGATCCGGCATCCAGAGGACCTTGTACGAGACCCAAGCACCACTTAAGACTGACATAGGGTTTAAGAGAGTTCACACACACAAAACTCTCTGCACAGGGACGGAATTTCCCGCAGCATTCTCAAGTTTAGATACAACTTTGAAGACATAGGACCAAGATCTGACTCCAGATCATATCACGTGTCTATTCCTATGGGGGACACTCACATTTCCCACAATTTCATGTTCTTCAGAAGCTTGTTCGCCAATAGTTTACAAAATTAATAAATTAAAACTAGATCCGTATGACAGAAGTAAATATCGTTTTTATGGAACAGTCTCTTTTCAGCGTAGGTGACAGAGTTTAACAGTGTTTCAGATTCCATTGATTCCAGTGGGCTTTGAATGAGATCCTCTGTGAGCACCATATACTATGGAACAACTTCTTAGCTATATTATAACCAGACTCTTTCTTGGTTTGAAAGTCTATCAAACACCAAACGCTACTTGCTCTCTGAATGGACACTGAAATTTGGATCAACAATACTGTAGATTTTAGCTTCCATGTCTTTCCTCTTCACAAGACAAAAATCAAATTTTTATATTATCAATAAATTGAAAAAACACTTTCAATATATTTTCAGATCACTGTTGTGATTAAGTAGCTTGATTCCTATGCATATAGTTTTACAAGCAACTTCAATGATCATCAGATTTAGCTGTGTATTTCTCCATAAATCCTAAGTGTGTTATCCACCAAAAGTCATCTTTGGGAACATAGTAACTCACTAAACATAATGCTGAAAATGCTTCTGAAGTACCTAAGAATATGTGGCTTCCAAGCACAACTTTGAGACACTGAAATTTCTGACTTTTTACTTTGGTGTGGAGTATAAAATCATTCTCCTTTTTCATATACATTTTAGAGAGATTTTGTAATATTGGGAGATCCATATAGTTCTGTACAAACTTATTACGTCATTATATGGCCCCACTTCCATCAAGAAGGCTTGTTTAAAGTTCTCCATGTGCGTTCTTTAAAGACATTGTATTGAATCTACACACAGCAGTGTGTCCATTGAGAGCTGTGGGATTACAGCTCTGTCTTTGGTAGGTCGTTGGTAAAAATCCATGGCGCTCGGAACTGTTCCATCTCTCACGTTTTGTTTAGCCACAGAATTACAGGATTTTCTCTTGCATGCATTTCCTTGCGGCCATTGTTAATATTTGGAAGAAACACAGTTTTGCATTGTTTTGCAGATTGGTCACCCAGATAGACCAGACTGGGATTTTAATAGAAACGGTTTTATGTACATATTTTATGTATATGTGACCCAAAATCTTAGGCTCTGTGGGCAGTCCCAGTGTCATGGCCTATTCACTCACAACTCCCCTAACCTTTGTTGGATAGGACAAGTTCATTTTGTCCACAATTACGTTGCTTTCCATTGGAATTCTGACCTAGACACAAGGATCCTATCTTCCACAGCACTATACCTGAGTCAAAAAGCTTAGGAGTTCCTTCTTATCTGGAGTTCAGTACACTGTTAAAGAGCCAGATTTGGACTGTAGGATACTTAGTGGTTTAGATCCCACTGATGGACTTCAATGGGTTTTGGATCTGGACTGAAGCGAAGCGTAAATACAATGTGCATCGTGTTTGTATATACACAGTAACATTTAGAATGGACATTTACATCTCTTCCGTTGTCTAATGTGTGGATTGCTCAGTGCAGAACTGTTACAATGTAGTGGAGAAATTCTTCATGCTATATTATTGAATCTACACATGTTTAACCGTGAAGCAAAATTTTATTATTTTATTCCATTGTAAGACTCAGGCCTTGATCCTGCAGTATTTACTTCGATAAAACTCTTCTCAGATTCAATGGGAGTTTTGCCTGAGGTAATTTATTATGTCATTCATGGGGCCTTATCATTGTACAATATCATAAGAGTACTTTAGGGAGTGAAACGCCATTCAATTCAGCATTTCTGGTAATACACGTGTTCAACTGCAGCTCTCTTATTACCTGATGACAGTACATTTTCTCTCATCTTTTTGTGTGTAAGGTGTTTACTACCGTACCCAGCCCAAGAGTAATCACTGTGAGCAGGACCGGCCCACAACATTTTGGCACCTGAGGCAGGGAGCTCAAACGACGCTCCCATGCCCCCTTGCTTGGGCTGAAACTTTGAAAGGTCTCTTGTGCCCTCCTTCCACCATATTTGTACATCTAGAGCAGAGAGAATACATGTGCTTCAGGAGCAGACACAATTTTCTACACTCTGGGGCCTAGTGGTGCTCCCCCAGCCTGGCACCTGAGACGGCCGCCTCAGTTTGCCTCATGGTAAGGCCACACTGAAGACTGGGAGACAGAAGATGATGTTCACGTTCCCTGCTTGAACATCTCTAGAAAGCAAGAGCTGGCCATCCCGATTACAGACCCACTTCTTCCATGTCATCTATTTCATACACTATGCAGGGATTCAGCATCAGAATGCATGTTTACCTTAACCAAGGACCCAACGCTGTAACCATTATCTTGCCCCAGCCAGGTCCCCACACTTCCCATTGTTTGTTTCTATCGCTCATTGTCTCATCTCTAAAATTAAGCCCTGATCATGCAGCCGTGACCTCAGTGAGACATAAGGGTCTGTGTGCACTCCCTCCCTCACACACACACACACAGAGGCCTGCTGAAGTCCGGGGGGCTCCCTGCAGGTGCTGGAATGCGTCTACTTGGATAAAACTGCAAGACTGGGGCCTTAGACTGTAAATTCTTAGAGACAGCGACTGTGTCTTGCTCCTTGTTCTCTAAGGCACATTAGGTGCTGTATAAAGAAAATATTCAGTCCTTTCAAAGAGGAAAAATGACATTCTTTTTGAGCCCCACAGTATAAAAAGGACCCAGCTCAAAATTATTAGTTTGCATAAAAGTCTATGGTCCAACAGTCCTCAACAAAACCTTGAGCCAGGAAAATCGCATTACTTCACTATATACCGAGCTAGAACAAGGCTGAATTGTTTAGACTGGGGGCTTTGCAGAAGAGAAACACAATTTGTTTCTCTATCCAAGAGCCCATACCTTCCTGGCTTCGAGAGGCAACCGGTACAAACTCATCACTGTGTCCAAATGGCTCAGGTTCTCGCGCAGACTTTAGAGTTGTCACAGGCAGAAGATATTTCACTCACCATGGCTATCTTTTATGAGCTGGACAGTTTGTCCTCATTAAAACCATGTACATCTTTTACAGTGGGACTCAATAATCAGGGTGATCAAAGGAAGGCATCCAAATTACTTGGCAAACAAGCCGGCGCAGCCTGAAATACCATATAGTTTTAAATCACAAACAGTTCTCAACTCTCTTGAAACCAGAGTTTAGAGCAGAATTTGGCAGAGTCCTCTGCTTCCTGGCCAGGAAGCGATCCCCAGAGGGAAATGCCTATTACTATTAATTCCAAAAAGAGGACATTGAAAGCTAATAGAATCTCAAACTTCAAAGTAACATGCAAACTTGATATAGAAGAATGAGACATTGAGATGCTTACCTCCTACTCAGGGGTGAGGGGAAATCACATGTGTGTTTATTCACTGGGACTGGGGAGCTGCACCTAGCAAACTTTTCAAAACCTCTTGCAAAAAGTCCTCCAAGAAGTTACGTCTACAGATAAAGTGTAGAGTGAACACATGACATCACTCACGCAAGCAGCAGTCCGGATTTCAGGGTGTTTGGGGTGCTGACTGCATTTGGGACCTACAAAAACAAATCGCTTTCTTTTAAAACATTCTTTAGAAAAGCTTGTGTAGATTTTTAAAAAAATCTTCTCTCCCAGCCAAGCCAGGTCACTGGAGAGGGGTTGTATTACAGGCACACTGCTCTGAGCTCTCCCTCTGCTGGCTGATCCACAAAGCAGCACCACCATGGGTCTGACCTGCTGTTTACCCTCTCCTCCAGGAAGAAAAGAGCTCCTGGCCCTCCCCAGAGTTAGGAAGTTGCCCCCTTTCTAGTGTCTGGAGCACAGAGTTGCCACCCCCATTTAATTCAATGATGCAATGCAATGCAGCGAGGAAAAATGTCCTCCAATCCTAGCGTGCTAGTGGTTAAATCAAGCCCCTTGGACAAAGCAGCAGTGAGCATCTGAGTGCTCTACGAGAAGAAAAGGAAGAGTTTACAATCTAAACCAGCTCAGCAAGGAGGGGTAGCAAAAGCAGCAAGAGTTGTGTTGAGCGCTCCCTTCCCCGTGCCATACTGCTACATCTTCTCTAGACAGCGCTGCCGGTCACGCTGGAAGAAGGCTGAAAAACTGAATATGCAGAAGGGGGAATTAGGTCAGTCCTGGCCCGTGAATTAGTCAGTCAGGCAGGGGGAGAGAAATCATCTAGGGCATAAGAGAAAGCGATGAATGTAAAAGGCTCTCCTGGTTCAGTCCTGGATTATCCTTCCTGACTGGGGCAGAAAGAGCTTCTAGGTTAGGCTTTGGGGAGCCTTGCCATGGTTGTGATTGGGAGGATCCGGCCCGTACCATGTATTGCTGTGGGGTACACCCCTATCAAAGCTGTGGTCACCTGGGAATGATGAAGAAGAGAAGAGGTTGACATCAGCCAGGGATTTTCTTGGGGGGTCATGTATAAAATACACTGTTGGGCTCAAAAGCCTTTCCCCCAGGCCAGGCAACTGGGCTGGGTCCTGGGGAAAACAGCTGAGAATGGGGCAGGGGCAGAGAAACCTCCCCATTCCAGGCTGTTCAGGCTGATGTAGGCAGTCTCTGCCCGAGGGTGGCTGTGGTAAGGAGGGAAAAGAGGAATTGCTAGTGAATCCATGGGCTGTGGATACGCAGGATGTAGGTACTGGTACCATCTAGCCTGCCCCTACCAATTTCTCCTTCAGCACATGCAGGAACACCCCCGCTTCCCCCGCTCCACTCTCCAAAGCAGAGAGAACAGAACACAGTCCTGCTTGCACACGGTCCTGAAATCCGGTCCTCTCCTCCCCATCCACACAGAGATTGCACCAGTTCTGCTTTGGCCCATTCACAGAGAAGGGTCCCCAGGGTGCCTCCAATACAGTTTCACTTCACTCACAAAAGTGATACAAAAGGGGAAGGAAAAATAGATTGGGGGTTAAAGCACAGGACTGGGAGCCCAGCAATCTAGATTCAATTTCTAATTCTGCCACAACCTCCCTGGGTGACACTACTCACTGTAGGACCCTATTCCCCACCTGTGAAATGGGGATAATTCTTCTCACTCACTAATATTTGTCCTGAGCTTTTAGATCCCCGGCTGGAAGGCATCTACAAAGCCACTTTCCTCGGCCACACAAACACTCTTGTTTAACAGAGTCCTTCCCCATCCAACATTTAATTTACAAGGGTTTCCTTCTAATCAAGCTGGGCACGTTCATATGAGAGGAGACTGTTTATAGAAACTACACACATGGTGGCACTGGTTTAATTTACCAGAAAGCAGTTTGTTAAAATACATTATTTTACAGTGGAGCCCAATAACATCTGTTAAGCGGAGGGCCTTGTTCAACAAACATGTTTTCTCTGCATTTCAATGGACCATGCACACCAAAATCATACTGCCAGTCTAATATATATATATTCCTCCTTCCACCCCTTTAAAAAAAGAATAAACATGGTTTTCCATCAGAAGCTTTGCTGGATTAGCGGAGATGGTTGGTTTTGTGATCAAGGTTCTGGACTGGGACTAGATTCAGTTTCCATCTTTGCCACAGCCATGCTGTGTGGCCTTGGGCAAATCACTTAATCTCTCTGTGCCCCAGTTCCTCATCTGCAGCTGGGGATAATAATGTTTTTTGTCTCCCACTCTTTCTTTCCTATTTAGACCGTGAACTCTTTTACATGTGTCCATCCAGCACCTTGAACAACAGGTCTCTGATCTCTGGTGGGGCCTCTGGGTGCTACTGTACTACAAATAACAATGGGATCCCACTGTTCTGGAGAAAGAGATGTTTAAGGGACATTGGGTATAAAATGTTGGAAATGGATCTCAAGCCAGACACACAGGGCCATGTTCTAAACTCTTCAAGCTACTCCAACGCAAGTTCACCACTGGCTGGAACGGGAGTTACTCCAGTTGGCCCACTGAATACTCATCTTTATAAAGGTTAAAAGATCTCTGTTCATTAACACACCCCAAGTCTGACCCGAGAGACGTGAGCTTAACCAATCAGGGGTGTGACTTTCCTCACCTTTCCACTGATTGGTGCAACACCTGAAATCCGTGGATTTCCTCCCAATTCCTACTGGCGCAAGAGGAAAGAGAATCAGGCCCGAGATGTCAAATCTTTAAGGGACAACGTTTTACCTAGGCAAGTTTCCCCACTGACTTCACTGCATTTTGCCCTAGCAATGACCCACATCACGGAGAGTTGGCCCCACTTTGTTAGAAAGATGCGCTCGAAAGCAGAGTGTTTTAAAGTCATTTCCTCCTTCCCTTACCTGACAGGAGAGGAAGGGGCTCTGTTTCCCGTGCTGCAGTGGATGTCATCACCAACACCTCAAGCCGTTTAAGGACTGCAGCTCTCCCCTCTGCTGCAGGTGTTAGTGACAGCATCAACTCTTGCAGGAGAGAAACAGAACCCCAACCCCGGGGCTTGTCAGGTAAAAGCTTTGCAGTTAATCTTTAAGAGGGTTAGAACATGGATGGGGAATACTCTCCAGGGTCTAGCTGTCTGTCTCATGTGCTTAATCCATCACCTTGCTGCTGAGGAAATAATAAAGTCCAGTAGCCACATTTCCCAAAGGAAAGGGACTGTGTAAGAAACAACCATCACCTTGTGCTCCCCCTACAGGCTGTGCTGCAGCACAGCACTTCACCTACTTACAGGCTGGTCCTGGGTTGGAGATGCTTTCATGTAGTTGACATAAAAGAGCCCTGGTTGGAAATATTAAAAATGCAGGAGGAGGTGGCTCTAAGCTATGCCAACTCCCATTCTGACACTTTGTCCTAAGTGAGGCTTCCACTCCCAACAGCTTTGCTATTCCCCAGAGGGCGTTTGGAAACCTGGGATCGTTTCTGGAGGAAAGACTGGAAAGGAAGGCGAGTCTCTAGGACCGGTTTCAGTTTCACTGGGAGTCTCCTGGCTCTGCTTAGACACAAGAAGACTCTTCTCGCCTGCAGACTCTCCCTCCAGTACTGCTTGGGAAAGTTCCTGCTTTGAGGCTGGAATGGCTTTTGAAGCCCAAGTGATATGAAAAGAAGCTGGAAACACGTCGAACGGGTGACTGAGGGCCAAGCCTGCTTTTCTCAAGTGGGCTTATGCTGGGTTTGTTCACTGGAGCCAGATTTCCAGGGGACCAGCCTTCTCAATCTCTCCTTCATACACTACTCCTCTGCTGCTTACATCCTGGCTCTTGATAAAAGTAGTGACAAGCTTTCAGTGGAGATGTACAACCAAGACTTCCGAGCACTTTTTGTCTTTAACGATCCAGGGTGTTTCCCTCCCATGACCAAGATGTGAGGATGTTAACCCAAGTGGCCTGGCCCACTTGCACCTTGGGTAATTACAGTCTGCTTACCTAAAATCACCGTGGTAATTGCAAATGGACAGGCTATTCTTCTCCATGATATTCCTCAACAGTCATGGGCTGCGTTCTGCCACAGAAGTGGCAGCATTTCAGCAATGAGGGAAGCCATTCCTGTAAGGGCCATGAATTGAGAATGTTAATGTCCATCTGGACAAGGACACTATCTGGCAGCCGTCACTATGCCTGGCACAGGACAGAAGAGAAAAGAACTGAAGTCTACGAACTTCCCACAGAAGAAGCTGTGTCTGACATTGGGAAATCCAGGGCCAAGGATTAGACTCAGCAGCCTCTTGTGGTCTTCAGCTGGAAACCTTGCATGCTTGCTGAGATGACGTTCCCCCAAGTCCTCCTAAATCAGCATACAGTTTGCACAACATGGGAATCTCGGTACCCGGTTAAGTGGCCTGACTGCTGCCTGCAAACAAATGGCCTGATCGATCCCGCCCTTTTTCAAAACAGGAAAAGTATCATTTTCAGCAAGGATGGGAACTGCCATTTCTTTCTTTCCCCACAACTCAGCTTTTTGTGTTGATCTTCTCAAGCCAATTTCCTCCCCCCAGAAAACAAGAAGAGAAAGAACAAACTTCCTGGACACCCAGCAGGTCACTTAACACACTATTGGAAAGGGCTCAGATACTATGGTGATGAAGGTAGGAGAAGACCTTATACAGAAAGCCAGGGAAGGGAGAACTCCTCCACTGCTGTAAGTGGGTACAACCGCTTCCCCAGAGCAAGGATCATTTAGATCAGTTCGGGACCTGGCACCCACAATGTGAGAGTTGCACCTTTTGCTGTGCATCTATTTTTTATTACAGTAGATTTCTGCCTGACTCCTGTTAAGCAGAATTCGTGGATTTACTAAGAAGGCTGCAGTGATCGAGGTTCAATATTTGTCCTCCAACAATACAAAATGATGTTAGGAGAGATTTCTTTACCAAACACAAAGAACGCCTGGGTCCCCTTCATCGTCTCTCCACCTCCTATTTGGAAGTGCTTATTTTACCAGAAGCAGAGTCCAGGAGAAACACTCACCTAATAAGATTTGTACTAATTCACATTATCAGTCATCAGAACCACTCTGCACTAAGCCTGCTAAAGCCCCTAAAGCTTGTCAGTGCTATCTGCTGCTGCCTTCCGAGCAGGGTGAAGCTGCAGAAGTACAGTCTAGCTTAGATGCTCCAAAACTGCTCAGGAAAGCCCTGCCACGTATTGTATCCAGGAGAAAAATGATGTTCGGTGATAAAATACATGGTCCTTCGATAGATCTTCCATGCCAGGAGCTCAATACACTCTACTAGCAATTGTGTCCCTGTCAGGTTTATACAGGGATCATTTCACCCCACACTGACAACGTTCGGGAAAGTGCTTTGAGGCCCACAGATGAAGAGAGCCATCTATGGCACGTAGAAGTTAATTCTAGGTACTGTACGGACAAGTGTAATGAACCATGGCTGCCTGAAGCCAAATACCACGGCCAACAGCAAGGATAAAAATAGGGATCCTCAGCACCCCCGCAAATCACAATTTCCTAACACCAAGCCAAACAGTAACTCTGATCTGTTCTCCTTCCCTGGGGTAGCATTAGAGGGAGACAAGTCACACACACTGAGCTAGGCAGTGAATTTTCATTGCATGTGTGTACAGCACTGAGCATAATGGGGCCTTGATCACTGAAGGGGCCAATAATTATATGCTCTGCTAGGTCAGCTCATCCTGTATATCTAAAGTCCACAGGAGATCAATGTCTCACCTAGCGATGAGGGAGCGTTTTGTAATGAACCATTGCTGCAAACATACAGCTTCTATGGAACAATGGAATTTGAACCCGGACCTCCAGCACCAAAAAGTTACTTCCCCAGTTCAAATAGCAGGGAGATAAGGCAAATGAAGAGCCAACGTCCTACTGGCAACATGTGGTATGTACATATGCAGTTCGTTACACTGGGAGATTGCCTTCTTCAGGAATCGGTTGCTAGTGAAATTTTTTCCACTCTGACATACAGAGACATTGACAAAATACTACATGGACCTATTAATACTGACACACTGGGGACCGTGCAGGCAGAACTGGTTACTCTTTCATTGTGGCAGTGGTTGGCCTAGAGTTCAGAGTTGCACCTCGATTTTCCCCCTGTAGCCTTGATGAGGAAAACTGTGATGAGGGGAGTGTGTGCGCGTGTGTGTTTTAAAGCACTCAGAAATCCTTCCAAAACCTCCTCAACAAGCTCCCAGAAAAGGGAAAGGTTACCCAAGTAATCAGCACTTGGTGCCAAGGAGTCTGCATGAAATTCAGCTCAGAACTCTCTCTCTTTCTTTCCAGGAGAAACAGACATAAATATGGGTCTCTAATCTTGAAAGTGCTTGCTGATAATCTGTGCCAGTTTGCAGATAGCGCGCTCCTAGGCTCCAGAGGTACTCCTTGGAGGAATGGGGGGTGGGGAGGGGAGTGGTAGGGCTGGGAAGAGAAAAACTCCTTCCCAGCCCTACCTGGAGAGCTCACGCCACCTTCGTGTAAAGTCACTGTAAGTAAATTTACAATGTGATATTTCTTCTGCCTTCTAGGACTATGGTTTAGGGCCTGATCCTGCTCCCATAGAAGCTGGTGGGAGCTTTCCATTTACTTCAACAGGAGCAGGATCAACATTGGCAATTACAAATAGTCCTTTTCGTCTTCAAAGAGGTTTACAATCCTCATCACGTCCCTGGAAGGTATGTGAGTAAATAGCCTTATTGCACAGATAGGGAAACTGAGGGAGAGGAGCAACGTGACTCCTCTGTCGCCAATCAGCGACAGAACTGGGATCAGATCACATGCAGCCTTTGCTCTCAGATCTCTAGATATTTCCTGGACAAATCATCGGATTGTATGGAGTTATCACTGATAAGCACATTAGAGAAGTCTGTGCAGTGGCAAGCACATAAGATTAATGCCTGGAAAACCAGACGCCTGATCCACCTTGAGACCTGAGCAAAGTTCCCTACCTCCCTGCTTCATTTGATCCATTCTTCCTCACAAGCGATGTTTAAGAGCCGTCAGGCAATAGGCCGGAATCTACTCTCTGCTCTTGTGGTGAAGTCGATGTAGCTGGGTGGGTAGCTCATGTAATAGGCCTCAGCTGACAAAGTGTGAAGATGAAGCTATTTGTGACCCAGAGTAGCTTCAGAAGGGAACAAAGAGCTGGTTCATAGTCAGCAATTGTCATCGCTCACATTCAGCGCATGTTACATGGGAAGGCGTCCCACTTGCGTTCCATGACCCACGTGAAACAGGCAGATGTACATATCTGCCATCGACAACAGGTATCTGTACTGAACCTGCCTTGTAGAGAAGCCTGGGGCAGGTCGGTTGATCTGGCACAATTTTCAAGTGGTAAATCATGGCAAAAAGAAGAGATTATTCCAGTGATTTTTCATGCATGTTAGATTTCTGTACAATTCATCCTCCTTCCCAGACAAATGGAGAGAGTAACTTATTTACATACAAACACGCCTCGTAAACCCACGTGGGTCTGTTACTAACTATCTGCTTCACTGCACTGGGCTCCTGCGTACTGCAGATAGAAAGGTTCTTTTCAAATATATTCAGACCCCCGGGTGCATGCACCCACATTTGGCTACTAACTGGGAGGTATGTTTCTCTACCAGAAAATAGTGGAGAACACACAAATTTGCAAGAAATGTGCCTACACATGCTCCATCTAGTGGTCGCATTCGCTAAATCCAACAGATGCTTTTGACTGCTCATTTTACTTCTATTCCATGAGACCAAATCTTGCCATGAACCTCATCCGAGAAACCCCATGGAAATCAACAAAATTCCTCAGGTGTAATTCAAGGCAGAACGCAACTCTGAAACGCTTCATCTGTAGAAGTTATATATAATAAAAAGGGGGAGTATCTGGAAGGTTCAGAGGAGGGAATCCATATATAACTGAACAGTACATTAAAACTCTAGTGGATCTTTCTCTTTGCCCTTTATTTTTAGTGTAACATTTCACATTATGCTAGAGAGAGAAATGGACTGCCAGGCAACTCAGAAGTGGCAGCCAGAACACTGCAATGGGGTAGAGGACCCGGGCTTAAAATATTGTTTTCCAAATAGTGGGTGGCAGGAAGGCCACAGAGCTGGTGCACAGGGGTGGTCCCAGTGGTTGGGGGTAGAGAGAGACACTCATCCTGCAGGGGAAGTTCCCTGTATCACAGAGCTGGGTCCAGCTCCTCACTCTGGGCATTGTGACCCATTACACAGAGTCACGGCACTGCTCAGGTTTGGCTTGCTTGCTCCTCCAGATAGGCAAAACCAGTGCTCTGCTCTGATCCACTCCCCACTATATAGGGAGACTTATAGAAATTAGACGGGCATGACACAGTCACATGGTCACAGAGTTTTGGAAAGCAAGAGGATCCTAGAGTTACTTTCAGAGATTGGAGACTTTTCCAAGGGCATATAGCACGGCCTTTGTTTCACCAGTACTACTAAGCTACTTTGGCACCATTGTGGTGGGTGAATTCTAGAAACATGAACATTCCTGAGTGTGGAGGGTGAAACTAGGATGATTACTTTTGCTCTGGTGGATGGATCTCGATGGATCTTGTTTTTGTTTGCAAGAAAATGAGTCAAGGAGCCCAAACCTGGGAAGAAGCGAGACGGACGAGGAACTGGAGGATGGAGAAAATATCTCTGGAAAGATCTGTTACTGATGCAGTTAAACAGAGTTTAGCCTAGTTAAAAACCCACAGTCGGAAAGCCACAGACCCTACCACTGCATCCTGGGCAGAACCAGTAGGGACAATGGGTGTGTGTGTGTCTTTCAGAATGAGATTCCAACTTTAGCTCTAAACTCTGCTCACCTCCTACTTCTGATTTATGAAACAATTGTTTATTTCTCATCTTAAACCATTGGATAGTTTTAGCATCATGCACTGATAATAATCAAGCAGCTCACCACATTCCACCTGAAAGGTGGGAACTTTTCAGAGGTCCACCCAATTCCACGTGGGCCTCAATAGCACTTGCAGAATTATATAAAATAGGTCTCAAGTGTGGTATTCCAACCCATCACGGCATCATAGTTAAATAGCTACACCACCAACTTTAATCTTATTCACTGAATAAAACCACTCGGGTTTGAATACATGGGATAGTTGCCTTGGCCGAACTGCATTATAGACACGATTTGTCTCTCGTTATTTCATTTCATAGTGACTCTCTGGTCCCTGAACCGTGCTGGGTTGATAACAATGGAAACTAAAGCTCCTTATTCATCCATAGAAGAGATACAGCAACGGTTACAAAATCCTCAAGTACTGCCCTTAGCCACCATGTCCCTCCCTGACTGGTGGGACCATATCCAAGGTCCGTGTTCCTGAGACACAGAGTTGAACTCTCTGCTGAGCCTCCCAACCAGAGGGCCTGGTTAGGGTGACCAGATAGCAAATGTGAAAAATCAGGACAGGGGATGGGGGGTTAGGGGCAATAGGAGCTTATATAAGAAAATGCCTCCAAAATCAAGACTGTCCCTATAAAATCAGGACATCTGGTCACCCTAGGCCTGCTTGTGAAGATGGGTATTTGATATGCAGACACTCTTCCACTAGGAACTGGACTGACACCCGACAAACTCATTTCACAAAGGCCTCCGAGTACTCAGATGACAGGAATACCTTTTGCTTTTTTAAAAAAAAGCTCTTAGAGTAACTCTTAAAAAAATAAACATTATATAAGATGCCAGTCTGAGACCAGGAAGGAAAGCTAATGTTTTTAACTCAAGGCCTAGATCATTTAATAAAGTAATCATGTTCTAAAACTATCTACAATCCAACATGTAGCAGGCCTATTTAGTTCTTTCTGTATTTCTTCACACATCATTAACAAATATTTGGTCTTGAGTCAATATTTCAGTTGTGGGTTGATGTGATCATTGTTAGAAGGTGCAGTTCTTGGCTATAGCAGGACAAAACACGATGACTGAGCAATCTGTCTTAATCATAGTGAAACTGGACCACCAAAAACATTAGCATTGGGCTGAGTCAGAGGCTGGGATAATGCAACATAGCAGGCACTTGATTCCACAGCTGGCTTGTTCAGGGTGGAGTAAATCAGAGATTAAATCATGTAATTAGATTATTACAATAGAAGTAGAAGAGGTCTGGCTGTAGTGAGCAGGCTGAGTGTCAGCTAGCACGTGTGTCCTTGAGAGCAGGTGTATAGAGAATAAGGGTGTACAGACAGGAGGGGTTTTAGGCCAAGATTCTGGAAACCAGAGCCTTGACTCAGGTCCTAAATAAAAGTGGGCTCGTTTTTAAAAATGCCCTTCTCCCAGCAGCTCACCCTGAATCCCCAGAGTGCACAGACCTTTGGAAAACATGCCTGCTTATTGAGGAGACTAAATCAGGATTTAGGAACGGAGTTGCAGATTATTGTTTTAATCTCGGATTGTGTGTGTGTATGTTGGGGATTTGCTTGTATTGGCGTGGGAGGGTGATCATGTCTGGTGTATGTGGAGATGGGGTGTGTGTGAGAGACTATTTACAGAAGGAAGTCCAGGGTGTTTGCTGCATTTCTCTCTTCTCTCCTTTGAGGTATCTTTTTACAAAGCGTTCACATAACTGGGCTCTTCATTGGGATACAGAACAGACACACACTGGAGAATCCTTCTGGCTTCACTTGTTTGGTATCTACCCTTAGTAAAGATGCTGAAGAATCTGCCTTAGGATTTCAGGACTAGGGCTCTTTAAATGTAATTAAACAATTCTAAGAGAGCCAAGTGTTAACTCTATTGATTGGTAACAGCTGTAAAAAGGGAGGCAGGCAGGCATGCGCGCGCACACACACACACAAACACACAATCCTTGTGTACCTTCAGTGAACGAAACAGAGGTCTGAGCAGACAGTGAACACGAAATTGCAAGTGTTCCAAAAAGCAGCCCTGCCATTTCGGACTTTGACGTCGGGCGACATCTGGTGGGGAAATATGGAATTGTTTTCTACAGAAAATTTCTTCTCTTTCTTCTCTATAGCATCTGCAGCGGCACACGGCGCCGAAAATCCCCCACCGAGCTAAAAATGCTTCATGACAACAAGGTTCCCTGTACAGATCTGACTTCCGATGGTACCTGCAGCTGTCAAACCAGGAGGAGGCATCTGCTGTTGCTGGGAGTGGTTAAGACATATGGTCAAAGGGGCGAAATATTCAAAACCAAGATCCGAGGTGTAAAAACGTGCTTATAGCAGGGAGGGCTGCAAAACTGGTTCCTTCCCCGTCAACCCAGAGCGGGTTCCGTTTCCACAGGGAGGGTTGCGAGGACGAAAGCGCCTTGCTGTGGATTAGGTGGGGGTCTAAACGGTACGTGTTTAAAAGCAGAGGTCAAGGCAGGATGGAGAGAGGGGTCCGGCTTCTGCAAGTGTCTCTCTTTTGACAGGCGGGTAGATTTCGGGTTTTAGGATCTAAAAGCTAGAACTTAATGTCCAGCCTCTATTATCGTCTCCTTTTCCGAATCAGAACAAGCCTGTCCTGTTTTGATCGGGAAAAGGTCTGTACCCCGATTCTTGCTTCACGTAGGGGGAAAAATGCACTAAAGACCTTTGCAGTTTCAGGTTAGACGCTTAGAGTTCGTCGCGGCCGCGTTTGCTGTTTAACGTTTGTTTTGTTTTGTTTTGTTTTGTTTTAAAAAAAACTCTTGGGGCATATTCGCTAATCATGTTGGAACATGAAGTCTTCGTTTTCGAAATAACATGTCCCAGCAGCGTCTCTCCCTGGGAAAGTTCATAGGAATTCCTGTTTAATGTGGAGATATACAGTATATATAAGTTGAGACCTCAAAAAGATACATATCTCATTCCCTGCCACCCGCGTTTATAAATCATTTCAATCAACGGAGAGACTCCCCTTTCCCCTCAAACATCCTGTTCTTAGAGCAAATGTTGCTTTTTGCTAATAATAAGCTTTACGCTTAAGTAAACAGTGTTCCCCCTCCAACCCAAGTCATGAACACAAGATCAAAGCACAGATCCGGGCTACCTCCACTGTGTCTCAGATCCTACTTACACACTGGGAATCTAGGTTTTGTCACACCATAGATCCAGTCCCTTACACTGGGGACTCGAATCCGCTTCTATCTGCGAACAGACTTCGTTGTGTGATTCAGAGACCCGGACACCGGGTCTAGGGGCTACCAGCCTGTATTGGATTCCCATTGTTTTCGTGCCCCGTGGTCTGGATGCTAAAAGCCTACATCCAGAGGATTAAGGTCCCATCGACTACAGCTGAACTCTGAAAGCCGGGTACTCCGAGTCTCCAAACAGTGGCTCTTGCTAAGGAAAAGCAAACGCGGTTCGGATCTGCGTGCGTATCATCTACCTGGAGCACAACTAGGCGAGAAGAGATCCGGATTGAAGGGTTGTCTCTGGTGCTTCAGTCAGATTTCAGTTCCCTTCCGCTTGCCAGCCGGCACCGAAACCTAGACGGTATCGTTAGATTTTCCTTACGAAAGGGCCGCGCAGTTCAGTATTGACCAGGGCCAGACTTCAGCTCACTGGATCACCTTTGTGATGCGTCGGTCTTTTTGGGGCGCCCTGTGAGGCCTTGTCACTGAAAATTAACCCCACAACAATCCGTCACTTTAGTGATTCCCAGCAGGGGTCTGAAGGGATTTGGGTCTGAAGTCAAGGTTTCCCCACAGCAGGGAATAAATCGAAGTGCATAGCAAAAAAACCCCACAAAACACCTTCCAGACGGTGCACTTTTCCCCAAGCCCCTTCCACGGAGAACTGTAACCTCCACACACAATCTCCACGGCCCAACAAAAATCTCCTGGGCCGGGTCCGTTTTCAAACCTGGCTAAAGCCATTTAACCTGATTTCAGTCACACTGGAGACAAACTATTCCTAGCGGGACGCGGTGGCAAAAGGGTGGGGGGTGATACAACCGGGTGGGGGGGATCGCTGTGGAATTTACCAAGGGGCAAGCGACAATCTGCGCTCACTGCAATTGACTAATCCGGTTTCAAGGGACTCTGCCTGCCCCGCACACACCGCGTAGGTTTTAATCCCCTGGCCGGTTTTGCTCCGCTCCGCAGAGGCTGGGTCATTGGGGAGCAATATCTGCCCCTTTTTATTGGCCTGGGCAAGGCCAGCTCCCTCCTTCACTGCCCTAAATGTAGGTAACCCTTTGTCAAGCCCCTCTCCTGGCTGACGGCTGAGTTAGCAGCTCGGCCCTAGATTAATCGCTAGTCCATTGAAATCGCCATTATTGCCCGGCTAACGACCAGCATTTCTTTTAAAGGAGACCAAAGAAATCTTGAAGCGTCTCAACCTAATGACCCCGTCCCCGGATTAGTAAGTGGGGAACAAAGGCGGAGAGAGAATCTGCTTTAGCCAGAAGAGGCCACGGTGGAAACAAGTGCCGGGGCTGGGGGCGCTCTGGATCCCTGGACAAACTGATTTCCAGATCAAAGAAAACAGCCCATCAAAGCGTTTCAGTCCAGCCAACCGGCACACCGGTGTGAACGCGTTCAGGTGAATGCTCCCCTTGGATCCAGTGTTTGATTGTTGGGGTTTGGGAGTATTGCTGTCACACGGGAACCCCCCCCCCCCCAGAAATACAAACAAAGGGGAGATCCCTCCTACACCAGCACCCCTCGAGGGAGAATTACGAACGGTAGATGCCTTTAGTGCCAGGCATGGGTGGAATTAAGGCCCTTTGTGAACTAGCTGGACTGGAGCGGTGACTATTGATCAGTTTCACTCCACCAGGGCCTTGGAGGGAAACGGCTGCTGGAACAGGGTCCTCTTCTGGGCGGCGCTTTTTTCTAGCATCCTCTGAAGGAAATCCGAATCCCGATCTCTGTCTGTCCATTCGCCTTTACCCCCAGGGCACCGAATTGACTTGCGAGGCCTGGCTCTTGAAACACCAACAATGACTGTGACCTGGGGCCGACGCATTCCCCAAAGGGCAGGAAACTGGACCTGTCTCTAACCAAGGACACTCTGCAGAACCTCTGTCACTGGTGTTCTTCGGGGTACTCCTGTCCAAGTCCGCATTAGCCAGGACTCGGAGGTTGCTATGACCTGTCCCAGCCGCTGAAGCAAACCCATGTGCACGAAGATATGTCGTGAGAAGTGCAAATGTTCACAGGATATGGTGAAGTGGATCCCCAAACCTTTTACCTGCATCCTAAACTCAGAGAGGCCCAGGTCTGCAATGCACACGGCTGTATAGTGCACCCAGATGCGGAGAACTTCGGATTCACTCCAGTGTGTGTGCAGATTTGCACATCTACACACCAGGGTTTTCACTGACTCCGGTCTGGGCCTGTGCACAGACATTTATATCGCACATCACTTTGGATTCACTCCAGTCTGGGTATGAGCGATATAAATAGGTCTGTGCACAGGCTCAGACCGGAGTTAATCAAAATCCTGGTGTGTGGATGTGCAAATCCACTCACACATGCACACTGGAGTGAGTCAAGAGTTTTCAGTCCATAACAGCCCCTGCATACACTCCTGCACACACACACACACACACACTCAATTGATCCCCCAGTTTTCTGTACACGGATTTGCAGTACACGTGCACACAGCCCCAGATCCCACTGGTCCCATTGTCCCGTACACGCAGGTAGGTGTCTGTCTATCCAGGGGCGTCTCTCTACCGCTCTCCAACGCAAGGAGGTCTAGCTGTACCGTCCCCCTTCAGTACACCCCGAGGAGGTTGTTGTCTCCGGGGGAGCTGATGGTCCCTGTACCCCGGAACCTAGGGGATCTCTCCCAGAGAAGCCCCGTTTGTCCCCACTCGCCCCTGGGGGGGTAAAGCCCGCTGACTTGGCCTTTCCGTGCCGTCCCCCTGTCTCCCCGGCGCAGCCCTTCTCGTCCATTGATCGCTGCAGACAAAGGGCCCCTCTCTCCCGGCGGCCCGCCTCGCTAATTGGGAGAGAGCCGGGGCCGGGACAATGGCCGGGCGCCTCCTGGAGGAGAGCCCGGGGGACAGAGGCTCCCTAATTGGGGGGCTGCCGCTGGAGCGATCGCCCCGCGCTGCCTTTGTCCGCGGCCCGGGGAGGCGGCGCGCCCGGCAGGCAGGCGACAGGCGCCAGCCCCAGGACAAAGGGCTGTCTGCGGCCGGCCCCCACCCTGCCGGCTTCCCAGCCGCTTAACCCCTTCGGCCGCGGCGGCGAGCCGGGCGCCTGGGGGACCCTCTGCAGGGGTGGGGGGCAGGCCTCGTTCTCCGCCCCCTCCCTGAGCCAGCGCTGGGGTGGGGGGCTTGGTCCCCTTCCGCGCGGGGGGAGGGTGTGGGAAGCAATTCCCCCTCCCCCGGAGAGGTCTGGGATCAGCCCGTTCGTCTCCCGCCCCGGCTTCCCAGGGGCTTTAAAGGGAAGTTTCTTCTCCGAGGCTACAAATACAGCAGAGCCCCGGGTAGCCTCAGAATCGCCGCAACGCTAACGCTATACCGGGGGCGTGGAGGGGGTTGCCTGGATCACCTGCGCCGCTCATACACTCACAGCGGAAAGTGCTGCAGGACGGGGCTTAGTTACCACCACCCCCACCCCCCCACCAGCACCTCCGGGAGGCAGGTGGGTAAGTAACAGCAGCGGGCTTGCCAAAAGAAAAAAAAAACTCCCACAAAGCATGGCCACCACGGCTAAGTAACGTGACCAAGGCAATGCAGTGGCAGAATTAGAACTCAGTAGCATCTAATGCCCACCTAAACGCCTTTTTCCAGCCCCGCTGCCTTCTGCATAATTACAATGTTCAAGTGGGTAACACTGCCCGAGGAGTTATTAGAACCAGGTTAAATGACTTGTAGCAGACTGTATGGGTTTTGTCCCTTGTGTTGTTCACAATCACACAGCAGATATGATTTGCCTTTCACTCTTCATCATTTCAGATCACTCACTGTATTTAGGGGCATTTCATTGACTCCATGGCTTGCTGTGCAAAATTTGGGCTTTTTGCTTTGTTGCCAGGGGTTATAAGTCATGTTCTAGTTTCTACGGGGATGAGTGTGTCAGTTAGATTTCTGGGATGAATACACACGGTGAAAAGCCTTTAAAATTCACTTTCCATAAGCACGTACAGTAATAAAATTTGATTGCATAAGTGTTCATGGAAAGGGAATAGAGAAAGGAGTGTAAACTGAGTACTTCAAATTTGTTCTCACATTTGAGTAAATATTCACACAAATAATATATTCAGTTGCAACCTAGCAACACTTGATTCTACTGTTTTATTAAGGGTATCTCTGGCAATGCTATGTATTATGGCCTGTCTAAAACCCGTTTACAGTCTCCATTATGTGTGCTTGCACCCTGTGTTCTGCTAACATACACGTGCACTTACATTATATCACTAAAATTACAATGTTAGTAGACTCCATTTACTAACCACTCCAAACACATAATATTGTCCTCTCCCACACAGGGCCCTTCCCTGTGCTGGCATCTCCTGCCACAATGTAGGCCCTCAGTCTACCAGCATGCATGTGTAACTTTCCTCCCTTGATGAGCAGCTCTACTGAGTTCAACAGGCCTAGAACAGAGTTGCTTGGGTCTGTGCATAAGCATTTGCAATGCCCAATGGCTCCGCTGATGGGGCTCTATACAGATGCAGGCGTATGCCCTTGTCCTCAGGGCAGGATTCTCTTTACGTCTCTAGTACAACACTGTGCACATTTAGTCTACCACTTTCAAGAGGCATTCGTCATTTTAGATGCCTCACTTGAGGCACATTAAAGGAGTTCTGACATTCAGCAAATGCTGAGCAGGCACCTCTAGGGTGGAGGGAGAAAAATCAGCCCTTTACAATTTTTCAGGTTGAACATCCAAAAACATGGATGCATCCAACGTAACTGGAAACGTTCAGCCAGAAAGTGTGAGGTATAGTAAGCCTCAGACACAGTATTAACAACTACCCGTATGTCTTACAAATATGTGAGGTGGAGGGGATGAAAAATGGAATATACACCACTACTTCCAGGAGCAATGGAACAGCAGATTTAAGGCAAGCAGAGTTTTGCTGTGGGCAGTGGGATGTGCAGAAGTACATGCATCTCCAGTGTCACTTCATACCAACATTATACCACAGGGTGTGTCGGGCCAGAGTAATTTAACGTATCCATTTATAACAAAAAAAGGCAGCATGTGGCCAACGGTTACTTATGTTGTTAGTTAACTTGCTTAAATATAGGATTTATTGATGGCTTCAATTTCTGTCTGGCTGTGAGGGAGGCAGATTTGTTCTTGCTGGAACGCTTTGCACTGCCACAACTGAAAAACTTCACACGCCCCTTTGGTAAGCAGGGAGTGTCAGGCTGCTCTGGGAGGTCACGCTTTCAATCCCTGTACGCTTGACTTCCAGGGGAGTTTTGGCTGAGTTCCTACTGCATAACTACATCCCCGGGGTCAGGGTCTGTCTTCAGCTGCATTGGTGTGAAAGGACGGATTCTCCCTTCATTGTGGTCAGTGGCAGCACGGTCACCGATTTCAGCATGAGGAAGATGCTGGATTTTCGGGTGACCTGGTGGACCCTACACCAGCATAGATCTAGTCCCCATTCTGCAGTGACCTAGGCAGAGACATGGGCCTATACAAGACCACCGATTTCAGCCGGGCTTTGCCTGGGCAGCTTTTCTTGAAGCTTCTCTCAGTAATGTCTGGCAGGCAGGGACGGGGCCCAGTTTCCTTTAGTGTGGCTCTGGTGGAATGGTTTCTTACAAGGAAAGTGTAAAGGACACCCCTTGTCCCTTCCTAGCTGAAGGATATAGAGGAACTTCCTGATATACACAACCAGTCTAGAAATAGTCTTTGCCTAGCCCTGCAGCTTTATACCCCAACATCTCAACAACAACTCAATGCAAGAAGGAAGCGAACATTTAAACATTTACCAGCCCTGGCCTCAGAATAGGTCGGATGGTTCTATCCTGGAATCTGGGGATGTGAATAAGGAAGATTTCCCTATAGATACCTATTTTAAACCTAACTTCCTTGTCTGTCCCTCAAGCCAGCCCTTCTCCAATTAAACATAAATGTAAACCCTGCTTTCATGGTAGGTATTTGTGAAGTCTTCCCTTCTAGTGCATTCCTCATACGTCCTACAAAACAGACTCAAAATATTACCTGTCCTGAAATATATTTATTCAGAAATAATTCTGAGTGCCTGTTTCAGCTATTCATTTCCCTCCCCAACATAGAAGTAGTTTCCAAACTGGGGGGGGGGGATCATTCCTCAGTTTTAGAGATTACCCTTATTAGATTTAGGTTAACACCATTGTACCAGTAACTTCACCATTCTGTTATCTTAGACCCCAAATAGTCATACCTATCCAGCTTCACTGTTCTAAATATCTTAGCAGTTAGCAGCTTATGTTTGTTTGAAATGAGACCTTCGGAATATGACAACACACCAGTGATGGCTAGCACCGTTTTGTTTTTCACAGTTAATGGGAGACTATTTTAACTATAGGGCACAAGTTAAATTGAAATAAATGTGTGTGTGTGGGGGGGAAATAGCTACTTTTAAGGAAAAAGCACCAACTATATAAATGAAACAAATGTAACCAACAAATTACCTAGAAACACGTCCAGTTTCCCAGCAGAAAGTTCACCCTTGGGAAAGACGGGTCTCACGCGTGTTTGTTAACTCGTTTCGCCAGCAGAGGGCCCCCTTCACACGACACCGCTCTGCGACTGATCCAGTCAACTCCAAAGTTTCTCCTAACACAAACAATTTGGCTAATAAATCTTCCAAAGAATGAGAAAAGGGTAATTGGTGAAGAAAAGGGTTGTTTATGTCATCCTTTATTGCTTTACTATAAAGCCGGGAAGTTCTTCTCAAACCAGAGAGAAATTAGGCCCTCCCCACCTCTTTGGAGATGTAAGGACCGGAGTCAGGATAAACAGATTTCGTAGGGCAGACCATCCTTCTAGCGGATGAAGCTGGGCGTGGGAGGGGGTGCCTGAGGGAGACTAGACCCTTAAACGAAAGAGAGACATGGGAATTATTTGAATGCCAGTCGGGAGACCTCCAACGCTTCAATAGAGTAAAACCTCCGAAATTAACAGAAGGGAGAAAATTATTGGCCGTGTGGGCCCCTTTACCTGAGTAGCAGTTGGGAACGTCTCTGTTTTTTTTCTCCAGTGTCTTGCCAAACAAGGAGGACTCTAGACTGCACTAGCTGTTTCTAAGCTGCAGTAACCAACGGCCTCTCTCTGGTCCTTTGTCCTTCACACCTGTTAGCAAACTGGCTAAAATTAGCCTATTTAAAACAAGGCAAAGAGTAAGGCCGAATATTATTTACTGGGGAAAGTGGGGCGCTACCCCTCTCTCCCTCTGCCTAAAATAGACGTTGCAACCCGCGTTAAAAACGATTCTAGGGAGGCATCTTTCGAGCCCCACACGCGCCTTGGCTAGATGATCAATAGAGCGCAGCTGTTGGAAAGGTTCTGGAACAGAACGTGCCGTGTTTGCTGCGCGGGCGAGAATTCGTGTTCTCGACTCTGCAGGTTCCTCCGCGTGCCTTGCTCAGGTGAACAGACTTTCACCACTCACGCGATTACATGCCAGCGGAATCTGCTGCTTCAGGGGGGTCCTGGTTGCAAGAGGAGCCGAGATGGCTTTGGTTGCGTGAACCCTGGTTTGATGCTGACTCACAAAATACACCCCCGCCCCTTTTAACGTTGTTCTCAAACACATGGTAGCCGCACATTTCGCAACAGCAACACTGAGATAATAAAAATCTACCCCTCGCCACTTATTTTGGGGGCGGCAGGGGAATTCCAACAAGCCACTGACAGATAAGACACACAAATCCAACGCTATAAAGCCAAATGAAAATAAAAGGCTTCCTGTCCGCCGAGATGGGAAACATATTTGCGAGTAAACAAGGCGGCTCGGCCAAGATGATTTTCAAAGAGCAAGAGTTTACACTGGCGAAGGGGGGGGGAAATCCGATTTTGTGTTGTGTGCGTGCGTATGCGCTTTAATCTTAAAACAAAAAAAACGTGCAGCAAAATGTTGCAACCCTGTCGCTGGAAACTGTATCTGGTGCTGTCGCTTTAAATCAAACGGGGTTTCTTTTCGTTTACATCTCAATAATACAAAACGGATGTTTATATGCATTGAAGCATTTTAATCTTTCCTGATCAAAATTAAATGCAGGCTCGCAGGATTTAGAACAGACTTTCTACACATCCTCTAATTGAAAATAATAACGAACATATCAAAAAAATAGGCCTAACCTAATAAAGTCTCCACGTTTAATACTCAGTCTTCCGCGGGTAATTGAACTCATTCCAGTCTTCTCCGGGAGACGGCGGATCCACGAATCTGGGGCGAGTACAGTATATTCATCTGCATACCGGGGTTTTCATCTATTAGGATTTACATGCACTGGGTCTTTTATCCCTGACTCGCAGAGGGCTATACACAATCCACACGTTTAACCCATTAGTTCACTCCTCTCCCCGGGCTAATCATTTACTTCACAAAACAACAAACACCTCTAAAATCAAAGGGGCAGGGAATGAGGCTGATATAGAATCAACCCCATCCTCCTCTCCCCCCCACCCCGCAGCAACCCTTCCTTTTAATTAAAGCAAAATAAAGCCATCTGGCCCTGCCACCTGTTACGCAGGTGCGTAGGGTTTAGCACGTGACTTGTGAGCATTGTTCACGTGCTAAAGTTAAGCACGTTTCTAACTGCAAGCTCAGCGCGCGGCACCTTCACTACTGTAGTTAACTGAAGGCTCTCGGGGTTACTTTTGGTAAGAATTATGCCATAACCAGTTGTATTTAGCCCGGACATTAAAATAAATAATTATGAGTGCTTTTAATTTCTCAGGGTGATCAAAATTTCCACTCAGAAATCGAGGTGCATGCTGGGCTATTGAAGTTTCAGGGAGGTTTCAGAATTCCCTCTCCCCAAAGTTTGAAAAAAGTAAATAACCCGAGTAGAATCATTCTGAAATGCAAGGAGAGATGAAAAACACCAAACTTGCAAAGCTTCTTAGAATATTTTTTATTGAAAGATGTGAGAGAATTCATCAAAAAATGAACAGATAGATACCCGAATAACCAGCACATTTCAAATCCTGTATATTTTTATTTTAAAACAAATATAGCGCACAGTCCATGTGGTATTTAAATTTATTATATTTCTTTTTTTTTGTTCTGGAGTGAAAAATAAAAACCTGAGGTTTATTCCTGCATTTCCTATACCCCGCACTGTAAAGATATTTTCATTACATTTTGAATTTTTTTTCCTTGTAAGAGTTCTTTAAAGAACTGAACTCTGATTTTAATGACAGAAAAGTGTACACTGATGGCACATGATTGTCCTAGAGAACAGGCGGGATAAACAACATTTTAAAACACAGTTAAAGAAACCAATATCTCCTTCAATCACAAAGAGCTAAATATTTTTTTCATTTACAATATATATGTTCATGTAAAATGAAAAAAAATTAAATGCGATGAGTTAAACTCTAAATATTATGTACATGCCAATGTACAACTGAATAAATTAATACCAATTTGCATATTCTGGGATCCTTATAGCTTATTTACACAAATTTTCATTTATTTTATAAATATTTTTTCTGGTACACAGGTAGATTCCGAAACCGCCACATCTCACTGCCTGTACTAGTTCTGAGTGTCGATGGCCTTCGAAATCAGTGGTGGATGCAAGAGAGCTGACGACAGGTTAATTCCATTTTCCCCCTGACAAATCAGGTTACACACATGTTCAGAGTCACTAGGCTCACCCAGAGTTATTATTTTCCTCTTAAAATTGTCTGTTTTAGGTGAGGAGGGCAGGACTGAAAGCATCTTCCTTCCTGCAGAAATCAGTCCCTATAGAAAACATCCGTCACTTTTCCCGCAGTCTCTTTAAAGGAATGACTGGTACGTTCTTTCGCCATCCCAGGAATTGTATGTGTTCTGGGCAATCCATTGATCAAGAAAGTTACACTGCAGATTGGCGTCCTTTTGCTTTTCCAGGTGTATTTTGAGTCCAAACCAGTGGGACTGAGGAGCGGAGGGAAGGATACTCTCTGTATTTTCTCCTGAACTGGGTTTTGGGAGGGGAGATCCTAGCAATTGTATTCTCCTGGGTCTGAGTGGAGAATGGCGGGGACGGGGGAAGGAATAGTCTCCCATCATTTCTCTGGGCTACGGGATATTTTGCTTGCGGATCATTCACTTGGCCTCTGCCTGTATGGATCACACTTGTATCCCTGTCTTTAACTGACTGCCCCCTCCCCTCACCCCTTTTTCCCTTGTTTTTTTTAAATAAATATTTATACTGTGCTGTACAAAATCCCAGTGCTTCTCAGCCCTTCGGGCTGGCATGTTGGCAGCTCAGCCAGTCACTTGGGGGACTCCCTGCCGGGTGACACCTCCCTTTGGCTCTCCAAGCAGCTGACCAGTCTCTGAATATTCTGCAGTTCGTTGATGGACTCTTTCAGGGCGCTTTTGGGAGAGAGGGAGCCCCTCTGGCCGCTGGGTTTGTGCAAAGGGAGGTCTGGGAGGGGGCTGGATTCCCTGCTGCTGCTGGGTTTGGAGCCTTCCGAGCCTGGGTTCAGGCTGGCGGGCAGCCCGGTGGTGAGGAGGTTGGTGCTGGGAGGGATGGTGACGGGGATCTGGTACGGGCTGAAGCGCAGGCGAGGGCGGGCGCTGCTCAGGAAAGGATTCCGGGACAGGGAGCTGGCTGCCGCCGCTGCCGCACTGGTCGCTGGCAGGGCGGAGGCGGCCGCGGCGGCGGCAGCCATGTAGGTGTACGGATAAGGGAAGAGTCCGCCGAAGGTGGGCATCGGGATTCCCTGCAAGAGAGAGGCAGAGGAGGAGAGTTGTAAGAGCGCCTGGCAGCGGGAACTGGCAACATCGCAAGCTGGGGGGCAGGGGGCAGAATCCCAGGCAGCCAGAAAATCCAGGTGAGCCCCCATGAGCCCTTTGAAATCAAGGGATTAGGAGAGAATCTACTGCCAAGGTAAGAGGCCAGGAGAGCAGACTCCAGGGGAAAGACTGGCATCCAGTTCACTGGAAGGAAGCTGGGGGACCAACCAGTGCCCTACAGAAGGGGCAGCAGGCCTGGGAGCAGGGCATTTCAACCCCCGGAGAACCCAGGAGGAAGTCAAAGTCGCCAAGCTCCTGTGCATCACTTCAAACGCAGAGCCCAAGAGACAGGGGCTTGTCTGGCAATTGTCTCCACGTTGGGTGAGCGTCTCTGTCCTCTGAGAGCATAAATGACCTTCCACCAGCAGTGGGAAATCAAGTCAAACTCATGAAGTCATGGAAACGGAATCACGTATTGTGGGTGGGGGGTAGCCATGTGAGTCTGTGTCCACAGAAACAATGAGGAGTCTGATGGCACCTCAAAGACGAACACATCAATAAATCTGTTCCTCTTTAAGGTGCCACCGGACTCCCCATTGGAAATGGAACATTCTCTCCCAACACTCATTTCTCACGCTGGGTTGTTCTCAAGGGCGCCCCTAGCTCAGCAATTTCCATCCCTCTGGGGCAGGAACAATGCCACAAATGTGTACCTCCTCCCTCCTAATAAATATATGCCATGTCTCCAGCACCCTTTCCTATATACGCACCCCTGTTCTTCCAAATTTCCTACTGAAACAATGCACCCCCTACATGGCAAAAGAAACTTAAACATCAGGGAACCGTGAAAGGAATCAACCTGCTGAAATAGTCCTGGCCATGGAAACAATGCCCTCTTCATTAGGCTGGGACCACTGCTCAAGGAATAGATCATGCTGAAGAGAACCTGTCCCGTTCCTAAAGGGCCTTGTAATAAATGGGGAGAGGAAGAGGATCAGACCTGATCCCTAGAAATAAAAGTTCACTAGCACCTCTGCTTTGCAGCCTGAACCCCCTACCAGAGCCAGGCCTGTTAAAAACCACAGCAGGGCTCTGCCTTGAACAAGGCCCCACTAGGACATCCAAAGCAACAGGTTCCCTCTCTGCTTTCCCCCCTCTCCCAGGTCCCTGCATCCTCACACAAGTTGAATCCCATTAAGACACATAGTTAAGTAGGAGCAATCAATTAGATGGTGCAAACGACATCTTGGTGTGCTGGGGTTTGACAACACACAACCACACACACACAACTCAGGATGCAACAGAGGAAGCCATTTTGAAGATGGCACAACCCTACTTTCGGCCAATGGAAAAAAGCTCTTCAGGCTGGATCTTTCTCCCATTGAAGTCAGTGGGCAGAATCGGGCCCTTTCTAATGACCCCTTGTGCCCCTCTCTGCACCCACCGCAGATCCCCTCCCCATGCAGCCTCTAGCCCAGATTGTCCCAGTCTCCAGCAGCCCAAGCCTGCTGGGGGGGAGGGGGATTCAGGATTGGCGCGCGATTCCCACCCATCTCCTGTTCGCATTCGCCACCAGCCAGCCCCGGAGAGTCCGAACTACCCGGAGGAGAGGGCAGCCCAAGTTTGCCTCTTCAAGCTGCCTGGGCAGGGAAGGTCTGGCCCGGTTCCCGCACCATCTACACGGTCACCCACTGCCCGGGGAGGAGAGACGGGCGGGCGCTAGACTCATTTTATTCCGGATCCATCCGATCCCGCTGTAACGGGGGGTTTACACTGGGGTCCCGGACCAGCAGCCCCGCTGGCTGATTTGCGACCCTTCTGCTCCGGCTCGTCTAAACGAATCGAAGTGTTGCGGGGCCGAAGGGAGTAGGAGGGGCGCAGCGATCGGCCGGGGACAAATGTCTCCGATAGACATAAAGGGACCTCGCTGGGGGGGGGACAGCAGGTGATAATGCCGCTGCTACCCCCCCCCCCCCGACGGATTGAACCGCACCGAATCGCTCTCCGGGTAGCACGACCCCCAAATACTCCCCGACTGCAACGGGACCAGCCGCCGCGGTTCTGCGGGCGGCGAACCGGCGCGGAGGTGTTGGCGGGGGGGGGGATACTAGCGGGTCACGACCCGGCCTCCCGCTCCCAGGGCGCCAGGGGACAATGGGATGGGGGGATGGGACGGGGCTGGCTTTGCCATGAACGACCGGCCGCGGCCGGAGCCCCTTGTGTCCCAGCCCGGGCTCGGCCCTGGCACGTATGGAGCCGAGCGGGGACAAGGGGCTGCCCGGGGCTCCAGACCCCCCCCGCCCCGATTTCCGAGCAGGTGGCCCAAGAGATCGGGGCGGGGGTAAGAAGAGGAGAGAAGGGGGGTAACTAGGGCAAGGAGGGGGGTAAATACGGAGGCCGGTGCGGGATAAGGGCGGGGGACACACATTCGTAGGGAGGGGAGCTAGTCGGGGTCCGGGTTGAGCGGGGGGAGGTACCGGGGGTTGATGGGGGAGGACCGCGGGTCGAGGAGGGGAAGTGGACCTCCGGGTCGAGGGGGGAGGGGACGCGGCGGGGGGCGGGGCCCGCGGGTCGCGGGGGGACGGGACCGCGGGTTGCCCCAGCCCCTCCCGGCGAGCGCCGCTTACCTGAGAGGCCAGCATGTGCTGGGAGAGGTGGAAGGGGAAGGGGGTGGCGGTCCCGGCCGCCCCCGGGGTCGAAGCCAGGGCCCCGTTCTCCAAGCCCCCGCCGGCCACCGAGGCCAGCAAGTGTCCCATGCCCATGGCGGAGAAGGCCCCGGGGGCCATGGCGAACTGGCCCGGGTGGATGAAGAGCGGCTGCCCGGCGCCCAGCGGGCTGAAGAACTGCTGCCCGGGCAGGCCGGAGAGCGCCAGGCTCTGCAGCGGCCCGGCGCTCAGGTGCGGGGGACTGTCCGTCTGCACCAGGAGCGGGGCGAAGGGCTCCTTGCTCAGCCCGCCGCCCTCCGCCTCCTTCCGGGGGGCCTCCGGCTCTTTCCGCCGCCCCTCGGGCTTGTCCTTCTCCGGCCCCTTGGGCTTCTCCGGGCTGCGTCTCTCCGCCAGCCGCGGGCTGCTCCGCGGGCTGGCCTCCTCCGGGCCGGGGCTGGGGCTGGGCCCGCGGGCCGGCCGCTCCTCGGGCAGCTTCTCCAGCTCCGGGTCGCTCTCCGGGCAGGACTTCTCCTCTGCAAGGAAAGGGGGGGCTGTGAAAGTCGGGCCCATCCCGTGCACCGGGGGTGGGGGGCGCACAGGTAGGGGCAACGGGAATTACCCCCTCTTCTGCTGCAAGGGGTAATTCCTGCTGACCAACTCGCTAAAAAAACTCCCTTTATCACCCCACCCATGACAACCTGCCCTCCCCAGCCGGCCCAGTCCGGAAGGGGGGGGTCTATTTAAACTCAGAAATAAACGCGGGGGGGAGGTTACTACTAACATCTCCACAGTCTGGGGGAAAAAACCTCCCCCTGCATTGAAGAAATTCAGTCTATTTGTTGGGGTGGGGGACGGAATGAGACCTTTGTAAACTGGTAATGAGGAGCAGGGAGGGTTGGGGCCCAGCTAACACAAACAAAAGCCATCGGGGAAGGAAGGAGTAGGTGCAGCATTGGAAATTTAATGATCCATTTATTGTCCAGCTAGATTAGGTGTAAATGCACAGTCCGGTCTACGGACCGATTAGAAAAAGGCTGGTGGGGGGGGGTGTTCAGATTAAATCGCCACTCAGGAGGAAATAAGTATGTCACGATCTGTTCTGAAAAGAGCACGGATAAAAATCCCCATAATTGTGGAGAGGAAAAATAGTGACTTGAACCATATTTCCCCACAGAATAGATCATTCACCCCAGCAACTCGGTAGAATGAGCCAGCAAAGATCCCACTTTGGCAGGTAACATCCGGATTGAAATAATATCGGACTAGTTGTGATTCAGAGAGCAAAAAGTTGGAGGCAGCTGAAGTTCAGTTCCTTAGCTTGAGGTATATATTCGTTGCCGATGTAATGGATTTAGCTGAAAAGCTCTTAAGAGGGCCAGGTGTGTCATAAGCCCTGGTATTAGGTAAATACTATTTCTGCGATTTCATTTTTTTTTTTTTTGCAAGCCAAAGAGGCAGGCCTAAAATAGAGGGACAGGGATCTTTTTAAAAAGCAGCAAATCCAGGGACTGTGTCAGTGCCAAACATTGTAGCTGAAAACTACAAAGAGAGAGAGCGCGCTGCTGAGTTTTAATTTCATCGACTAGATGTGAGCCTCCAAATTCAATGCCGATGTTCTCTCTCTCCTCTTAAAATCAGCAGTTTTGGGGATGGGGGGTTTAATTTACCCTTTGCATCCAGAGAACCCCCCAGCCCCAAAGGAGTTCTGGAAGCCAGGAAGGCTTATGTAAGACACTGATTACATTTATGCGGCTTGTTGCTTACACACATTTCCAACAAGCAAATGTTGGAAGCTGTCAACAAGCTTTGCGTTCCCCTCGCCCCAGCTACATTTCTTCAGCTGTAGCATTTGGTTCTTTTGTACGGATCAACCTCTCTGCCTCCTTCGCTTTTTGGTTTGGCCCATTTTCCTTCTCACTCGTCTGAATCCCGAATTTGCAACCATTCCAGGCCTGTTTTAATCGGTATTTAAAAGAGGCACCTATATAATTGTGGAATGAGGAGCCAAGAAACCTGAAATCGGACACATCAGGAAAGTTACTTCATTTACAATGTTTGAATCTCTTCTTTTCTTCCTATTTGGATTTGACTTACAAATACCTCTAAGTTCTTGTGGGTGGGAAAAAGTCATTTTCCAGTTAACAACCTCTGTAAATTCGAAGCCATTCCTAGGAAGGAGTTAGTGTGTAAATCAGATTAGAGTCTGGCCATTTTTGTTCAGAGAAGGCAAGGGAGAAAAATCCCGCTTTCCCTTTTCAACAGCCGGTTTAAGAGTCCCTGCTGAGTTCCGGAGTGAACTGTCTATTTACCTCTGCGGTTGTGTCTCAGGGGACTAGGGGCTGTACCCAATGGGGAGTGAAGTGTATCCCGCACTGGGGCAGGATCACACGAGGAAGCATCCGATTCACCCCCGTCTCGGTCAGGTTTGCACTGCTCTTCATACATCCGCAGGGAGGGGAGAGTGAGCTGTTTCCTTCAGAAAGAAAGAGGCATTACTAACTATCCTCTCTATGGTGCATCCCAATAGATACACTCCTGGTTCCCCCTTGCTAACAGGGACAGGGGAAGCTGGAATCGCTTTACAAGAGCGTGTGTATGGACCGAGGTCTCCAGTTAATATTACTTTGGGCTCAACTAAATCTCCACTGAAATCCCTCAAGTAACTCTGGATATCAAAAACAAACGAAAGAAAGAACAAAGATATCCGTGTTCCCACTACACTAAAACCTTCTCGCTAGGAGAACAATTTTACCTCTTTTCTCGCCTTCCATTCCCGGTATCTCTGAATCCTTTTGCAAATGGGTTATTATCGATTTTAAGCTGGGTGATCTGAAAACAACAACAATAAACTGCCTAAATTATCCCAGAGACAAGGCTTAATGCAGAAGAATTAATATATCACACACATACATTTTTCGGACTGTATAGACGTACATGCGCAATTGCTCTTTAAAACGGGAAGTCTGCGACAAATATTAGTCATTAAAAGGTGATGGGAAATAAAAATAAAGAGCAACATTGTAGCTGGGTCGGCTGATCTGTGCTAACCTCCAGAGTTCCCCGGTGCAGAATGTCGGTGCCCTATTTAGGTTCTGTTTCAAACGGTTTGAAACACACAACCCCCCCTCCCCCGGTTTAACACACCGCATGCGTTATTAAAAATGATGCTGAGGTTTGGCTTGAATTATTAATCGAGTTTTAATGATAGGAAGTTATTTTTCACGGCCCCCTGGAGGGAAGATGGCGACTAAACATTGCTGTGTTGGTTAAAAGCTATTCTTATCTCTCCCAGAGACGAACTTATGGTGCTGGCGACATGAAGGCACTCAATAATTCATGCTTTTGAAATATGTCCCCTCGATGGTTGCTTTAAAAATGCATGTTTGATCTGCTCCACATTATTTTTGTAAAAACAAATTGCTTAATCCCCCTTTTACTTCCCAGCTTCCGCACCAAGCAGGGTTTATTTTGTGCCAATATTGGCAGCAGGTTAGAGGCAGTGCGGACCTATCAAGGCAGGTCGAATATACCTGTCCCTTTCCAGCCCCCAGCAGGGTTTTATTGTAAGGAGATAAGTAGCCAGGGACCCGTGGGTATCCACCCGCCTGGTTGCAAACCTGCAGGAAGGAGTGGGGCGGGGGGGGGGTAGGTGCACAAGCGCTAAGGGGCGTTGTGTAGCTTGCAGCTATATGCTGCAGCCTTAAGTGTTCTTTAATCGATGGTGACCCTTTGCCATAAACTTTACGATGGAAACAAGCCCACCAGGACCCTCCGACAGGCCTGTCAATTAACATCAGCCGCCAGGCGCGGAGGTGCCGGTCAGCTTTTGGGTAGGGTGGGGGAAAAACCCCTCTTGGGAAAGGGTTAGTGTGGGCGCTAAAAAACCCATCCAGCCTGAAGAACAAAACCCAGCTAAGGCCCGGCTAGACTCAACAGTTCCCTCCCCGCCCCAAAGCTTTGCCGGTTCCCTGACACCCCCAGGTGAGAGGCTAACCCTGGTTAATCTGCACAGATGTTGAATCGGCCCGTCTTCTCGGCCACTTTCCCGTGAGCCTCAGCAAAAGCTGCCCGTAGAGGTCATTGCCCCAAAGGCTCTGCGCGCTCCATCATTTCTATCTGAAAGCTACAGAGCAAAAAGCTACGGGCCAAGGAACCAAAAAAGGGGGTGGAAGCAGACTCCCGGGGGGGGGGAAGTGGGGTGTTCCCTCCTTATGTGGGGAATCTCTCCTTGGCTCCCCCATAAGCACTTGGCCCCCCGACTTGTCTAAGTCCTAGCAGGGGGTTTCAACCCACTGGCTCAGCAAACACACACACACACACACACACACACACACACACACAGTGAACTCCCTGCTTGGAGTTTGATCTCCCCCGGGTTAGCCAACTCCATTTCCAAATAGCTGGACTCTTTAAAACTAACAACCGCAAGCTAAACAGGCTAATATTAGTAGGTGGCAGCCGAACAGGAGACTTATAAGGGCATCAGAGTCCTTGTCCAATTCCCATCGCTTGGATTCCTCCTCGGCGGGGGGGCCCGATCCCGAGCGCATCCTGAAGTCGAGGATTTCAGGGGCAGCGGGATCGGATCCCCGCATCTACTCAAGAAGAAAAGGTCCATTTAAAAAAACAACCACCGCCCCCTTACCTTGTCGTTCTGATAGGCGGTGACCGCTATGAAGTCGGTTTCGGGGAACACGTAGGTCCGGAAGGTGCTGTAGGGAAGCTTCAGGATGTCGTTGGCTCGCACTATGTGAAACCTGGGCTGGTACTTGTGCATGGAGTTCAGGATGGTCTGTGGGTTAGGAAAGGAGCGAACGGAGCAAATAAAAACCTGGTTCCCCCCCCTGCAGAATTCCTGGCCTCGGAGCTTGCTGCCCGCGATCCAGCGGGATTCCCCCATTCAGACCAACAGGAGGTTTCCCCCCCGTTTGGTAATTCTTTACAATCCGCCTCTCCTGATCAGGTCACTCGGAAGAAGGGCCTGTTGCAATTTCTTTTGAAATGCTCCTTACAAATGCGGGTTGATGACTACAATGATAAGGAGGCAAAATAACTCTCCCCAGATTATTAGAATCTTGAGGAGGAAGGGAAAGTCTCCACTACGCGTTTGTAGCGATCTCAATCTATATAAAATTATCCCACACAGTGCAGAAGTGGTTTACCTCACTGCAACGGAAAAATGTTACCAACCAGAAAAAAATACCTTCACGCCACGATCCACGCGAATTTTATGTCTTAGATTAGGATATTACAGGTGAACAACCATTCGCTCCCCAACCAGATGTCTGAAACTATCGCCAGCAGTCAAAGCAATTCTGTATTCCTTTTTTTAAAATTTTAGAGCAATTGGAAATATTTCTAACCCAGATGCACAATTTGAAAAAAGAGCGCGGTTTACAGTCAAATACACATTTAAAATAGCTGAAATCCTTGTAAATTCTAAATTCCTTTTCCCCCTTTCAAATCAGATAACTCAAGTATTACCTGGCCTGTTCTTGATTTAAGAATTCAGTAACCTGATGTGTTCAGGATTCAATGCAATATTACTGAAACCAAATTGCTGCTGACTGTTGAATTCTTAATTATTGTAAAATGCTATTGTCTGAGGGGCTAAATCCTTGTCACTTCATTTTGCTTGTAGAAGGCAGTGAAAACAAATCCCAATTTTAACCCCAAAACAGTCACCTGCTGGTGACCTGTCAGATCAATATTATATTGATGTACTCTATACGGGATTTATAAAGGAAATGGTGCAAAAATTCCCATTCAGGCGTGTAAATCTGCATTTCTTTTTTTTTAAAAATCAGCCCTTCCATGACCAGATGGCACAGACTAAACCCTGATCTTTCCGATTTAATACACTCAGGCCTTTGGAGAACAACACACACCAAAAATATGTAATTGATGCAGAGGAGCCGTTAAAAATGTTAGTTCACACTCGCTTCCCTTTAATAATAAAAAGATATTTATTATTCCCCTTCTATTGATTTACACGTTGCACTCTATAAACAGAGCGCAATGTATTATTTAGCAGTCCAGTTTTTCTCCCTATCTAGACAAAGTAATCGGAATCCTTATTCACTCCTCACCTGCGAGATGTTTCATGCTTTACAATATTGCCCATATTGCTGCTGGCTTGCAGTGGGCGCTGACTCCCTGTGGCGCGGATTGACTGACAAACCAACATCCCCAAATCCCAGTTAATTACCATATCAAACACAGAGGACGATGAACTTTCTCCTTATCGCCCCAAATGCTTGTCCAAAGGCTAAAGACAGCTTGTTTGTTAGCTCCGAGTCCCTCCCTCCACCGTGCACTAATGGAAGAATAAACATCTCTCTCCCTGTTTCGGACCTGTTTCCCAGATCCGCTCTCTGCTGTGGATATTTGCAAATTGCTAAGACACTTCGATTTTTTTTTCCAGTGGGCGAGGAAGATGATCCATAAGAAAACAAATAGGGACGTTTGATAGACTTTAAAAATCCTTCTCTGCGACAAGACTCTGCTTCCTGGAACAACAAAATAAGCGACCTGTACTCCCAGTGAAACTAAGTACAGGTGGGTCACCTCAGCCCTCTACCAGATGAAATATACCAAGGCTTGTTTTAACCAAGATCCGCGAGATACTGAATTTTGCAGCTGACATCCAGCCTTGCCCACAGGCGGGCTGGCCTCTCCTTCACTTAGTTGCACCTGTAGATTCTGGCTCCTTATTTTGCTACCCACTCAGACACCTCTTCCCTTTCATTCAAAGGGAGGCGATTCCGCATCCAAACCCAAACCAAACAACAAACCTTCCGGGGTTATTAACTGACCCTCTGCTTTTCTTTATTATTCCCCCAAAAAGTCAAGTGAGCCAAAAGGTCATTCAGGCCTTGCCCGCTCACGCCGAAATCCTCTCGGAGATCGCAGTCTCCCTCGACCCCATTTCGGCAACTGGATTTAATCCCAAATGCTGTGTACAGGTGTAAAGACTTCCCCATACACCCCGCCCCAATCTCCCCCCGGTCCTGGGGACTAGCCTGCCAGGAAAATTGTTCTGGAGTCCCTCACTTACAAATGTTCGAGCAATGGGGAGTTTACAACGATCCCACTGCGGACCACCTCCTGGCAATCCGAGTTCACGTTTAAACCCACGAGGGGTTACAGGGCGTGGGGACTGGCAGGATCAGGCCCAGTGAAGGAAACGGGTCTGGCATATTTTGAAGGGAGGAAAGTAAGCAGTGAAAACGCGTTTGCAGCCCCCTCTGCCGTGACTTGGACATGAAGCAAACGGTGTAAGGATTTAACCCCCCCATGCCAGGTGCTGATGAGTTCTGCCTTGCAACGCGGATTTCTTTAAAAAGTTTTCCACTTATTCTTATGGTGCGGAGCCTGTATCCCCTGCTCCCCAGTTAATGGATCTAACTGCTTGGGTTTCAAGAGCTCACCCGGGAATTAAACTAGCAATATGTCAGGGTCCACTCCAGGTTACAAAACCCAGGACATCCATAACATGCAACGTTTACATTCGCCCCCCGCCCAACCTTAGCCATGGGAGGCGGCGAAGTTAGCCTGTGCATCACACTACGAGCCTCCGTTCACACTCACACCGTGTGCCTCAACTTCCCGACTCACAGGCCCCAGGGAACATGGTAGGGGTGCGCGCGCGCGCACACACCCCCCCCCCCCTCCGCACGGCGGTTCCTCGTAATGAAGAGTGACGGAGCCCAGGCGGTTTAAGGCCCGCGCTGCGTGTTATGAATTAAAATGTCGTGATAAGAGCGGGGTGATTTACTATTTACAGCTGAGACGCGCCCATTCAAACGGCGCGGTCTGCGGGGGGAAATACGGGGCCTGTTTCTAAAGGGGGGCAGTAAAGTCATGGCACACGCCCCCTGCTTTCCCCCCGGCTTGGTTAATACCCGGGTTCTTGTGGGTCTCATTTTAGCGAGGAAATGGGACAGTATCTGGCGACTAAATTCCCCTAATTTTGCTTTTCCAGCCAACCCCGGTGATCCATAGATGCCTTTTGAATCGAAGCCTCTTTTCCCCCTTGCTCCCGGGCGAAGACAGCGGCTGTGTGTTTCCAACACTCCCTGTATGAAGATGCAGTTTCTGTCCCTCCCCAGGCCTCTCTTTCCATCTGCCCTTCTCCCGCACGGACACACCGCGCTGAACAGGCAGCTGGCGAGACATTCCCGGCAATGCAAATAATAATAATTAATAATATAATGAATCAATAATCTCCCCGCACAATCCCAGCCCGCACGACACACGCCCCCGCCGAGGTGATACTTACAAACCCGTGCTTGTCCGAGATGTTGTTCGTTAGTTTGAGCTTGTGAAAGGCGACCGGCTTGGCCATCCACTGCTCCCCGGTGGCGGGGCTGTCCGGGTGGATGTACATGCGCTTGGGCATCTCCGGATCCGCCTTCCCGGCCACCATCCAGCGGGAATTGTGGAATTTGTACCGGCAATCGTCCGCCGCCACTATATCCATCAGCAGAATGTACTTGGCCTTCTTATCCAGGCCGTTCACGCGCACTTTGAACGGGGGGAACATTCTCCTAAGGGGGTAAAAGACAAGAAGAGAAAGAATCTTTTCCTAGCACCACGACCCCGAAGCGCTTGCTCGCTTCTGCTGCAAACTAGGCAGAGGTCTGCGGGGTGCCCAGGAAATCCGCAGGCTGGGGACACGGCATCCCCCCAGCCCTGTGTGTCTCTCTCTCTGCTCTGGGCTTGCCTCCATCCGGTGCCCACTGCTAAGGGAGCTTGAAATGTGCATTGGAGCCACCCGTCAAGTCTAGACCCTGGGCCTCCGCCTTCAAAACGTGTTTAAACGGCAGAAGGGGATTTTTCGAAACAAACTCCCGCCGAACTAGCAACTGGGAACAGATCGGTGGGCTCCGAGCTCCGGGGATCAAACCTTCTGGTTTGCAGAGATTCAATCCTGCTTCCAGGGAGCCTGGCGTTTGAGTGCACGGGTCCTAAATGTCGTTCGTGTTTTGCCCTGTTTTTCAAGAAGTGCACACGCCGAATGTGTCTCTTTATTTGCTTTAATCTAACCAGCCGCTTCTCTACATTCAAAGTTTCGCTTCATTCGCGTGAGAGAAAACGAGCAAAAAAGGTCGAAACCTCAATTTGGAATATCCCAGGAAATTGATACTAGAGATAAAAATTCATTCTGGATACTAGTTAAAGAAGTTTCCTTTCCCTCCCCGCGAAAAAACCCGAATATTTCCACGGAGCAACTTCGTATTAATTTGCGAAAACAATACCAACGTTGAATGTATAACTATCCCAAATGTACAATAAAAGAGAGCGAATGCAAAGAAAAAGATTTAACCCAGAGATAGGTGAAGGAGGGATGAGCTATTGCAAACCTATTTTAAAAAATGCAAGGTTATTTCTTTCAAAAGGGCTGTTAATATTTAAATACAGGGGGAAACCAACTCTCAATATTGGCCAGTCATGCAGTGAAAAAATTGTTGGGGTGCTACATGTATCAGATCGTTTCCATTTCCCGAAGTTAAACAAGTAAAAGTGACACCAATTTACTCTGAGGTCAAGGTGTTCAGTTTCCTGCCCACACATTTGATTTGAAATCTTGCTTCTTTCTTTAAATAAAAAATGAAAGTGGGAAAAAAATCCCAAACAGCCTCTCGTTCTTGTTTGTATTTAATTCACCGAATCAGATCGCCTCAGCAGCAGCTTCCTCCCACCCTCGGGGGCAAAAAAAATAATAATTGGTAAATAAATAAAAAGAAATGAAGAAGGAAAAATCCCCAATCCGGTTTGCGGGCCCCTTAATCAGTGAGATCGTCCGCTCCTGAACGTGCGTTCTTTACAAAAGGATCTGTCGCAGGTGCAAAGAGGGGGTGGAAGAATGGGGGGTTGTATCACTTGTGGTGGCCCTTGTGCAGCTATCAAGCGGTGTGTGTTGTGTGTGTGGTGCGTGTGTGTGTGTGTGTGTGTGTACCGGGGGGGAGGGTTGTGTCCATACCTTCCTGACTTGGTGATCACCATCTCTGTCCCCAGCTTGTGAAACTGGTCCCAAAGCTCCTTGGCTTCCAGAGTCACTTTGGGGTCGTCCTCGACCTCCTCCTCCGGTTCCAGGCTCTTGAGCGAGCGCAGATGGGCCGCCTGGTGATGGTGCCCCAGGGCCGAGACGTGCAGCCCGGCCTCGGCCGCTCCAGCCAACGTAGGGTCCGGGATGGGTTTCGCCAGCGCCGCCGGAGGCAGAGCCAGGGCCGGGAAAAAAGACGGCTGGGCCGCCGCTAGGAAAGCGGACATGGGGAAATCGGCCGGTCTGGGAGCGTGGAACGGGTGGTAAGCCATGGCAGTCCCCGTGAAGGCTGGATCTCTCATCGGTGCATCCACAAAGCCAGGAGGAAAGGGGGGGGGGGTCCCTTGCCTTGGTTTTGGCCCAGCGAGCTCCGTGCAAATCTCTGCCGAGCGGGGTCAGAGCTCCCGGCGGCGGACACTCCCCGCTCGCCGCTGGAGATAGTGGTAACTCCTTGCAGCCAGGCGAGCCGGGCGCAGGAAAGTCCGTTCGCCTGGGGACCGAAATACAAACAAAAGCCGGACCGCGGCGGTGCCCGGGACCAGCGCGGGGCTTTTCAAAGGGCTCCCCGCCGCCGCGAGCCACCCCGGCACCCGTGGAGAGTCAGCGAGGCGTGCGATCCGGATCAACCTCCCGGCAGGCTGCGTCGGGCTCCGGGAGCCGGAGCGGAATGGGGAGCTCTTGCCCTGATCTCTGCGGAACTGGGAGTCTCTCACGTGTCCTTCCTGCGCTGATCCCCTCGCTAATGAGCCAAGCCCCCTTGATTGCGGATTTGACGCGTTTCAGACCAATTGTGGATCTCCATAGGCGTGGTTCTGACAGCTCCAGCCAAGATCTGGGCTAAGGGGGGAGGGAAGGGGAGGGAGGAAGGGAAGGGGAAAAAAAGAAGGTGTCGGAAGCACCGGCAGTAAGAAAATATGTCAACAGAATAAAATATTAACCAATGACAGAGGAAAGTGCCCGAAATCCCACCCCCAGCTCCTTTCCGCATACCGGGTCAGCGCCGAGCCGGCGGCCGGCGGGGAGCGCTTCGCAGGCGGGGAGCTGCTGACAGAAGCGCCGGGGCAGCCCGGAGAGGAGAGGAAACCTCGGGAGAGGAGCGAGCCCGCATCAGAAGTGCAAAGCAGCGCGCGCGCACACACACATGCACAGACAGACACAAACACAAACACACACAGACACGCAGAGACACACAGAGACACGCACACACAGAGACACACACACACACAAACACAGACATACAGAGACACACGCACAAACACAGACACACACAGACACGCAGAGACACACGCACAAACACAGACACACACAGACACGCAGAGACACACAGAGACAGACACACACACAAACACAGACATACAGAGAGAGACACACGCACAAACACAGACACACACAGACGCACACACAGAGACAGACACAAACACACACAGACACATACAGAGAGACACACACGCACAAACACAGACACATACAGACGCACACACAGAGACAGACACACACACACACAAACACAGACACATACAGAGAGACACACACGCACACAGACACACACACACACACACACACACACGCCCCTCGGCCTCGCCTGGGCGGCAGTAGGGAGGGAGTTGCACAGATTACAAAGTAGTCGATATATGTGTGTGTAAATGCGCCGTGGGCATACCCACGCGGGAGTGTGCCCGTGGGGTTTTGTGTGC
This sequence comes from Dermatemys mawii, assembly GCA_007922305.1. Taxonomy (NCBI): domain Eukaryota; kingdom Metazoa; phylum Chordata; order Testudines; family Dermatemydidae; genus Dermatemys; species Dermatemys mawii. The sequence continues at coordinate 5,135,350 of ML677374.1, forward strand.
GCCTCCAGAGGGCGGTGCGCGCGCACATCTGGGCTCAGCTGGGGGGGGGGTGACTGTGCCCACGCCGGGGTGTGCTCGCCAGGTGTGTGTGCGCGTGTTGTGTGTACAGGCGGAAAGGCGCCCTGCCCCCCCCCGGCCGTGTTGTGCTCCGGCCTCGTGGGCTGAACGTGCCCTGCAAAGACTTTCAAGCGGCTTGTGCCTGTGGGGGTCGGTCACAGGCTCCCTCCAGGCCCGGGCTCTTCTTTGCAACCCCCAGGTTATAAGCCGGGATGGCGGCAGGAGGGGGGAAGAGAAACTCCCGGACTCCAGCCCTACGCCAGAGCCTGGACGTGGATCTAGGTGGGGCCCACCACCGCCGCCGGCGGGGCGCGCCGACCCCCGCGCGGCGAAGCGCTCGCGGGCCCGGGCAGACCGCGCAGGGCGGCGGAGCAGGCGGCAGCGGCGAGGCGCGGGGGGGGACCAGGGAGCGGCGCGTCGCCCTTTTAAGTGGAGCTCCAGAACCCCACGCCCCAAGGCCCGGGGTGAGTGAGGCCAGCCTGGGGCGGCCCCGCGGTCCCCGCTGCACCCGGGGGAGGGGGGGTTGAAACTCACCGGCTTGTCCGGGGGAAGTGCCGGGGGGGGGGAGGGGGAGGCGTTGCTCTATGTCGGGGGGCGGGGGCGGGCGAGCAAACTTTGAAGGGGGACCCAGGCCGTCGCCTGTCGCTTCTGGGGGAGTCAGGCAGACGGGGGAGTGGGAGGGGAACGACGTTTACGGGGGGGGGCAGCTCAAAGCCCCGTCTGCGATTGGGGGGGGCGCGCATGGTAAAGCCTCCAGCGGGGGAGGTTGGTTTGATACCAGGGGATTTAGGGGGCTGCAGGGAGACACGGATCCTCTAAAAAACCCGCCGCCTCCGGACTCTACCTGGGATTGTAACTAATCCCCCGAGAAGTGAAAACCGCCCCCCCCCCGGGTCTGCCTGCTTCAGGGCTGGTTCTCCCCGCCCCGGGAACACTGAGCCGCGGGGTTTGTTTACTGGGAGCCGAGATGCGGATAATCTTGAAGGAAAATCCCGGGGCTGTTTGCAAAGGGATTATGGCCGGACCCCCCCCCCCCACCCCGGACACAGAGTCTGCTGCAGGGTGGCCCCCGGTGGGGTTAAAGGCGCAGGAGCCATTGTCTGGGCTGGGGAGGGGGCGTGTGTCCCTTTAAGAGCTCCGTTTGCAGATCTGCTCTGATTAACCGGGGGCTCCGTTTGCTGAAGAGGCGCTTGGCGCCAGGCGGGTGAGACGCCACAATAAAGACCCGGCCCTTGTCACTTCATATTTACCCAAAAATCTTCAACCCGCGCCCTGCGATCCTCCCCGGGCTCCTGGCCCCGCCGCCTGCTGCCCGGCCCAGACGCTTCCCTGGGAGATTGGGGAGGGGAGCGCCGGGGAGATCGCCCCCCTCCCGCCCCAAGGACCTGCCCCAATAATCCCAACGGGCGCTGTGCAAACGCTGGTCCCCTCCCCCTCCAGGGCACGGCCTCTCCCCTTCCCCCACCCGCCTGGTGAATGGAAGCGTGTGACCCCTAGATGGCCGCCGAGGCAGCCGGAGAAGGGCCCCTGCGCGCGGAGCGCCCGGAGGGGGAGCGAGACCCCGCCGAGCCCGCGCGGTGGTTCCCAGCGCCGGCTCTCGGCGCGGTTCCTGCGCGGCGCGCAGCAGAGAGCGGGCCGGCTGGAGGGCGCTTCCCCAGCGCCGCGGCGAGCGGGGAATCGCCGCAGCCCGGAGGGGAGGGATGGGTCCCGTGCGCCGGGAACCAGCTCTCGCCCTCCGGAGCCGGAGCTAGCCCCGCTGTCCTTACGGCGCGGCGCCTGTAAATGACACCCGGGTACCGGGCATCAGCCCAGGCCCTTGGATCTGGAGCATTAAGACACACACACACCCCGCCCGGCTTGTCCGCCCCCAGTGATCGCTGTCACTTCCCTGGACATCCCCCCCCCCCTTCCTTCGGGGTTGGGGGTCTAGCCGGGTCTGTTCTCCCTTGGGCCAGCCAGGGGAGGACACCTCGTGGGGCTGGTGGCGAGGTGGAGCCGCGGGGACCTAGAGCCGGACAGGGGTCAGGCCCGCCCCCGCGGTTGTTGTTCCGTTCTGCTGGGTTGCTGAGGGCAGCCCCCGGCGCCACAGAGGAAACCGAATCGAAGCCCGACACTTGTTGGCCGGGGCGCTTCGCAACCTGCCGCGCTTCTGCGGCAGGTTGATGGGCGAAGAGTCCAGCCGGGCGCCCGGGAGCCCCTGACCGAATCTACTTCCCACCCCCCCACATACACACACTCTGGATCTTGCCACCGGTCGCGGGGGCCCCGAGTGCGTTGGCGTAGGGAGGGGGATCGGGGAGATCATCTGAACTCAGCAGAGCACAGGTGATGGGTAAAAGCTGCCCGAGGAGGTGTTAGGATGGTGCGGGGGGATGTGTTGAAATTGAGACACAATTCGGACTCCGGAGTTTCGCCGCTGCGAAAACGCGCGGGCGGCAGCTGAATCCGAATCCGCACGAAACGGGCCTTTTGCCGCAAAGCAAACCCGATGCGCGTTAGTCCGGGGTAATCTCCGCTCCCCCAGCCGCCTGTCACTCGACAGGAAGGGCTGGGGCTGAACCTCCTGGCCGCTTTCAGATCTTGGCTGAAGGGGAGGGGAAAAAAACGAACTTAAAATCTGGCTGATAAACGCCGTTGTTGGGAATGAACGCGGCCCCCTTTCCAAAGCGGCTCCCGGGCAATAAATAAATCATGGGCCCAGTTCTCTGCCTTCACGTCCGAAAAGTCGCCGGGGGGTTGTTTGGGGGAGACGTGACTCTGTATCGTCCTCTCTGCTGCCTGGAGGCGTTCAGGGCCGGCTGCGAGCCGCAGACGGGGGCTTGGGTCTGGGAACAAACAGAAACGAAAGGCCGGTCAACTCGCTGCGATCCGGCCTAACAATAACACTGCGCACGGGGGAAATCCAGGATCCGTTTTCACGGGCTACCGAGTGGCCTGGCCTTATGAAACCCAGGGTGACTGATCGAGAGCAACATCACAGCCCCCCCAAAACCTCAGCCCCCCCATGTCACCCAGACCAATTTACTCCATATTTTAATAATCTCTAGTGTGTGGGGGGAAAGTATTAGAAAAAATCGATTTTCATCAACATTTCTACGGAGTTCTCCAGAAAGCGGGCAGCTCCGCTTCGCTGCAGTCGCCTCATTCGTTTGGACCGGATAATTAATAAATAATAATAATTAATATCTCCTCTCCCCCCCAAGCCACGGCGTTGTATAATTACAGCCACCAGGCAAAGGAGGAGCGGGGTGTCTATAGCTGCACCGTGCCTACATAGAATCAGATCTTGTTTGATCAAAAATACCTTTCTCCTTATTCACCCGTAATTAACAATCACCATATTCGTTAAATATGTTAATGAACCCTTCGGCCTTAGGACCCGGAGTTAGCTGCTCTCTTTTTATTCCTATCACCAATTCGATTGCAGGACTGACTTTGTTAGCTGCTAAAATCCCACGCACAAAAGGTGGTGGGATTTACATTCCGTACGATCCCTTCTTTGGTGGATCAAACTGCAGGGCTCCCCATACAGCACAGGACAGAGCAGTCCGAATTGCTGAGCTTGCTACATTTAAACGGGAAGAAAAACTCTTCTAAAAATAATTCGTAAAAAATCAGCGTGAATAGAAAGGAGGGAGACAATGCAAATACGTATCTCAAAGACAGTGGTGTGTGTGTGTGAGAGAGGTGTTATAAGGCACTTGTGTTCCTCTTTATAAAGTAATTAAAATACATCTCTCCCCCCTTGTGATTGTGTGAGATTTTTGGCCTACTCGATTTAAAATAATTACGGCCTCCTACTAAACGTAGAGTGGTGAGGTTGTTACAGTGTAAATGGACGAGGCCTTTATCTTACACAGCACAACCCCACGTGGGATGGGGGTCAACGGGGGCTATAGACAAGTAGAGCTGCTCTAGTATCACACGGCATGAAGGTCAGTCTGAAGCCAGGGGAGAGATCTGGATTCTCTCCGCGCCACAAATGCACAAGAACACGCTTCATTTCGCCCACTGCTTTCCGATCTAGTCACTTCTCTGCCATTTCCTTCTCCTGTAACCTCCTGGGATTCACTATCTCTTTAACGATGAGTTATCTTGTATAAATAGAGACGATTTCCTAACAATGACCCCCATCCTCCAGGTGAAACAGCGGTAAATTGGGGCGGGGGGATGAGGAGGGGGAAAGGGTCACTTACAGTTGTTTGCAAGACATTTGTTTCTTTGCGCGTTTTGTTTGTAGTCCCCCCCACACTCCTCTTAGCCTTGGACCTTCCCATCAGGATTGCAGATCGGGGAGCTAAAACGTGACCCTTGATGAAACATGAAACAAATTCCCCACATTAAGGGAGGCGAAGCTTAGATCCCCGAGCGCTGTAGGTTGATTTCAAAGAGGAGAACGAATGGGCCGTTACAATAGATTACCACTGTCAATATAACACACTAGATTGGTCCTACATCCAGTGTGTCTGCTTAAAAAAACCCCTCTGCCTGGATCCCAGGGTTTGAGTCTTGCAACCGAGTCTTTTAAGGAGAGGCCACCCCGGTGCCCCCTGTTGAGCCGGACAAAGCCCCCCCCCGCCCCAAAAGTTTAAGTGAACACCTAAACTTTCAACCGAATTGCCCGTTCCATTTTCTCCGGCCCCTCTTCCGTCTTTGCCCATCTCCCCTCCTCGTCCTCTTTCTATTTTTAGCGCTTAGACTTAGCCCTTGGCGCCAGGCCGTTTAAGACCTGTCAAAGTCCTTCATATTTCCCTCCCGTCACCCGGCCCTTCCGCTCTCGCCCCTCTCCCTGCAGAGCCGGGCGGTTGGATCTGGGAGCCCGGGAGCCGACGCAATTTGCTCTTCTCCGCGGCTGTGTTGTCTCGGTGACCCCGGCCAGCAGGGCTGCTGGTGTCCTGTCCTGGGCACTTAGACAAATTGCGAGTGATTGATGAAAAATAACAATTCTCACAAGCAGCAACCCGCCCCCCCCCCCCCGCTTCTGCCCTCCTCCCAGCCTCCGCCCGGGCGCGCTAGGAAACGAATGAGAAGTGCGCACATGTTGCAAACCAGATCCCCGCAGCTCGGGGCAGAGCGCACGGGCGCGCCCCAGGTTGAAACGAACCCGCTGTGTAGACAGAGGCAGGTCCCGTCGCTCTCGGCCTCTCGAAAGGAGAGAGCCGCCCGCGGGCAGCCAGTGAGTGAGCGCCGAGAGAGACACATCGGTTTTCAGGAGAGGGGTTCGAACAGGAAAATGGGCAGCTTCGCGTTCCCCAAATAGCCCAGGGGCTCCCCGGAGACAGACATCTCGGGTCGTGTCTGAAACCAGACGTGTGACGGTCTCCGCTGGAGGCACGTGATATAAAGGACCAATATTCCAGACAGCCGGGGGTCCTAGCCTGTGATGTGGGCAATAATCGATCTTAACAGTCACTGCGGGGGGTCTCCCATCCCTTTACCAAACAGCCTAGATGGGGGTGTCGTTCCTGGGAAGAGCCGTGTCCACCCCCCCTCCCAAGGCAGAAGGGGGAGGGGAGCCGGGCAGTGGGGCGCTGTTGAAGGCAGCAATAGTGAGGAAAAGCTGGACAGACTCGGACTAAATTCTTCCCCACGTGGCTTGGGGCAGGGGAGAGACAGTGTCAGGTGGGCGAGGGCTTGAAATACACGCACGGCCCCCGGCCCAACCCCTCGCTTACCAGCACCCCCCGTGCACACGAGCCGCTGCAGGGAAGTGGTGTCACTCCCAGTGCGAGCAGGGCTGGATCCGCCGCCCGGACGGCTCCGAAAGGAAGCGGGGAGGAAAATGGGAACGACTTGGCAACGACCAACAGGTGCGCAGAATTACCAGCACCCCTCGGCTGGGTCTAGAGCCCCCCCTTCCTAGAGGAACGAAGGGCCTGGAGCCAGCGCGGGGAAGCCCCGGGCCGCTCAGCAGATAATGCTAGATTGTTCTGTCAAATAATAATAACAAATAACAACCCCGCCGGTCTCTTTGAGGTTTCTCCGCCTCGCGCTTTCTTCTCGGTTGGAGATTCGTGACACCGGGCCACTTCCCCAAATAACAGTAGAGATTTCATTTGGCCAACTGTCTGCGGAAAGGTCCATTGGAAACACATTTGGAATGAGCAGGAAATTGATCCTATTCGCCTAATATATTATAGTATATGTGTTAGGAGAATAGGATCAATTTACAGTTCATTATATATATAGAAATTAGGAGTATATTAGGAGTATAATTTGTGTGTTTGTGTGTGTACACACATACAGAAGTAGAGAGATTTACAGAGAGAGAGAGAAAGAGGGTAGAGAGATCTACTTCTAGACAGTTTGGCATGTAATCTAGATTCCTGAGACATCTCCGTTCCCGGGCTGTTTACTCCCCAAGCTGCCCCCCGGGTGCACACAAAGGGCCCGACCCCCAGCCGCCTCTAGTTTAGTTTGAGGTGATGATTTCACAGAAGTAACAATAAAGGTTTCGCCCGCGGGCTTCGCGTCGCAAACCGATTCGCCAACCGATTCAGATTCGCCAACCGATCAGCTGCGGGGAAGACACACGTGTGCGCCCCCAGAGAGCTGAGAGCTTAGAAACCTCCCGTCCCTGCAGACCTGTGCCGGGGAGAGGGACACAAACCGAGTCGCTTGATTCAGGGTTGTCCTGGAGCCCAACCGCTCAGACCAGGGATTCCCAAGAACGAACGTGGTGCGCGCCCCTGGGATCCACCCCCCCTCGTGCAACGCCCGCCGGGCAACTGCCCACCCTGGTGAGCGCGACGCCCCGGCGCCTTCGCGGACTCGTGCCCCGTTCTCTGCCCCGGGGGGAGGAAATTCATTCGGCGCAAACCTCCTTCCGCAGCGCTTTGCCCTGCTTGGAGACAGGACATGAGCCGAATTCCCCTCGCCCTCCTGCAGCGATTAACGCAGCCCCGGGAAAACTCAGGCTGGGGGCGGGGGGACTTTTATTATTCACCTGAAACGTGTCTAATATTGTATGCATCGCCTTTGTCTCAACACTGTCCGGGCACTTTTCAACGATCGTCTTAATAACAGTGTCCCTCTTCTCTGCCCGGCAGATGGGCTTGTTATTTGATTTGCCACTTCTTTGCAACATATATGATTTTATACACACACACACACAATTTGACGGAAAGATAAAGTCTAAGTCCTCAGCGCTCACTCCCCAGGGTTGGTTGTCACGTTGGTTGTCTCTACAACTCTCCCTTTAGCTTGGCCGGGGCCAGGAGTTTACCGCGCACAAGTTGTTACCCTCCTGCCCCACAAGGGATGGCCCCTGGGCCCAGTGTCTAGCCCCCACAGATCAAAGAACGGGGGAGGGGGAGACACAGCAGCATCGGAAAGAAGGGAAGGCGAAAGGAGAGGACAAAGCACCGCAGAAGATGCTGTCAAGGCAAACTTAATGGGAACCAGGGAAGTTAGGCAGGGCGGCCTAGAGATTTTTGGGTTTTTTTCTCCCTCATGAGGTGACAACATGGGTTGTAACTCGGATCAGATTTAAACCCAGGTGTGGAAAGTGTCCACGATAAACACCCTGCAATAAACACCCTTGAAACTAAACTAAACTAACCCCCCCCACACACACACTCCAGTCCCCCTCACACTGTAGCCTCCCCCCTGAGAACAGCCAGGCCTTCAAGTCCCAGGCACTGCGGGTCGCCTCACCCCCTGGATCCTTCTCTCTTGACGGGTTTCAAGAACTGCCCCCTTCCCCGCAGCGCTTGGCCCGGCAAACGCCCCCACCCCGCCCCGCACTCCCGCCCCGGCGGCGGGGTTGGGAATCCGATTCCCACCCTCCCATCGCACTTTCAATGAAGCGCCCCCCGGCCCCTGTCCCGGCCCCTTCTCGTGCCGCCCGTCAGGCGGGGGCGCCTCACGCCCCCCCCATCAAGGCAAGCTCCTGGAAGGGCGATAAGGGGCGGTACCGGCGGTTTGCTCGCCACCAGAAGCCCCCACCCCGGGTTTGCAGGTGGCCTGGACCAGAGTCCTGCTCTCTGCAGCTTCCAGGGGCATTTCTGCAGCTGAACAACCTGGGGGGGGCCGCCCTTTAGAAGCGGGCACATCCCGTAGTGAGCTATGGACCTTTGACACGTACCGTGTCCCCCCCCCCCCCCCGCGTACAGGCGATGAACCTAGAGAGTCTCCACTGTCCCCTTTAGACGTTGACTGTAGATAGGGTCAGTTACCCCCGGACACCCTCTGACACACACCTTGAGAGAGAGCCCCACAACCGCACCCAGCCGGAGCGTTCACACGGACCCACCCCGAGATCTACCGCAGGGGCCACGTGTAACATCGACTCGGCCCCCTTTCGGGTTTAAGCTTTTCAGGAAGACGGGCGAGTGAGGAACCCCTGTAAAGTGCCTCCCGGTTTTAAACCGGCGTGTCTAGCCCCTTTGCCGACTTCCCCGATCGGTTCCCACCACGTCTTTTTCAGACTGTTTAGATTTCTCTCCGCCTTTAAAGCAAATATCTCCAGTCATCCAGATTTCTGGAAAATAACAACAGGCGGGGAGACAGAGACGCAAACTCGACCGCACTTTATTTATCCAGAGCTGAGCGTCGGATAAACACAGTGGCCCGCCTGTTTGTCGGGGAAAGTTGCAGGGAAACTTGGGAGCTTGTCCCCCGGGACAACCAAGATGTGGGCACAGCGCTTGGGAACCTCACCGGTGCGACGCAATAGTGGTGCCATTCCGGGCCATGCGGTGCGGGGTTTAGCCACCCCGCTGGCTCACAGTGGCCTTGGGGTAACAAGGACTCCGGACGTGCCCCGAGGTTAGGGCTCTAGATCCTGCCAGGGGGAGCTCGCAAAGGGGCAGAGGAAGAGCGGGCGGGAGAGAGACCAGCACCGTCCCAGTGTAAAGGAGCAATCAGAGCTGGGCCCCCATGTTTGACCCTCTGGAGGGGAGTTCGCTGCCAGCCCTGGAGGGGGGAATGTCACCAGAAAACACTTGGTTAGTAGTAACCAGGCTGCGTTAGGGTGTTATAAAGCGGCATAGGCGGGAGTCAAACTCCCCCAAACACCCGGTGTGTACCACACTCAGATCCGCCTTTACACGCACCTTCTCCGGAGTCTTTCTGGCCTGAAGCGGGCGAGCGGGGCGGGGTGGATCCAGAGCAGGCCCTAGAGCCAGGCTGGAGGTAATGGTCAGAGGAGATATTTGTTTCCACCCTGTACAAAGCCCCCTCCCCTTCCCTCCACTATTCTCTGCCGCTTTGATCATTGAGCTCTGACCTTGTTCTCAACAGTCCAGCACGCTGATTGATTTTCAATTACAAAAGTCTTCACTGAGTGGGGACTAAATTAACCCTTTTCACTGCGTGTCTCCCCTCCTTCCCCCAACCCACCCCAACGACGGGACTCCAGCTCCGGGACTTCGTTAACCCTTACTGCGCTCACACTTCAGAAACTATACAAGCCACACAGATCGATTCCCCCTTTCGGTCAAAAGCCCGGCCCTCGGCCACACACCCCGATCCGGCTCCTGCTCCGTTTCCTTAAAAGGACAGATACGAATTTCCCACGGCAGAAGCTTCTTGGAAACTTTCTGACGGCTCGGGGCTGGGGGGAGGCCGGAGCTGGTATTTAAAAATCCTTTAAATCCCAGTGTTTCAAAATGCCACTTGAAAAAGCGCCTCTGTTGCCAACACCCGAGGCCAGACGGCATCATCAGAGAGGGGATGATGGCATTACCCCATCCACTTCGTTATCCTAACCGGATCTGGGCACAACTCCCGCCGGAACCTCGCCCTAGCCGCATATCCCGGTGCGCACTTCGAATTGAAATCGGGGGGCGTACAGTGCCGTGTGAACACACCTAGATCGGTATGAATTCTGGAGCTATTAGAGAGCCGCCAAACCTGCACACAACACACACGCGGAGCCAGGTTTAAAACATCCCCGGGTCACCCTCTTTTCTTCCAGTGACACCAGCTCCGCTCAGTGCATTTACCCCCCCAGGCAGCGACGGGATTTTGCTGACGCTAATGATGACCAAGATCTTGAGAGTCGGCGGGGAGCGGAGTCATTTGGAGGGTCTGATGGTGTGTTCGGCATAAATGTTTAGACATCGGTTCCTTAGCAACGGCACCGGTTCACGACCCAAATCCATCTCACACACATACACACACATGCAACGTACTTGTGCGTGTAAGTTACAATAAACAGCAAACGCCCACTTGCGTCCAACAAAACTGATACTAGCACCATCGGATCCAAACTATTTTACACGTAAGACCAGCCAAATAGCATATTTCACCCCTTGGCCAGTCTTCGATGCGTGTGTAGCCCTCGACACACGTACACAGGGACACCGTGTACAGGTTTATGCCGTTATACAGAGCGATGGAGAGATACGAGTTCATCGATATAGCAACGTACATAAACCTCGCTATAGTACTGAGACATTGGTAGACCGGGATCCCTCCCCTTTTCTCAACCGAGAGTCTTGGCTGATCTATCAACCCTTGGATTTTAGCATCCCTTGTTTTCCGGGAAGTTCAAGAAGTAAACTGCAGATTCTTGTCTCGAAAATTGTCCCTGTGAACCACCGAGTTTTGAGTGGCAGGGGAAACCCCACCTCGAGGGAAAGGGGGACACAGAACCGTCTCCCCAGTTGCTTTTGCGAATTGATCTGCAATCCAGCGCCGGACCCACTAAAACCAGAGCTTGTATTTGTTGTTAGTTCATCGTTTAAATAACAGAGATTCACAAACGACGCTATTTGCTAAAATCATGCTGTGGCGCTCGCCCCCCCCCCCGTTCAGGATTAAAAGTGGGGGTTTGAGATTGTGAAACAGTCTGTCCTGGGTCGTTACAATAACAGCAGGGAACCCCCGCCCCAGTCATGGAACAGCTCGCTAGGAATGAATGGGAAGTGTCAGGAGCGGAGACTTAACAAGCGGGGAAGTTTCTGAAAAGCATCTTTCGGATGTGATCGAAATCAGGAATGACCTGGGGCGGGGGCGTGTTTCGTGAGAAATGAATCGAGAAACAAACACAACCGTGCCCAGGGGTTTTGTTGCCGCACACACGTGCGATCTCTGGCCGGGAAGCAGCCGCGGGACGCCCCCAGCCGCCCGCGCTCAATTCTCTGGATCATCCAGTTTGAAAAGACCCCCTGAAAATCGGTGCCTACAGATACAGCCCCCTCCACTGCCCGCCCTTTAAACACCTGAGCCCCAGAGGCCTCAGCTCCCCCTGTGCCCCGGCTCTACAGAGCCACCGGGTGCGGCCTCTCTCCCTGCTCCCCCGGATCAGGAGAACACCCCCCTGGCGCCCCTGAACGTGCCCCTCTTCTCTAACTCGGGCGAGGGGCAGAAGCGGCCCCAGAGGGGCAGGCTGCTCCCCCCGGGGGGGGGGTAAATACGCAGGTATCTGGCTGCCGGGGTTAGTTTCCAGGCTGGCTGGCTCGTTAGTCCCCGTTTTGGGGTCCGCCCGCCCGCTCCCCGTTCCCTTTTCCCCAGTACAATGAACGGAGCCGTTTCGCCCACACTGGTCACCCTAGTTGCGAAATGAACAAGCGGAGGAGGACGGGGAGGGGGACACGGCTCTTGTCCGGGTGAAGTGGGAGCTCCGGCCGAGGGGCGCCGGGGAGCCCCCTCTGCCTCCGTTGATCCGATTCTAGCGGAGCGGGGGATAGATCCGGGGCTGAGAGGTGAAGTCGGTTCCGCCCGTTCTGCGCGGGTTTCACCAGCCGGGTCTATCAGTGGCTCTCCGCATTCCGGGAACGGTTCGGGAACATCGGAGATGCCAGCGGCGGTGATTGTGGGCGGGGGTGAGCGAAAGGCCCCTGTGCCCTGGCCGGATAAGAGCATTAAATTCGCTTTCACGTTGATCGCCACCAATAATTGTGTCAGCAAACTAGAGCCTGGGAAGTGGGGGGGGGACCATACTCCGCAGAGCTGAAATCGTTTCCCAGATGGGCGCACATCAGAAGTTTGTGGCCCAACTTTAATAACGGTTAATGCGTGAATTTGAAAATACCGCGCAATTATCTTTGCGCCCCTTGCCTGGTGTTTAGAACGGGTTTCACTCCAGCCCCCTTCGCTGTAGCTTCCCACAGACGTTTCCCCGCCCGGGTGTGTTTGCACCGCGCACACCGCACAACGGATCCGGTTAGGGAACAGAAGTTGCCCCACGTGGCGGCTTCAGCCAAGCGAAGCCGCGCAGATCCCGCGCGTTGGCGTCAAATACCCGCGAAGTGCCCGCGATCCAGCCGCGTAACAACCCGGGTTTCAAACCTCGAACACGAGCGAGGGAACGACGAGACTGGGCGGGGTTTCATCGCGCGGATCGATTGTTCAGTGTGAACGCTCGGAGCCCGAATAAATTAACCCCCCCCCCGTTCTGCAAACCACTTCGCATCACTGTGCAGTGACGTGAACGCAGGGTGACACCCAGCCGCCAGCAAGGCCTGTCCTGGCCTACAGAGTGGGTGTGTGATGCAGGTGTTGAGGCCAAGCCCACACCAGTGGGTAGGTCTGAGAGTACAGAAGTGCCCTCCCCATGCCCATCCTGCTCCCCAAGTCCAGTTATCCCCCCAAACTCTGGCTCCAGACCACAAAGCTACAAGCCCAGATAGACAAGGGGGTGCACGTGCTCCCCGGCCTCCTGCAGGGGTCTGCTCCCTGCACCCCCACACCAAGGAGTATGTTTAAAAAGCTGCTCAGGCTGCAGGAGAAGCCAAGGTTTACCAGCTGTGCTGCGCCTCCACTCCCAAGCTCCAGGTTTCCTTCCCTTCCCTTCCTCTTTTTGGCTCACACTCCCTCCTCCGTGCTCAGCGGGGTGGGGGTAACGGAGGGAGCAAGGCCCTGCTTAACTGGTGCCACCGCTGCATTTTTAGGCCCACTTCTTGCACAAGTCAGCGCTGCCCTGGTTTGGCATCTCACGATGAGGTTTTGCAAATCCAAAATGCCACTCGCCTAGAGCTGGGATAAGCCCCCTTCCACCTCCCCGTAGTGGCTGCTGTCTGTGTTTAAAGAATGCCTGCAAACTCCCACTGAGATGAGGGGCCCATTGCTCTAGGGGCTGCCCAAGGGCCTGGTGAGAGAGAGCCCCTGCTCTGACCACCTTGCAGGCTAAACAGAGGAAGGATGAGGCCAGGGGAACACAGAGAGGTGAAGTGGCTTCACCAAGATCAGAAACTTGGTCAGTGGCCAAGTCCTCCTGCCTCCCAGCCCAGTGCACTTGTCCCTGGCTCACTCACGGCCTCGCCTGTCTGTTAACAAACACAGTTTATCTGGAAGAAATGAACTCTGCATTTGAACCATCCCTGAGCCGTACTTTGCAAGCAGCCCACCATGGGTCATATCTGTGGACAAACAGAAATAAAGACAGGCCCTGCCTGAAAGAGCTTCCATTGCAAACCCTGTTCAGAGCGAGGGGAAGCGATAGAGGAAGTGTCTTATGATCTAGAGAATAATTCATTTGATGTCTTTTGTTAGCTAGCGATTTACACCTTAAAAGCCTCCGCACGAGGACTGAACTGTACCTCTGTGCAGCAGAGCCCTAGTGGTGGGCTAAAGTTGGACTTTAATGGCATATAGGCCTTCTGCTCCCCCTCTGCTCACTGAACAACTGCTACGTAGCATCATTACTGCAGCTGGTTGTTTTCTACCAGGGGCATTTTCAAAAGCCTTAGGTGCACAGTCCAGTGCCTGTCCAAGTATTAGTCACACGAGAGTATGGAAAACGGGGGGAGGGGAGATGAGTGAGTGACCGAGGTGCACTGTGTTTCACCATGTTTCCTCCTATCTGTTTTCTTCTCAGCTTCCTTGTATGGCCATGGATCTTCCAGCTGAGGATCCATGCACATGGAGCGAGAACCATACTGGCGTCATCATTCCCTCTGCACTAAGGAGAACTTTGTCCGAAGAATCTCACCTCTGATTTTTTTTGTCCTCCTGTGTTGAGCGGCATGGCAAGGTGTCTCTCAGGGTTCATTTCCTTTGGACACCAAAATCCAGGTAATGCCATACCATGCACTATGCACAAATCAAGGGCTTGCCTTCCAGAGAGGTCGCTAATCTCTTGGGCCCATGGAATTTTAAAACCTGTATCAAGGAAAGAAAAGCCAGTGAGCACAATGGCAAGGCAGCCAATCAGTTCCTAACCCTCCTCGCTGCTTTCTTTGCACACACTCAGCGCCAGATAGGGATCAATTCATCTCCACAGAGAAAATACAGCCAGACGCTGTAAAAGGCCACAGCGTCTGCAATTGATTCTGACATGGAATCGGGTCTCACTGGGGTTAAAGGAAACCTCTAAACATTGCATGTAGTAACAGCCCCTGTTTTATAACCAACAATAATTGGCCTCCCTATTCTTCTCTTCCTCTCTGTTGAAAACAAACCCTGCCCTCAGTTCGGTTGGCCTCTCTAGTTACCACGATCTGTCTCATATCCTTCAAATCTCACCTTAGGACACTACCTAGTCAGGAAATCCCTCCTCCATTTGTCTGAGCCCTGTCTTGTCTTACACAGGGCCTTATACTGCCAGGATCCCGGCTGAGACGAAGGGGATTTCTTCATTAAAGTGCTGAGAAAAGGCCAGAATAATGTGACTTTCCTGTTCAGATTCTCTCAGAACGTCTTCTGTTTTCCTTGGAGCTCCAGAGTCACTCGGCCTCTGTAGCCGTGTGACAAAGCAAGAAATAATCTGCCAGGTCCGGAGTCCAAGACATTTCTGTTCCACGAGGCAATAGGAGAATAGGGTTTATTTTCCCCTTTGACGCATCTCGGAAGCAATGTACATCCCATCGTCTCTGGGCTGGAAGAATTGTTTCACACTAGCACATTCAAGCTTCTTCGTTTGGACATCTTTCTAAAAGCTATGCTCTCGTTCAGCCACAGGTTCTTAGGAGTAATATTACAGCCCAAATTCCCCCAGTCCGATTCGATGATGCTAATGGTCCCTTCTGGACATACATGGAGGGATAATGTAATAAATTCTGGCTCATGTTGGCTAACCTCCCCTAAATCTCTGTGCACACACATGGAGGTCTAGGCAGTGCGACCTAGTGGTCAGAGCAGGAGTCTGGCCTAGGGGACAGAGCAGAATCAGCAGGGAGAGCCCAGCAAGCCAATGGTTGGAGCCAGAACCATATGAGAGAGCCTGAGGCCTGGTCAGGAGGCAAGCCAGTGGTCTGAACCAGGAGGTAGGCAGGGGCTTGGCTGGACCAGAGCAGGCAAAAGAGGAGCAAGGGCTAGACAGGAAGCAGGTCTGGTGCAGCTGCAGGCCTGGAACACATAGAGCAGCCGCTGTGTTTCTGTTGCTACAGGGTTTATATCAGGGTCTGTTGGTTCTTCTGCCCAACCAGGAAGCACAGTCACTTCATGCAGGTTTATTGGGCCGGGCCCAGCCCAGCCCAACGGCAGCTGAGTTCCTGGCACACGCATTGCAAAAGTGACATCATCATGCTTTCATCTGCTCCGCCGTCACCAACGCTCATGGTTTTAGCATGCGTCCCACAACAGTTGGTCTTTGTCTCGAAGCTCCAGCTCCTGGAATCATGGGGTTAAATGTTCATTCCAAAAATCAAAGCAAGCGTCTAGCTCTCAGAACAGCTTGAAAATATGATCCAAGTCCATCTAAAAGGCTCGTAATCTAGCAGCCAAATAAAAAGTACCTTTTTTTAAAAAAAAAAGCATGAATTTTATTCCAGTCTCATGATTTTAAGGCATGTGTCTTACGCTGTAAGTATATTTGGGGTTGGCACTATTGGCCCAGCCCAACCCAAAGCTCACTTCAACACTGTAGTGTTAAGAGTAGGAATAATTTAAGGAGAAGTTGCAGGCTCCAGGCAGTTATATATGTGGGGAAACTACTTGCCCCCTTCACTGGTTAAGCTGCTGGACTTTCAGCATAAGGGAGTTCCATGTAAACCAAAGTTCAGAGGTGGTTTGTTTAGAAAGGTGAGGGAAATGAAGGAGCAGAAAAGGCTGAGTTTCATCATGGTCCAGTTTCTTCCATGATTAAGCTGATCTTTCACGCTAAACTTTACTGGAGCTGGAGCTAGGCAAAATTTTCTAAGCAAATGCTTTTTTTGCCATAAAAACTGCAGAGTTAGATTAATTGAATCAATTTGGGAATTTAGGTGGATTTTGGCAAAGTGTTTCAGTTGAAAAAAAATTTTGGTACTGGTTCACCTGGGCATTTCCAAAATGAAACACTGCAATTTCAGAAAGCTGTATTCATTTGAAATGTCTCTCAATTTGATTTAAAAAAACAATTTAAAACACTATAAGACCTTCAAAATCAAAACAAAATGTTTTCTTCAACCCAAAACTAATTTTTTCAACTTTTTCAATTTTTTAATTTCAGTTCAACCTGAAACATTTAAAAAATTATTATTTTTTGGTTTAACCACCGATCCCAAACTCCCCATGTCATTTGCACAGTTCTCTTAGTAGCAATAACAGCCCAGGTATCCAGGCTGGCTGGTGGGTCAGAACCTTTGGAAGATAAATGCAGTGGAGATAATTCCATTTGTTTCCTTTGATGAGAACAAATGGTTATTTGCGGACATTGTTCAGGGGCCCTATCTATTTCCCAAGCTTGCCTTCCATGGTTAATATAACTCCACCCTTTACTGTTTGAGGTGTGATTGCTGCTACTTCACTGATTACAAGGGCATGGGCTGTCACTTCTAAGCTATTCTGTGCTTGCAGGACTCAGATAACCCAGACTCCAGAAGGCTCTCCATGGAGCAAGGTTTATCACTCAGACAAAATTTTCACAGTATGTACCCCCTGTGATGAAAGCTTTACCTTGGCTGCCTGTTAAACAGCTGATCCATTCCAAGACAGCATGATCTTTTTCGGTCTGAACGACTGTCTCCCCGATGGGCCAAATAAGGTCCTGGTCAAAGGGGCACAATTCCCATTAACTTCAAGGGGTGTTTTAGCTGCTTAGGCCGAGATTGGATTGTTCCCCGGTGCCTTGTCTTACCCTGACGACATGTAGCTGTATCTCAAGATTATAGGTGGCCTTAGGACCTGTATCTGTTCTATTGTCTGGCCATGGAAGCCTTTTTTCACACAAAGAGCTGGATTTTGCAAGGTCCTGAGTGCCTCCTATGAAGTGCTGAGCATTCACAGCTTCCAGTGACTTCAGAGACGCTCTGCACTCGGGGCCCAAGGTTTCCCATGGCACGTTGCAGGGCAGGCTTTATCCTATGCATGGCTTCCAGGAAAAGTGAGGCCTTCAGCTGCCAGAAGTGAGATGGAAGTGAGGAATTCAGGTCACGAGTTCCCTTCCCATCCAGCCCCAATGCTTGGGGAGCTACTGCCTTTCATCCCACAGCGCTAACTTCCACCCTCACTTCCAGGAGGAGGAGGAGACTGGTCTGACAAATGAGTTACAAGTCTGCAGGAGTGCCTAGGCCATCATCTGTGTGGCTTGTGCTGGAAAGTCCACTGGTGATTAAATACACTGGGCCAGATCCTCAGCTGGTGGACCAGGCTCCATTGGCTTGGAGGATCTGGTCCTACACTTGCTTGCCTTAGCTGTTGGCTGATTAGAGCAGAAGTTCTTCCTGTGTCATCCACATCCCTCCTGTCTCTCTCCCCCCGATCTGCAGAGAGGTTTTAGTGTCTTGGTGCAATATGGATTTGACTTCGCTTGTGATTGGCATGTTATCCTCATGTGTTACGTGGTTATTAATTAGCAAATGCCCTGGAAAAATTAACCCCAGCCCAACCCTGGTAGGTTTGGTGGACATGTGTTCGCATCACTCCTTGGTGAACGTGTTCACATCACTCAATCAACTATTACAAATGGTTTTAGCTGGCACCTTTGTTCACATTCTCAGCAGAGGAGCTAGGGATTAAATGTGCCTTCGAGACTAAACTCTCTAGAGGTGGTCTCTCCAAGACAGGGCTGAGAAACATTGTTAAGGAACCAGAGACCAGGAGACTTGCATCAGTACTTGCTGGGTTGCACTTCTGTGGACAGAAGACTTGAGTCTCTTGAGCTGTGTAGTGTATGACTGAATCCAGAGAGATCCGCTTCTAAGCCTTGATCCAAAGCCCGTTTAAGTCAATAGAAGGACTCCCATTGATTTCAATGAGCTTTGGATCCAGAAAGATAAATATTAACTAAATAAGAAACAGTAATAAATAATCTGCTGCATAGAAACTCTGCCGTGTCCTACAATATGTTTTATAACACAAAAAGAAAAGAAAACAATTCATTTCCACTTTCTGCTGGTCCTTGTTTAAATCTCTCTCACGCACAGAGCAGAACAAACCACAAATTTCAGTGTATCAGGGTTATGAACTGGCCCTAACTTTTTCTACAAGGAACATCATCAAAGTGCAGATTATCTGCCCAGTAACCTACAGAGAGGGACACCCAGGAATTAAAGTAACATTAAATCCAGGGGATTTTTGGCTGGTTGGTTTTGTCACAAACACAGTCACTTCAATTTATGCAGTTTGCCTCTAACACTCTAAGCAGAAAAATAACCTGGGATTTTTAATGATGCATTAAATGTCAGTGAAAGTAACTGATCAATGATGAACAGAGACTAGGGCCAGCCCACAACATTTTGGCACCTGAGGCGGGGCGTTCAAATGATGCCTCTATGCTCCCTCGCTTGGGCCAAAACTTTGAAAGGTCTCTTGTACCCTCCTTCCTCCAGCCCAGCACTCCCCCATCTCAGTGCATCTAAAGCAGAGAGAATACATGTGCACCAGCAGCAGACACAATTTTCTACACTCTGGGTCCTAGTGGTGCCCCCCATAGTCTGGCATCTGAGGCAGCCGCCTCAGTTCACCTCATGATAAGGCCACCCTGACAGAGACTGATCTGTAAGCTCAGGTCCCAAATTACAATGGCAACACATTAAATTTTCTTACCAAATGCTATCAAGACAGACAATGAAATAAAACAATTCTCCAGTGCCTGTACCACTCTGAGTAACTAGTGATCAAATGGTCTCGGTCTTATAGTATAAACTTGGGAGTGCTGGCTCCTCATTCTGCTTCCAGTGGGACTTTGGGCAAGTCACATTGCTATGCCTCAGTTTACTCATCTATAAAATGGGAATAATACCTACCTTAACAGGGTATGGCTCAAGCTTTATTAATGGATAGTTGTAAAATAACAGGAGATTTTAAGATGACAGAATGCGGTAAATGTGTAAAGTTAATAGAGCCTTCACTTTCCATGAGAGATGGACATGAATCAATATCTCAGATCTGAATTTCCCCAACTTGAACCTCCATCTCTGGCAAAATTCTGAGGCTGATCCATATATTTGTAGAATGCCTGAATCAAAAGACTCCCACACTGTCACAGTCCAGCTCAGGGGTTTGCAGTTTGGACCCTTTTTTAACAGGTACACTGAGCATTCGTTATTTTCTGATATTATTGTAACCTGCTCGCCTTAAACATCCCCACAAGGCCAACCTGTTGGGCAGGAAGAGATAGAATTAGCATCAGTTAAATACATACATTTATCTCTTAGCCTTAGGTGTGGAAAAGTACAGGCTGGGCTACTAGCAAAGCGATGAATCATCGATGGACTTCCAGCCACAGCTTTCACCTTTCTTCAATGAACGTTCAAGGAGTAACATTGAGTGTATTGATCATGTGCCGTTTTCTAAAAGGGTTAGGATGAATTTACAAACCGCTTTGCAGAAAATCCGTCCCCCAAACAGATCAGACAGACAGACAGACCACTTTTTACTTCATTTTAACTGTGGAGCAGCTTGGAGATTTTCCAGATCTATGACCTGACTGACAAGTAAATCTGCAAGGTTCAGGCTTAGCTTGCACACTGTATAGATTATTCAGAGGGTGATAATGTCCACATACCAAACCAGCCCTCAGCCTTGGGAGGTGTCAAACCAAACTTGATCCCTGTCTGTCTCATTTGCCCTAGCAATCAGATTCATGAGACATGTGCCACTTCGCTTAGTGAATAGATTTTTTTCTGGCAATGTGATGCATGCATTTCTTCTACCCGCTTTCCCCAGAGAACTGGCAGCGTCATTGGCATGTAGCACCTTGATTTTCTAATTCCTTATTCATATGCATTATGGACAAGATTTAACAACACTTCTGTAGTCTGGAACTGGGGCAAGGGAAAAACCAGCCTAACACTGTACCATACTGTAACTGGTGTAACAGTGGCATGAAAAATGCAATCCAACAGTCTCTGCCCCTCAGTATTATTAATCATGGGATCAGAAATACGCTGAGGAAGGGGCAGATGACAAGTACAATGGAAAACAGGGACTAAATCGTCTCCTAGGCTTTTAATTACACTTGGTGACAGTGATGTAGATTGAAAGCAACACTGGTCAGAAAGCATAATTTTAGTGCACAGTTAATGAAGATGAGAATCTGCAGCTAGACACACGCAGACTTAACCAAAAGTCTTTTTTTTTATTTGTGTAAATAAACAAACTGAATTTTGTTTGGGTATTTTTGTTTGTTTTTTGTTTTGTTTCCTATTACATACAATTTGAACAATTTTAGTGAACTAACGAAGCAAAAAGAATTTCAGCTCCAAAACTTTATTCCGATTTTGGACAAAGTTAAAAGCAACTTTTGTTGTGGTTGTTGTTGTTTAAACACTCAAGACAACTGTGGTCTCAAAATCCCATTTCGCTCGCTAATTGTAAGTGTTCAAATGTTTCAGTGTAAAGTTACCCTCAGCAGCTGTGAAATATTAAGGTGACGTGATTGCAACCTAGAGGAAGATACCGAACATTTTTACAATAGCTCAGGAGCATAAGGGAAAGACAACAGGAAATGGTGCAAACCCTGCATGATAACAAGCCACTGTGTCTCCACTTTCCAAAGCAGTGATAGAAGAAATCCAGCGAAACAGTCACAGACATAGTTTTGCTACTTTTAAAAACACCAATCACGACTTAATGAAACGATTATCAACATGCACATTTATCAGGGGGTTTATGGGCATGGGGTGCATATTCATTTATTTCACAGCTTTTTGGCCCTAAAAGCAAATATCCGTCGTCAGAATGACTTTTGGTGTGGTGTAAACATTTTTGAGATCTTTTCTTCTTGGCCAGTTCATTTGGTTGTCTGAGCTACCTGAAGCTCCAATACCAGCAACCTTTGTATTTAGCTCAGCTTCATTAATTGTGCTTGCAGCAATGTATCTGGAGATCCCCATTTCTCAGCTGAATATTAAGGGCCAGAGTTACTGGTTCGCTTTGGCGGCATTGTGCCATTCCGGCAACGCAAGCAGCCGTAAACATGGTTTAACCACCCAATTAAGCTGGGTTTATGTCTGCTTCACTGTGCCAGAGCAGCCTAAAATAGCCAAAGCAAATCGGCGAATCTAGCCCTAAATGACTGTCCATTCTAGAAACCATTTTCTGTAACTCTTGGTTGAGTTTTGCTATCCTACAGTTTGCAGCACCGATGCAGCTGGTTCTGCCCAGGCCTCCGTCTCTCACTGACTCTGAAACAATGTGAATTTGAACTTCAAACTGCCACATTTGGAGGATCTTGTTCTTTCCACTAGGTCTGCAGTGAAATGATCCCCCGATATGATTTATGTGCAATACACGATCATGTTTATTACAGAAACCAGGGTAGAATAAGAAAGCAATATTTCATGTTAATTCATGAAATCCAATCCCAACTTTAATAGAAGGGGTTCACTTTAACTAAGGATGATATACAGTCAGTCCTGCTTTAAATGAGACATTTTGCCTTTTGAACTCAGCAGGAGGGCCACTAGTTACTACTACTGGAAACAGTTTAAAAACCTGCAAGTCCAGCAGGTCTTTTGGACTCCTCTAGAGACAGCATTTCTATTGTGGCACGGTATTTCTGCATGTTAGAGTCTGGAAGCTGCATTATCTGACAACTCAGCCCTTCTGAAACATGCCTGAGATTATTCATATTGCGCTGTAAGGCTCCGATCCAAAACCCACTGAAGTCGATGGGAGTCTTTCCACTTTCAAGATCAGGCCCTAAATGTGAAATTCTGATTCCACTGAAGTTAATGGCAAAGCTCCCATTGATGCTGATGGGGACCAGGATTTCAACTCACGGGATCAGTTGTCCAATGGATCAAATGTGCCAGCCAATGAGAGTCCCTGTCTTTAAGCACTTACAGTCTAAGAGTCCAATTCAGAAGACACTTGGGCCTGATCTAGAGTTAAAAATGAGCTCAATCTAGTTAAGGGCTCACAAAGGGCTGTGAGCAATTTCACACTGAGCACCAGGGTTAGGTTGACCTAACTCCCAGTATAGGTGCAGCAAAATTGATGTGAGAATTCTTCCATCGACTTAGCTTCTGCCTCTCAGGGCAGGTCTACACCATTCACCAGATTGGCGGGTATAGATCAATCTTTCCCAGGTCGATTTATTGTGTCTCATTTAGATGCGATAAATTGATTCCCGAGTGCTCTCTTGTCGGCTCTGGAACTCCACCGCGCCGTGATGCACAGGCGGAGTGGACGGGGGATCAACTCAGCGCCTTGAAGATGCCAAGGTAAGTCGACCTGCATATGTCAACTTCACCCACACTATTCACGTAGCTGAAACTGTATACATTAGGTCAATCTCCCCTCCCACCCAGTGCAGACCAGGTGGTGGATTAACTATATTGATGGGAAAAAACCACCCTTCCGTTGATGTAGAAAACATCTACCCTATGGCATTGTAGCTGTAGCCCTGTGCCACGGTAGTGTAGACACAGCCATACAGGGTTGTCAGTAGGCCTCTTCACAGAAGGACTGGCCCTAGAGGCCAAATTCTGTTCTCATTTACACCGGCTCAACACGCTCAGAGTCAATGTGGCTACACCAGTGTAAATGAGAATGAAAGAACCAAGTAGATAGGATGCAATGTGGACTTCTAGCAATATGCTTCCTTCTTGGCTAGAACACAAATACCCTTCCAAGGGTAAATGAGGGAGGCGAGGGGAGGAAAGGTGCTGTTCCATTAAAACACTTGACCCCTTGTTCAAGGATATTCTTTATAACCCTCATTAAGCAAGGTACTTAAGCATGTGACTTCAGTGGAAACTACTCATGTTCTTAAAATTATGCATATGCTGAAGTACCTTGTTGAGTCAGGGCCTAAGGAGTTCCCCATACAAAGTACTCAGCTTTCTATGGCACGTACCCGGAGAGCTGGATCTTAGCAGCTACTCTGCTAGGTCATCTATGAATGGATCAAACCAATCCTAAATTACTAGAGGAAACAAGCCCCCTCCGTTGCAATGCATGTTGGTAATTTTGGCGATCCAACCCTTCTTCCCAGATTGGAGCTAGCACCAATGGGACATTCACTGCAATCTCTTCAGTAAATGAAACAGATACTGCCCCAATCTGCAATCCTCCACCCTTTTAAACAAAATATCCTGATTCAAAGGTGCTTCCTACAGCCTGGGAATTCCCACAAGGCTGTATTGCAGCACTTATAAAAAGGGATTTAACACCTGCTAGCAACAAACACATTTCCAGTGACACCAGTCTGCATTATACACTCACCTACTACTTTGTGTGTTCACACACAGCTAGTAACCAACCAGCGTGAGGCTCTGCTAATACAAAGAATAGCAGTTGCCTTCCTTAAAAGAACCTCGTTCCTTATGGCCGTTCTTTGGAAAGACTGAAAGGAAACAAGAATCACGGTGACAACACAATCCCTTCTGTATGTGTTAATCTGGATTTTGTTTGACTGTTTGGAACTGACCTTGGCTTGACCTGTGTTAAAAATCCTAACTGTGTGGACTGACTTGCCCTTGTGGTTCCATTTGTTCACAATGCCAGGCCGAGTGTAATTTGCTTAGTTCAATCCATTATTTTACAGACATAAAAGGAATGCAGCATTACAGCAGAGCCTGTTAGCACAGCTCTAACTGTTGGGCCAGATCTGCAAGGACTTCCTCCCCAAAGACGCAGGCAAATGCCTACTGATTTCAAAAGAGAGTTTTTGCCTGAAAAAGAACTGATTGAAGACTGGATAAACACCTGAAATCTTCCCGCCAACTCCCATTGTTTAGTGGTTTCTAAGATAGACCAGAAAAAAAATCTTCTGAGAATCAGAGGTCTGGCAGTCCGGGGAAAAAATGTGAGCCTGAGCGAGAACTGGATTTTTGGCATTTGGGGACTGGGGCTAAGGAAGAAGATGGTCAGTTTCACACCAGTCACAGTGGTTGTTTTCAAGCTATAAGAGTGTACAAAGATTTGTGGGTTTAGATCGTTTCCTTTCATTTCCATGACTCAAAATGGGTTATATTAAAAAGAAGAAGCCAGAAGGAAATTTCATAAGCTGTTAGTCCCTTCTGGGTCTTCTACTTCTTAAAAAGAAAAAAATAGCTGAAATACTGAGGTTTATGTGGCTACTGGGCAAGAGCAGTCACTGGAATTATTTCCTCCTAGTACCTTTATATTATATGGGTTTGCAGCTTCTTTCATTTTATACTTAACACTTTATCTAATGCAATAAATGTTAATGGAGGACTGTGCAGTCAATAGCCCAAAACCTGAGGGTCAGGCCCTCGCAGCTAATATAAATCAGCTTAGCTCCATTGAAGTCAATGGACCGGCTCCTCAACTGATATAAAAGTCATTGCTCTTACACTGAAACCAGCAGAAGTCAGCAGAGGAGAGAACAGAGGCTCCTTGCAATGATTTCTTTTCTCTCGTGAAAGCTTCTTGTCACTACAGTCTATGAAGCTTGGCAGGATCATTCACCCTGCGACCTCTTCAAATTCAATGGAGATGCCACAAAGGTCTCGTTATGGAGTTTCCTGGGCTCTGTGTCTCGGATCTTCCTGAAGTGTAAAAGAGGTACAAGGAGCCAGTGCTGGATCTTATCTCCAGGAATAACAGATTATCAGGTTGTAACATGCATACACTAAGCCTACTTTTAAAAAATAACTACTTTATAAAAAACAAAGAAGAGAAAAATGAACTTGCAAAGAACTATGGCCAAAATGTTCTTACTTGGGAGAAGAAAGTTAGGCATTTAAACCCATATTTAGGCATTTAAATAGTTGGCCTGATTTTTGGAAGTGCTGACATCCGTTTATTTTGATGCCAGGTGCCTAATTTAAGCCATTCATTTTGAAAAGTTTGGCCTGGCATAAATGGCTGACAGTTAAGGATGCAACAGATCAGGTTTGGTGCTCTTTGGTGGGTTTAATTAAGGCCTGGAAAGCCTTAATGTTGGTAAACAAGCACATACTATTTGATACAGGAATATATATGGAGCATACACACATCCTATGAAAATAGTGGTTCTCAAACTTTTGTATTGGTGACCCCTTTTCACACAACGAGCCTCTGAGTGCGACCCCTCTTATAAATTAAAAACACTTTTTTATATTTAACGTTATTATAAATGCTGGCGGTGAAGTGGAATTTGGGGAGGAGGCTGGCAGCTCAGGACCCCTTATGTAATAACCTCGTGACCTCAAGGGGTCACGATCCTCAGTTTGAGAACCCCTGTACTAATACAACAGGAACACTGACACTAAAGCAGGTTTGTTTAAACTTAGATTTATTCAATGACACATGCACATTTGGACAGCTAGTAGAGTTCCAGCGAACAATTTTTAGAACTGAATATGAGATATTTAGTCAATTAAGTACATTTCTAAAATACATGACCAGAATAAAATGGAGCAATAAAGATAATTCTTCCCAAGAACAAAAAGAAACTTCTTCATTTGTAATACTCCTGGCATCAATTAATATCAGCAGGGAACCAAAGGAGGACAGCAAAGAAATGCATAAACGAAGTAATAACATATCAGTTCTAGTCACTATCTGTCTTGTAGACAGTCCTCAAGTTTTCACTCTCATCAGTTCACTCTTAAATGCGCCTCAATTTTGCAAACAGCTAGAATTCACTGCTGGATGGCTAATTCACCACTCAAGTTACGCAGATGCTCTTTTTCTAAACATGAAAAAGCACGTAATGGTTGTAAAATCATGTGCTCCAACAAAAAATGGTTTTAAAAGTATTTCTCCTCTAAACAGTCTCTTTCTGAACACACCAAAAAGAAGCCAGCAAGCTGTAAGGATTGAAGAAAGAGTCTCTTCTTACCAATATTGCACAGGAAAACAAACTCAATAAATTGTCAATATATTTTAAGAAGACTTTAAGCAGAAGAGTCGTCAATATTTATTAGTGTAACGAGAACCATCCAGCACTGCAGCTAACTGGTGGGTGAAATACACATCAAAACTGTTTAGATGGAGCGACACTTGGTTAGCCAGTCTGAATCTCTCCTCGTAGGTTTGGCTAATTTAAGGGAATCCTGTAGGGAAAAGACTTAGAGGCTGGTTTTCGTTTGTTGGGAGAGGTGATCTGTAACCATCAAAATTGCGTGGAATGCTTCCGCTGGTGGAACCAGAACTGTTACTGAGTGTCTCTATGCTTCCTTCTCGCTGAAGCTCTGAAATGGAATGATAAAACAGGCCCGGTTAATGTTTCAGATAAAAGGAGGACGTTTGCCATCAAAAGGCCATTTTACTGACAAATTGGTTTATTGTATCACTGTTCTAACATTGCATTCACTCGTCATCCGCCTTTTACTGGGTGATTTGACAAAAACACTTCAGAGGCATTGCATCTACTCCTCTGCTAGGCTTATATTTCAGTCTGAATAAAAATGGAGTTTGATTAAGACATCGAAACCTTGTATTTCAATCTCGGATGTGCGTGTAATACTTTCTTGCGGATGAGTACGTTGATTTGCAATATATTAATATCCAAAATCGGAGATTTGCAAGATTGAACTAAGCAGACATATAGAAGTTCTGTTGACAAACAATGACATAACTTCACTTACCAAGCAGAGCTGGTGGTATGACCTGACAAGAAAAGGAATTCAGTTGCGATACTCACTAACTGTGACCTGCAACAACTTCACTCAACCAGTGTAATTTAACAGCCTATTTAAAAAAGGATTTTCCACAACTTCTTTGTGCTGTACATACAGTAGGAAGCATCTTTGTGGTTTCTGAGGCAAACAAACGTTTCTGGGTGTTTGTCTGCTAGCGCTAATGTCTCAAAGCAAAAGCAGAAATGATCACGGTTAGCATCCATTTAATTTACATCACCAAAAAGGTGATGAAACTGTACTGATTGCAGAGGGCTGGAAGAGCCTGTAAACAGACCCAGGGACCTAAGGTTACTACCATTTGGACAGGATTTATTTCCCTCTTGCAATCACAGATGTCTCATCCCTTCCCAAGCTGGTTTTAACTCTTGAAACACTCAGATTTCTGTGTGGGCAGAACACCATTTCTAACTCTGGCTCTGCGTGAGCCATTTGAATCCAAAGGTTGACTCAGTGCGACTGGGCAGCGTCACACTCTCCAGCACTCAGCGATGGCACGCAGCGGTGATATTCGGCAGGACCACACAGACGGCACAAGCCTCCTCTCCCAGCCACTCAGTGACAGATAACAACAAATATTCTGGTGAGTTGCAAAGTAAGAGTCAAAGCCCACGCTCCACACTCTGTTTCTACTCAACCTTTACTCAAGCTGGATGGATAAAAGGGGGTAAGAATTAGGGTGAAACCCCTAATAATTCTGCTATGGCAAAAAGGGGAAAGGAAAAAAAACCCTGCAGTCTAGCTGTAGGCCATTGACTGGATTGGTACAATGTTGAAAGGCACTTGTGGTACTACGGTGGTGGGTACAGGATAAACACATGGAGCACACAGATTGACAGACAAACAAAGAATTTTTCCTATTGACTTCAATGGGAGTTTTTCTTGAGCAAGGACTGGCTAGGAAATGAGTAAAGGACTGCAGGATTTGGGTGAATGATTCTAAATGTTGTCACTGCCAGATTTTACTGTATCTCTGCCATTCATGGAGTTCAGTCGCGCAGTGGGATTCTACTTCATTTATAAACACTATGGCAGTCCTTTTATTGTGTTGAGACACAGAGGTAAGGACAAGCATATAAGTAAAATGCCTTGTCCCAGCAACAAGTTTTGTCATTTAAACAAAAAACACCCCACCCAAGTACCTTTATAACAGTGAACTATTCCTCTTAGCATTAATAGGAGGTACCTGTGCAGAGATGAGATCATAGATCCATTTGAATTGACACCTCGTGTAGTAAGATGTGGCAAATTTAGTACTTGATCATGGAAGTAGTTCGCAATGGAGATAATTGACACAGGTTATACAAAAAAACAAATCTGTAGGAAGCCACTCAACCTGTAAGAATCAGCAACAATGCCCTAATCATAGTTTTCTTCCACATTCTGTTAAGGAATATACAATGTTTAAATGTCTTCATGTTCCTTCAGATCCTAACTGCCCCAGGAGTCCAGGAAGTAAAAACAGTCATTTGAACCAGAAATGAGTAGTGTATCCCACACGAATACAGTGCTGATCCTGGCTGATTTTGTGCTTTTATCACCCCTTGCACACAGCTGGCTTTGGTTAAATGTCTCACATCAGAGCTTTCCCTCAGTGCGTAGCCATCACCAATGAGATAGAACACAGGTGGGCTCCAATCAAACATCATTAGGGCTGTTGAACTCCTTAGGAGGTTACTTTCTTCTCTCCTTCTCTCTCTCTCTCATTTTTTTAAAATTACAATTGATTTTCAGGCAAGTGCTGCATTTTCAGTACCATTAAAAAAAAGGAGGAAGAAGCAGCAGTTATTTTTCCTCAGTACCATAGATTCCCAAAGCCCGAAAGCCCAAATGCTGAGCAGCAAACTGACAGCTTATAGGTGGGGGGGAAGAGTGCATGAGATTCTGGCTGAGGTGTTACATAACTCCAGCCTTTTTTAGTAACTGTGCCTTTATATTTGCCATTCCTCAGCGATTTACTTAGTATCTTAAAGTGGGATTTTTCCCCCTGTGAATCAAAGCCTTAAGGATTGTCCGGGTGTTAAGCAACGACAGCTCCTGCTCTTCTCAGTGCAAGGTGACAGTGCTCAGCAAAATTAGGCCACTCATCTGTATGTATTTACTGCTGCTATGAAATGGAAAACCTTTCCATTACAAACCGGTATCTAATCATTGAAGAAGAGCGCTCTCAGAGGGAGGCTGCCTGCATTACTTCTCACCACCATTAGGGGCAACATGGGGGCTAGTGCCAAGAAGGGTTAGAAAATGGGGATAGACTCAGGATAGGGAGTAGTGGAGTAAAAACTGCTAATATCCTGTAACCAAGCTGTTTCACACCACCCAGCTGTAGGGAGGGGAAGGGCCAGATGGCCAGTCTATCTGCTGAAAAGACTTGACAGAACCACCTTCCATAACCTTCTGGGGCTCGTGTATGTCAAGAGATGCAGGCTCATAGAAAGGCTGCATTCTAGCTAATAGACAAATCATTGTATTTGTATTGTGTGGGTACAGGAGCAATACCCCTTGCAGTAGCAGCATCCTTGATGGTTAAAAGGAAAATGTCCAAGGGTGAAATCCTGGTTAGCCTGAAGTCAATGAGAGTTTTGCCATTGATTTGAATGGGGCCAAGCTTTCACCCAACATTTGGCCATCTTTCTTTCTCTTATAGCTCATTACCGTCTGGACAAGCCTTTCAATATGCCTATCTTCCTCACAGCAGTTTTTTCAATACTGTTTTCCTTAAAGGCAGCACTTATTAAGAACCCTGAAATAACAAAGCAACGTACACGTGTGCTAGAGACAAAATCAAAACTTGGTAAGACAACCACCTCCTTCCAACGAGAATACTCTGAACCATCATGAGCACACAGAAATCCACCTTTGAATGATTTTCAAACAATCCTTAAGAGGTGTCTATTTAAATACATTTCAGCATTTCCATTTTAAACCACTTCTTTCTTTCATGTATGTACAATTCAGAAGGAAAAAAAAATCTCTGCCAATTGAAACCCATGAAACTAGGCATTAGCATGGGACTTAATTTATCAAAGGGCAGACAGATTTTTAAATGAGATGCATTTAAAAGAAAATAAAAAGTTCCTGGTCTGATATTGTTTAATACTCTCAAATATTATAATACGATCATGATTAAAACAAGGAAAATGTTAAATGGTGGCGGTTTTACTTCCTACTTCTTCCCTTTTCCATCTTTTCAAAATCTGTTTTAAAAGAATATAAAGGAATTAAAACAAAAAGTTCCTTTAGGTAATGTTAAGGTTGTAACATAAATCAAGCAAAGCCAGTGAATTTGGGGGAGATTTTTTTGTACCTTTGAAAATCTCCCTCTTAAAAGTTCTGTTCTTAACTATTCTGTTTATACGGTGGGGGGTAGGGGAGGTGCAGCAGACCTCTAAAATAAGCATGGACCTCAAAAGTGACATCATGTTCGGGGCACGGATGGCTCAAGGGATAATGAGCACTTTTTGCTAGGTTGCGAATTCAAATTCAGTCCAGGTTGGCAATGAACAAAGGTCTTTACTGTCGTATGGCCCACATGAAGTGTATCTGGCAATCAGACTGCAGATGCTCACATAAAAAAACCCACTTTCACATGTGACTCTAGCTCGCAATTTCAGCAGGAAGATGAAGGAATGAATGGGCGTTAGCCTAAGTGCTGAAGATAGAGGACTACTAGTGGACTGGGAATCAGGAGACCTCTGTTCTATTCCTTACTCAGCCACTGCCTTTTTCTGTGACTCTGGGCAAGTTTCAGGCCTAGTCTACACTGGGAAGTTAGGCCGGTATAACTACATCGCTTAGGGTGTGAAACATCCACACCCCTAAGCCAACCTAACCCCCGGTGCACACAGCGTTAGGTCAATGGGTCGACCTAGCTACTGCCTCTCAGGGAGGTGGAGCACGTGTGCCAACGGGAGAGCTTCACTGGTCAGTGTAGGTTGTGTCTTCACGGAAGTGCTACAGTGGCGCCGTTGTACAGCTGCAGTGTTTTGAGTGCAGATAAGCCCTTAATCTTGCCATGTCTGCTTCCTCGTCTGTAAAAAAGGGGACCATTCTACTACCCCAACTTTGGAAAGCACTCCGAGATCCTTGACTGCCCGGCACTATGGAAGTGTAACTCATTATTGTTCTAGTATTTTCTCAACCCCAGAGGTGAACCCTTCAGGTCATTGGCATGGCTGTAAGGAAGCTCTCACCTGTTCTGTGGATCAACAGAGGACTAAAACCAAAAGCAAAGTCCCCTTGCAGAAGGAAGTGAGCAAAAGGCAGAACGGCAGCCTTAGCTTGGAACGTCCTTGCTTATGTTGGCTGTGGGAGGTCACAAGTTTAGTGTTGCTCAAATTCTGGGAGACAGATCTGTCCCTGATGTAGCTCTGTTGGCTTCAATGGTGAGTTATGCCAGGAATGGACTTGGCCCTAGCTTGTCTGCAGGTTATTTCATCTACATTTCCACAGGTATAGACTGCCAAGATGTATTAACTTCCTTAAAGGTAGCAGTAAAACAACTTCTTATGATACACTTTAATGGGCCTGTACGCTAGCCAAGAAATCGTGTCTCACATAAAACATATTACATCTTATAGATTTGCTGGCTATTTGTGAGAACTTCAATTTGCTTCTGCTGAGGCAAGAAAACCAAGGCTGAGTCTTCAGAGTCTGCAAAATGGAGAGGAGAAGGAAGAAGGGGACCTCCAGGAGTTATTTATGGGGTCAAAAAAACACAAGATCTGCTCTTCTCATAGCATTTCCACCATCAAGGAAA
The DNA here is from genome assembly GCA_007922305.1 of Dermatemys mawii. NCBI lineage: Eukaryota > Metazoa > Chordata > Testudines > Dermatemydidae > Dermatemys > Dermatemys mawii. Next base: position 5,167,012 of record ML677374.1, read on the forward strand.
TGCAGTACTGTGAGAAGACCAGCACTTGCATTACTTTGGCCCCATAAATGGCTCCCTGAGGCATTAAAAAACCAGTGAAAAATAAACACAAATACAAATAAACACTAATACTGGAAACACAAATACTAAAACCTGCCCGCGTCCCTAGAGGAAATGACTCAAAGTTCCGATTGGCCTTTAAAAAAAAAATAGGCAGAAACATCTGCTGAAGAGATGAAGAGGGAGCCAGTTCAGGAGAGCTCAGAGCAGCAGCCCTCTCCTCACTTTTGATGCTCACTGTAACAACCACCAGCACAGCAAATGGGAATCACAGAATAACAGAGGGCTTCAGGGCACATGTGAGTTGAACTGTGCTGAGGAGAGAAACAATAACAAAAAACTACTCTCCAATGCTGCACATCTGCCAGATTTCAAAAGAAACAGGCTTCATGGAGCTCACAAAATAAGGGAAGACGGACAAAACTGTCAACAATTATCCTCTACCAGCCAATGAGCAGATTTGTGTCAATGTGGCTCCGTGGCCCTTGGTGGCGGTGGGACCGATTCTCATCTATTGCTGGTGCAAACCAAGATTATGCGCCTCTTAAATCAATGGAGGCATGGGAGTGTAGAACAGACCAAAACAAGCACCAATATCTCCCAGTACAGAAGGAGTGAGAGAATTTGTTTCTTCTGAAAAAAGTCTACAGGACTGAAGAGGCATGAGTGGAAATGCTGCAGGAAGCAGTGTTTCTCGTGGCTAGAGTAGGGAGGTGACTAGTTTGAAATACTTATTTCACTCTACATTTCATAGAAGAACCCGATATTTCCTCATGCTGTTAACAATATAAGAAAATATACACCACTCCTTATACCAATGCAGATGAGGTTCACCCAAAATGCTGACAGCAAGATTTGGACCTGAAGAACAACAGATACATTGAAATAGCAGATATTTTACCAGATTTGGCAATGACTCACTACGTGTAAAGTCTGTATGCCCACCGAGAAGGTACTCACATTATCAGTGGTTGGTTGTAACAGGTTGTAAGTTCCTAGGAAATTAAGGCTTGTGCTTATACACTTATAAAGCACTGTCCGTCAGCGTCAGTCTCCCCTTACTATATATCTATGCAAGAGGATATTCCTCCATCCCCAGAATATATGGTACAAAGCCTGGTCATTTGTTTTGACAGAAGAGGCTTCGTTTTGCTTTCACTCTGGCCATGCTTTTCAAAAGTGACAAATTGTTTAGGGAAACACCTTACAGGGGCCTGATTTCCAAAGGGTGGGGGGCCAGCACTTCCTGGAAATCAGGCCCCTTTAAGGCACGAGTCACTTTTGAAAATCTTGGCCTCCATCCCACATGTAAACAAAATGAACTCCCCACTCTCATTTATACACAGGCCACCTAGATTAAGGCCCAACCCTGCCAGAGGGCACAGGCACTCACCAAGTAGCTGTCTCCGTGCATGTAAATGTATACACAGAGATAACAGCACAGTGAGGGGTGCCCCAGAGAGGCACGTAGCTATAATCACAATGATTTTCTTGGGGCCTTCTCTAGCTCCCAGATTTTTTCCACCAGACAATCATCCTGCCACTCCTGTTGTCAATCAGTTGCTGTGCTGACTCAGAGAGCAGGGGGAAACCAGGGACCTGTAATAAGAACTGTGGAATGTGCAGGGAGAAGATGACCACAGAGGCTGATTGAGAGCTGCAGGGAGGGATCCAGGTTTAGGCAGTAGGCGCGTTACGTCTTCCTTGGTGCTTGGAAAGTGCGGAGCACATTTCAGGTACTGCTGCAATCTAAACCTGATTAACAGAGCAATGGGAACGGAAATGCATAGCTCTGTGTGTTCCATTAGCTCCCTCCCTGTGCTGGGCTGTTTTCATCCCTGCCAAAGGCTGAAAACAGCACCAGGGATATAGTTCCTTCAGCGCACACAGCACATGGTGTACTCTGTTGCATTAGTGAGCTAATTGCGAGACACTGGTAGGAAACGCTTACTTCAGTTAACATTTACCTTCAGTTTTCAAATCCCATGCCTGATTCTACCTTGCAGTCCCATCCTACTGCAAAAATAATCCTCTGCTTTTATTAAGCTTTGTGACAAAGGCCGGGGGCAGGGGAAATGGCCCTATATCAAAGCTCATGATCTTCAGGTATGTGTCGGCGCAGAACAAGCTATATCAGGCACCAGTCCAAACCAGGTTGCTGTACATTCAATTCGAAAAAGCTTCAGGAACTGTCAAAGGACGACAGCAAATCTAGAAAGGTATAAAGCCCTGCCAAGCCTAAATGTGAAGCCATTTTATCTGGCACATTAATTCAATGCCTGAAGAAAATCTATATAGCCCTCTTTTGCCCGGAACACTCATAAATTATGCTGCCTTTCTTATTTGTGCTCTCTGTGTAGTGGTCCACTTGAAGCCATGGTATCTCCTTTATGTCTACTCAAAAATCTCATCTCTAGTGCATTATTTCTTCTAATGGTTTTTCCTTTCTCTCTGTTTGACTTCCCCTACAGCAGGCCGTTGAGCACAGTTTCAAAATATCCTCAAAAATCATTTGCTGGAAGAGTTGATCCTTTACTCTACCTACTGAGAATTGCACAAACTGCTGTACAGCACGGCAGAGATGCAGCCTGGATAAATGATACAATGACAGCCAGCCTGATGTACCAGGGTAGTGGGGAAGCAGCAGCAACTCTGAATACAAGAATTATTCTTCATCATCTCAAACTGTCACAACACATTACACTCAAGCCCTCGGCTTGCTGAAGGAGTGACCCTGGACTGAATGGAAGAGTGCTTGGGGAAAGAACTAATTGTAGCCTCTTTTCACACGTCAGTCACTTTTCACAGCACCAAACCTTTCAAGCTCAACTAATGTCAAGTTCCCTTTTTCTTTTCCTGTGCTGAATATTTTTGAGTGATATAGATGGCATTTTTAAAGGAACAAGGTCTCCGGCAAAGGTCTGAGTTGTGGGGGAAGGGCAAGAATTAGTGCACTTTGGAAAGTCTATCAGATATCTGAAGATTCATTAGGAATTACTCCATTAACAGCTAGGGACCAAGGAAGTGGCCTGGCACTTTAGCAACTCATGTTTGAAGCTCTGAGTTCCATTTCTGTCATTCACTGGGATTATTTTACAGGGTCTTTTACAATCCAAATTTAAATGGAAAGCGTTTAGATGCACTGAAATTTACTCTCTGACTTTTTGTGAAACTAGGATGCAAAACTGGTATTCGGATAAGATAAATAAGACACGTCTCTTTAAAAAGACCAGGCTTGATGACACTTCACTGGGGACACAAGCAACTTTTGGAAGAATGGTTCAGAAGCAAAATTTAACAATCAAAGCAACTGTCTTCTGTTTTGAAGGAAAGCAAATAATCCCCCCCTGCAGCCACACTATTCAGAATCCGAGCACTGTATATGTTCTCTTCCCTAGAATATTCAAGTACTAGATAGTTGGAATGCTCTATATCTTCTCGATATTAACCAAGATTGTAAAATCTTTGGGGCAGGGACTGTTTAAATGCATGTTTGTACAGAGTCTACCAGAATCGGTCTCCAATATCTGAATTCTGAGCACTGTTTATTACAAATAACAAATAGTAATTATGCAGATCCTGCCATCTGGATACGTGTCCAGAAGGATCCCATGTACAGTGAAGGGTAAAAGGCAACTTATATTAACACAGCGGAAGTCTTGAGGACCTGCTTTTGCAGATGTTTATGAACTACATGATTCTTCCTAACAGAAGGATTAGTAAAGCATTTTTATTGTAATGTTGCTACAGTTACTGAACTGAACAGGATATGTTTGCATGTGAGAATTTTCATGAAGCTCCAAAGACCAGAGTCTGTGCCCATTTACAGGAGTATATACTTGAAGGGGATGTCTACACCTCAAGCTGGAGATGCAATTTCCATCTCATACGAAACATACTGGCACTAGCTCTGACTGAGCTAGTGTGCTAAAAAAAGCCTCAAGTAGGAGCCTGTCCAAGACACTAGCTACATACTTGGGCAGCTAGCTTCTCCAGCTGCTCACGTCACCACCTCTATGCTGCTTTTTTTTAGTGGCATGTATGTCTCCTCTATCTGGAGATTAGAAGGCTTGTCTCATTTCTGTGTTTGTACAGCTGCTACACAGCTTTTTTCAGACCTATTAATAAGAAGAGCTATTTTGTCTCAAATTTATCAGCAATTAAGCAAATGGAAGGATGTTTCCCATCAGATTATAAAGTTTGAAAGTAGCTAAACTTGGTGTCCTTCTCAGGTGTTATAATTTTTCCTCACCACAATGAAATGGGTAGCATATAGGTGCACAATTGCCCTCTATTGGACAGAATAAGAATTGCTTAAATGTGTGTCAGAGGCCTGATCAGAGCTAATGAAGATTCTCCTTGTGCTCAAGTGGTAGGGACTGTGCTTTGGGAACAGCAAAACCATAGTCTGACTGTTAATTGTGGATTTAAAGAAGCTCCAGTGGATTGTGACAAATATGAAATTCCCAAAAGCACTAAGAATTGTAGCAATTTTTTTTTACCAGCTGTTTGAATAAACAGACTTTAGACAGCTTTGAAAAGAGGAACTGCAGAGATATGATATTTTAACACTGAAAATCAATTGCTGTACTGAATTTGTTTCACACCATTCCAACAGGAAAGATGCTGAGATCTGAGAGAAGGGGCTACATTACATTTTCAGAGTAGAAAAGACATGCAAACACTGCCTATGAAACTGGAAATCAGTGGCTTATGCAAAATATTAGTGACTGTCAAATTATCTTACAACAATTCTAAGGCTGAATCCACATAGAATTCTCTATAATGTAACACACTGGAGAAGAAAGCTGGTGTGTCAGGAAAAAAAGATGGTAAGGTCTAATGACTTGGAGAAGGAGATCTAGAAGATAACACGTATCCCAAGGGCTGAGGAGGGAGTCTTTTGAACATCAAAAGTCAACGGAGATTGCACAATTAATCTGTAGTGCATTATTTCAATGCTAAAATGCCAAATGAATAACATAAAAATTAAGAGAACATCTGAATTTACATAAATGTCTGGACTGACTTCAAGCACGATGAGATGGTTGAGACAAGAATAAAACATTTTCATGTGTGCACCTTTAAAGCACTTGTCTGCAAAAATAAATCGAGCTTGTTGTGTTTTCTTTAAAAAGAAAAACCCCAAACACCCCCCACAACTAGGTACGTAAACAGCAAGATACCCAAATCTTTGGCGTAGAGCCAGGCTCAACTCTGAACATTTTATGGAAGGTTAAAAGTGCACCAGATAAAGGACTAAGCATTTAGAGAGACAATATTCTTCGTGATAGGCACTTTCACGATGACTGTAATGCTTTAAAAAATAATCTCCAGTTTCTACAGCTGCATATTTTTATAAAGAGGTTTAGGACATTTTGCTACTTAAATAGCACTTTCAAAAGACAAGTTGCTCATTGGAGCTAGTATGTGAAGTTTCAAAAGCTAAAAGAACAATCTGAAAGTTATAGAAAACAGATTTCTGTAGCCGAAGTACACAGTGTGAAATGTACTAACTGTTCATGCAAGATTTCCAAAAGTTCCCCCCAGTAAAGAAAGAAGCAGATGTAATTGTTTTGATTTAAGAGGAGGGAAAAAAAACAACCCGAACTTCAAAGTCACAATATGCTGCTCCTAAAAGTTTACTCTTCAGTATCCCAACTGGTTTCATTTGCTTTCAGATCTTGAGATCTACAATGCACCTTCTCATAGTTAATACTGTACATGTTTTCCTGCGGCAAGCCAGTGTGCATATATGTTTTTCATGTATTTAAGTAGAATTATCTTTTATCTTCAATTACACAAGCAGCCCATCTGTGTGTTTGAAACCAAAAGCATTTACACAGAAAACACTATATTAAAAGCCCTGGTGCTGGTCTCTTGTTTCTAGGGTTGTGGGAGTGCCTCTGACTGCTCATTAGAGACCCCTCTGCCAAGGAAATTCAAATTCAAATGTTATTCTCTATGTTCACAACCCCTAACAACTGTTAAACTTTGTTCCGCCACTTTGCAGGAAACGCCGCTCCAGGTTGCTTGGTCCCTCCCAAAAGTCTTGGAGGAAATATACAGGCTTACCACTACTTCTTGAGACCCAAAGCATGTCTATTCAGTATGATCCTGACCCTGAAAAGTGCTGGGCACCCTCATTTCCCACTAAAGTCAACAAGCGCTGAAAGCACGCAGCCCATTGTGGGACTGGGACCCTGTGTCCCCCTGCAGTACTACAGCACATCTTATTTTCATCTGATCACCGCAACTCAAGACAATCAAGGAGCGAGAAGATGAGCACTGCCTGCTTTTCCAGCCCCAATGCCACAGTCCTCGGAAACAATCTGATCATGGAAAAGCTTCCTGAATGTCAACATAATAAATATGGTGATTACCTCACAGTCTGGGCATCATTTCACTGATACGCTGAACGAGAGATTTCAGACATGCCTAAACCTCAAAACCATCACAATTTCTTTCATGTCTAAAACTTGCTTCGACCCCCGTCTGATTGGATCGCCTAACTATCCTAATTTAGAAAAAGAAGGTCCTGTATAACTCAGGAAATGGACACATTTTGTGCTGTTACCGTTTTGTTTTCTCTCTGTGTGTGTGGGGGAGGGGGGGGTATGTAAAAGCGTGTACCTCTGCCAAAAACAGTACTGTTGATTCCCTCATCTCTGCAATTTATTTCTGGAGTACTACAGAGCAAAATCATCCCTGTAGAAATTCCAATAACAGAACACCTATGACATAGTGACCTTCTGTAAGGAGAGCTACAGAAGGACTCTGTGCTCTTCTCCTAAGGGAGAAGGATGCCCTGATGGTGGAAGCTCAAATGATACAGAGCGTGGCTTTGGTTTGGAAAAGCGGACAGAAGTTTGGAGGCCAGATGATAATCTGGCGAAACTCAGAATAGTTCTTGAAGTCAATGGAGTCCCAACAATTCACACCAGCTGAGGATCTGGTCCCAGATGCTTATGTAAACTATCTGAGCCTCTTGAATCTAAAAAATTAAGACAGAAATCTCATGAGAGGAGGCTTTTTTAAAATTGTATGTCCACCATCCTAGTTCCAGTCCCATCCAGGAACTGGAGGTTCAGAAAACCCCAAATGTGTATCCAAATATTTCACAAACACCTCAAAAGGGACTCTGTTTGAGATTGGTTCTAAGAGGGACCCAGAGGCAGAGAGGGCTGGAAAGGTGGAGTGTATGAACGTACTTTGTCCAAACCAGTTTCCCCATTGCTAGAAAGTGAAGATGAACATTGGGGTTGGGGGCGGGAGGAGGGGAGAATGGCAGAAGAGGGGTGAACACCTGTGCTGCTTGCTCCGCTAGGATCTCAACATTTTTCAAATTAGTCCGTTTTTACAAATTAAAGTTGCTAATTCTGTGTCCTCTCCCCTAGTGGCTCCCTGGGTGCATTCTTCTTGCCTGGAGTTTTCCCAGACAAAACGCGGACAGAAACGGCTGTAGGTGCGTGTCCCACTCCAGCGTCCCTTTACAGACCACAATATCATCTTCAATGTAACAGTCAAAGTTCAACTATTGGGCAGATCTTGAAAATGCTCATTGAACAGCGGAAACGCCAATAAGCCGTTTACTATGGGAGTGTTCCTGGGAGAAGGACTCACGTGCCTTTTGAGGCAAAACACTACAAACAACTTCCTTGGTCGAAAGAGACATTTCTAACAAGCATGTGTTTCCAAATGCTGCCTGTGCCAATGGCATTAATGGAATTTCCGTCGATGTTCTAAAATAACCAGTCTAGCCAATATTAGATGCTGTGTTAGATTCACATGGCCACTACATTTGCTGGAAATCATATGCCTTTGATTAAGAGGTTTTGGGAAATCCCACACACTGAACTATGAATGCATTTGCTGAAGGGGTCTTCTCTAAGTTTTCCAGAATCAAAACTGCTGCATTACTCTCATTGCTTGTCAGCCTACAAAACAGCACTGACAAAAAGGTATCGATTAGGATTATCATTGGTAGAGATGCATGGATACAAACCTAGGCCTCATACAAAGTCCTCTGTAGTCAATGGGAATCTTTTCATTAAATTCAAAGGGCTTTGGATCAGGCCCATAGGCTGAAATCTTGGCCCCACTGAGGTAAATGGCAAAGCTCCCATTGACTTCAAAGGGGCATGATTTCACCCCTTTTTGCCTTATCCTACAGCTGGGAGTGATTGTTTTAAAACGTCCCTCCACTGTTGTAGCTAGTTCTATCAGCAGGGGAAAACAAATTCTCTCTCTATTGGGGGACAGAGTATGAGAAGTAACATGGTAAAGTGGAAGATTTTGGAATTTATGAGGAAAAAGTACCATTGGTAACTGAATGTTGATGAATCAAAATCCTGCTAATCTATGAGAACCATAAAGTGAAACATTAAGAGTTGGCTAGCAACAAAAGAAAAACAGACGTGTCTATTTTCATTGTTTAAGATGAAGTGTAAAAAGGAAATAAAGAGCAGAAATGGGGTGGGGGGGGCGGAGGAGTCATTTAGATTTTAAATTTTGTTACAGGTTTTAATCTCTCTCTAATCTATTCCTTGTATCATCATGGAATTTGGTGTAATTTAAGGAAGTGCTAGCAAAAAAGGTCAAGATTATTTTAAAAAACAGATCTATTTTACCCTGATGCATCTTTAGCCCTTGACAAAAAAGTTGAAGATCTCTGACCTAACCAATTTTTTAAAAGAATATTTCGTTTGATGATTCCCTCTAAAACACTTGTATGGAATTATGCTATAAACCTAAACAAATTCCATTTTTTGCTGAGGGTCACTTTGGCTTGGCAGATTTTTCCATTTGCTAAGAATAGTGCCTGCAAAATTATATCTGCATTATATTTGTCCAAGGATAGTCGCATAGAACATTTAGCAACTATAAACCGAGTAGGATGAAAAATGCTACAGCACGAGAAGAGAGCTCAGGATATAATCTCTTCTGACCGGATGCCTGCAAGATGTCACTGAATTCTCTCTCTCTTAGTGCAACCCGTGTGGAGCCAATATGAACTCCCAGCAAAGTGCTTAAAACCCCATTATTTATAATAACTGTTAAATGATGAGACATTGTTTACTTAGATCGCAAGATAAATTCTCACTTACAGAATGTTCGCCTGAGTGTCCTGAAAGTCATCTGGTTTTTATTTAAATGCAAAATGTAATTAGACTCTCAATAACACAGCAGAAGAATTCAATAAGATATGGCTTTTCACTTACAGTTTAATATTAACATTTCCCCATAAATGTTAATGAACAAAAGCTTATTGTTTTATTTCTTATACAATGAAGAGGGAAGGAATGGAGGGAAGGATAATATTTTCATACCATGACTGCAACACTTTTTGACTTTCAGGGGAGCTAAAGGTACTTAGCATCTCCCAGGATCTGATTTAGAGCCATCCCCTCCTGCTGGTTACAGATAGAAGTGTTGCTTCTAGAAAAGACAATTACAAGCATTAGGAAGTAGCTGAAGGGATAGGCAAAGGCTAAATCAGCTGATCTACAATAAGGCCTTCTGTTAAGACAAATCACTTTCTTCGTTCCTCCTCGTTGTCTCTGTCCTCATTTGGTGATCAATCCTTCCTTACTTCCATTTGCCACCTCCCACTCTCCTCCTGATTAGTTCCCCTCTAACCGCTACAATGACTATCACTGCTAACTATGCCTGCTGAGCCAGTGTGCCAGGAGTGGGGTGAAAAAATATAGGTCATCAGAGTGGGGCAGTGGGCCCAAGGCCGTGAGGTTCCTTAGACGCTATGGTTAAATGCCAGGCTTGGATAGCAAGTCCAGATTCTCAGAAAGTTCAGGTTATTATTTATCTGATATCCTTTTCGAGAAACATATTAGGGACACGACCAGTGTCCTAATTAAAAGTCAGGCAGCAAACTCTAGGAAACCGTAGCAGAAAAGGGTCTGTGCACCTATGAATGGAAAGTGGGGTCTTCTATGGAATGACCTGTTATTTCTCTCCACACCACAGACTGATGCTGCCCTCCTTTGATTTAGGAGGCTTGGATGGCACTTTAGAGCTGCCCATCAATCCTGTTCCTAAACATGCTGTACTTCCGTTATCTCAGGAGCTGAGCTGCTTCCACAGCACTCCTGGTGGCTGCAGGTCTGAGGAGCAAGAGACCGGATGCAGCAGTGGAATACGGGCCTCTGCGGCTGCGTGAAACAAAAACCACAGGGCCAAGAGGTTGGCCCATACTGGTGTATTTTAACTGTTTTGCTCTTTGACCTTCCATTTATCGACAAGGAGCTCGCCGTGTTAATGTCTGTTTTGTTGTTTAATGTGACTCATACTTTATTGTATCTTTCTAATAAGAAGTGTTCATTTAAAAGTTCTCCTGCTTAACAATACATTGCTTAAATGGTTTCCCTTCTATTTCCTTCTCTCCTGTTTCCCCTAATGAGCACAATGCATACTTTATGAGGGCTTTTCAATAACTTTAAATCTTCTCCTTTCACGATACAGAGAACAGTACATTAATGACCAGAGGCTGGCGTAGATGCTACACAGAGGCCAGAATGTGGATTTAGCTACTGCTAGCACACCGATTTTCGAAGCATGAACAAAACATGTGCTGGGAATCTATGGGTATGTCTTCACTACTGCGGGTAGCCACCCATCTTTTAGTGATCGATTTCTCGCGTCTTTACAACACGCGAGAAATTGATCGCCAGCGCTGCCCCCGGCGACTCCGTAACTCCAGCTTGACCGGACACATAAGCTGGAGTCAATGGGGGAACACGCCACCGATGGCTGTCTCCGTGAGGATGGCAGGTAAATCGGCTGTAGATACGCAGACTTCAGCTATGTGATTCACGTAGCTGAAGTTGCATATCTGCAGTCGATCCCTACCCCTAGTGAAGACCAGCCCTATGTTTATGGAAGGTGGTCAGATGCTATGGTGATGGGCAACAGCACGAAACACAGAGATGATTAGATAGATAGAAGAGGTGTCTGGGATGGATGGATGGATGGATAGATAGAAGAGGTGTCTGGGATAGATGGATGGATGGATGGATAGATAGAAGAGGTATCTGGGATGGATGGATGGATGGAGATAGATAGACAGATAGATAGATAGAAGAGGTGTCTGGGATGCATGGATGGATAGATAGATAGAAGAGGTGTCTGGGACGGATGGATGGATAGACAGAAGCCTGAAGATGGAATCCCTCTCCCCTTCCCAACCTGGAATCTGGCCAGCCTTTCCCCCACACATTCTACAACCACTACTTCAGCATCCATCCATCTATCTACAATATTTATAGGCTCTCCCCTGCACTCATGCCTCACAATCTTTAACATATTTATCCCCATAACACCCTGTGAAAACAAAGACTATTATACCCAGTTTACAGATGGAGGGTTGAGGCACCAAGGATATGTCTACACTGCAACTAAAAACTGCAGCTGGCTTATGTCAGTTGACTCAGGCTTGTGGGACTCAGGCTAAGTGGCTGTTTAACTGCAGGGTAGACTTTGGGGCTTGGGCTGGAGTCAGGGCTATGGAACCCCACAAGTGGGCGGGGGGAGGGTTCCAGAGCTCGGGGGTCAGTCCAAGCCTGAAAGCCTACACAACATTTACACCACTCCAAAGCTGACTATTTAACAATACCAAGGAATACTTTCAGCCTGATTCTTCACTCCTGGACTCTAGTTTTATGCTGAAGTAATGAGTTCTGTGTATTTACACTGGCATAAAATGGGAGTGATGAACCAGTCCTATAGCACTTATGTAGCACATTTCATCCATTGCTCTCAAAGGACTTTATTAAATGGGTATTCTTATCCCCATTCTGCAGATGGGGACACTGAGGCACAGCTGTTTGCCCAAAGTCACAAAGCAAGTCTGTAGCACATCTGAAATTGGAACCCAGGTCTTTTGACACCAGGCGCGTGATGCTATCAGCAGCAAGCGCTAGCCAGCAGATGGTGGATGCACAGGGGGTTGAAACCTGCAAAGTACACATGTACCCATCTAATGGAATGCAACCCTGGCCTGCCAGATCTGTGCACGTGCCTTCATCTCCCTCTGCTATCATACCACCAGTCAGAGCAGGATTTGCTCATAAAGCACCTGTAAGACATCAATCTGTCTCAAATGCTGGATGGTGGGAGCCATTTACCCCTACGCAGAAATACTCAGACCCTAAGCTGCAGCCTACATGCAAATAGCTGCAAGTGCCACTAAAAAGAACCACAGAATTATAAGAGTTAGAGCTGGAGGAATCCTACTAGGCTACCCAGTCTTCTACCCACTGGCCAGTGCAGGACTGTTCCCTAGAGTAGACTCTCTAGAGCTTTGTCTTTGTCTTTTAAAAGGAAGATTTAATAAAGGAATAAACGTGTAAAAATGCCAAACGGACAGTATTCCAAACCACACAATGAAATTAGAAAATGACTTTAGAAACTTGTAAAAATCAATAGATTTTGCAGGTCCCAACATAAATTTCATTAAGTAGCAAATGCCATCTTGAAGGATTGACACTGCAAGGTACTGAGTGACCCCACACTTAGAAGTCAAAAGGATGCTCAGCTCCTTGAAAGATCAGCAGGGCTGGTACCAGACTCTGTGGGTGTGGGGGGTGCCACTAGGACCCAGAGTGTAGAAAATTGTGTCTGCTGCTAGTGCACATGTATTTTCTCTGCTATAGATGCACTGAGATGGGGGAGTGATGGGCTGGGGAAAGGAGGGCACAAGAGACCTTTCAAAGTTTCGGCCCAAGCGAGAAGGCATCATTTGAACTCTCCACCTCAGGTGCCAAAATGTTGTGGGTTGGTCCTGAAGGTCAGGCCCAAATTAATCCTTCCAATGGCCTGCTCCAATTCCCGTTGAAATCAACGGCAAAGGCCCCAGTGTTCCAAAAGGATTCTTTGAAAGGATAAGCGTGTATAGGCCAGACAAACATGAACAACGCCACATTAAAAAGAAGGGTTGGTTCAGAATTTCATATGGAACACCAAAGTAGTGCGGTAAGAGAATTAATCTACTTAATCATTTGATCAACAACAACAAATCTCTAAGGAGAAAGTCAATTGTTTTCCTGCTAACTACTTTGAGACAAAGCAATGGAAGGAAAATATCCAGTTCCAATAATGTCATAATTTGATTATCGTCTGCACAGAAGACCTAAAATGCTTGGAGAACAATGAGTAAGAAATTAAGTTTCAAATGAAGTACTGGCCCACACTGTGCCACTTCTTCATATTATGACCGAAAGGATGCCATGGGGCTCATTTCACATATGCTAGCGGGTGATGCATGGATACCGTAATCATTTAATCACCTCTTACATTTTTTCCATTTCTTTCTCCAAGAGGAATGACAAATCTAGAAATGTGATTCCACTCTGTTTTATTATTATATTGATTTTCCTGCCTAGAGAAAGTGCATTTGTCCTCTAAACCGGCACACTGGCAGGGAAGGGTTAACAAAATGTTTATCACAAGGCTGGCTTCAGAGTTGAAAGTAATGTGATCAGTAATGAATTTTGTGTTACATTAGGTTGTATAAATGGACAGACAAGCGCAGACAACAAGTGGCCAGGAGTCGGGGCTAATCTAATGATGTAAAAATAGAGACAGCACCAATTATACTTGGGGCCAGCTCAGAGCTCCTGTAGGGACTGCAAATGAATAGGTACAAATCAAATTACTGACTAATAGACGCACTACAAGAGAGGGCAGTCAATGCTAAATGCATTAGGGCCTTGTGACCTCCCTGCTCTGAACAGCAGAATTCTAAATTTGACTAAAAAAAAAATCAGAGAAACTCTTGTTTGGTTAAGAAGAGAGATAAGACAATGCTGATTGTTAAATGAATTAAAACGTTTGAATTTTTTTTTTTTTTACCCTTTGTTACCATCTTATGTGAGTACTGGACATTTCCGAAAACCTTTTCAAATCTGGCAGAGGTTTTGCTTTTAAAACAACAAGAAAAATTCTCTGTGCAAAAGTTAAGACCTGATAACAATGCAGTTATGTTACATACCAAAACATTTCAAAGCCATGTGCCTCTCTGTGGAGATGTTTTTTACTGCTACTTCAACGGCTGTGTCTGTATCAAAAATAAAATATGTCTTTAATTTGTTTTAAAATAATAATAAAAAATAAAAAGGATTTTCCCAAAACAACATTTGATTATAAATAAATGCAATTGACCAGTCTATCAAAGGGTAGAAAGTCAGATTTGTCTCTTGGTACGCGCGACTTGCAGCTTCTTCTACAATGAACCTAAATTGACACTGAAAATATTTTTAGTATCAGCATCATCGTCTCCATTCAAAATGCCCCTAAATAAGGTATGACCCAAAAGCAACTTCAGTGAAAGATACAGTTACTCTTTTTCAAGTTCTGTGCAGCTAACAGAAGCTTTAAAGGGGAAATGGCTGATTTGGCAGCACATGGCTGGAGAGCTTTGCTGATCCCCTACAGTGCAGGTTTAAATGTGGCTAATAGCCAACATTTCAAGGATTTGGTAATAGTTATTAAGTTAAAAATGCATTTGTTGGCCCTATTGCATGTATGAGTTGTCTGTTAAGGGAAAGTTTAGGGACAGTCACATAAAATGCACACTTGTGTGGAACTTGAAGTTGTCTGGGGACGAAGAGAATGGGTACCCAATTTTAAGGTCTCTAATGTATTTAGCAGGATGTATATAGTTTACCAGCTAAGATAGATATACTTATGCAGCACATGAAGAGACAGCTCTTGAAAGCAGACACAGAGTGTGCTAGAATGGAGATAAGAATACGCAGACACTACACAAAAGAAAACTACAGGGAGGGCGATGACTACAATTACACTGAAGAAATTTCAGAACATTAAATCATACCCATTCTAGGCCGGAATTTAAAAGCTATCAGACAACACTAAACACCACATGCCTGGATACATTTTCAGTGTAGCATGCAGGAAATGTGGCATGCAGTGCCAAATCCTCAGCCGGTGTAAATCAGCTCCATTGATTTGTGGGAAGATGAACCAATTCTCGCCGGCTGAGGAACCGGTGTGTGATGGGTGTCACAACTGATGGGTGATACACATTTATATCTCTGACCTGTGCTCATAATGTACCTGGAAGAACTTACATTGCCAAACAGTGTGTGAGAGATAGCTGAATGAGAATCTGTTAATGTAATAACGACTGTAAATGTGTGCTTCTCCTATGTCGTGCTTTGAAAAATGTACCTCTGAAAGACTCCTATATACTGAAAAAATATCGAGACTTTATTCAGATGAATCACGTGACGCAGAAATTGTTTGGAGCTCTTGGAATTATCCAAGAGTAGGGTGACCAGATGCCCCATTCTTATAGGGTCAGTCCCATTTTGGGGGACTTTTTCTTATATAGGCACCTATTACTCCGACCCCCTGTCCTGTTTTTTCACAGTTGCCATCTGGT
This sequence comes from Dermatemys mawii, assembly GCA_007922305.1. NCBI lineage: Eukaryota > Metazoa > Chordata > Testudines > Dermatemydidae > Dermatemys > Dermatemys mawii. Next base: position 5,182,469 of record ML677374.1, read on the forward strand.
CACCCTATCTGAGGGGAGAATTTGGTTTCAAAACCCTCTTTTAGTAGAAATGTCATTTTATGTGTCGTTTCCTGCCCAAGCTGCCTTTGCATTGTATCTGTGCAGATGTCTGATTGCCTAAAATGCCCTTCAGACACATATCAATTATGCTGAATTTTTGTCCACCACCCAGTTCAAGGTTGGAACTGAGAAAAGACTCACAGAGAAGAGAAGTAACAAAATTCCCTTAGCCCTGGTCTACACTGGGTACGGAAGAGATCGATCTAAGCTACACAACTTCAGCTATGGGAATAGCGTAGCTGAAGTCGGCGTATTTAGATCGACTTACTGTGGCATCTTAATGGCGCTGAGTCGACTGCTGCTGCTCCCTCGTCAACTCCGCCTGTGCTTGTCACGGAGATGGAGTACCAGTGTCGAAAGGAGAGCACTCGGAGATCGATTTATCGCGTCTAGACTAGACACGATAAATCGATCCCCGATAGATCGATTACTACCTGCCGATCCGGTGGGTAGATCTGAGCCAGCAGTAGACCACTGAGGCTGAGCTACAAACAGGAATGGGGAAGATCTGGCAGAAGAGCTCACTAATATGAACTTAGAATCATCTGAGGAGAGTGAGTCAGATTCTACACTTACGAAGTCCCATTGACTTCAGTGGCTTTTCGGTCCTAGTACTTCATTTGATGGGGGCACTGGTTGTGCCAGCATCAAGTCTATCAATGTTAAGCAGACTGAAGGCAGATTCTCTTACCCTATGTCGAGGTGGCCAACCTGTGGCTCCGGAGCCACATACGGCTCTTCAGAAGTTAATATGCGGCTCCTGGAATAGGCACCGACTCCAGGGCTGGAGCTACAGGCACTGACTTTCCAGTGTGCCAGAGGATGCTCACCGCTCAACCCCTGGCTCTGCCCCAGGCCCTGCCTCCACTCCACCCCTTCCTCCCCTGAGCCTGCCCGCCCCCCCGCCCTCTCCCAGAACCTCCTGCACACCAAGAAACAGCTGATTGGGAGGTGTGGGGAGGAAGGAGGAGACACCGATCAGCATGGCTGTCAGTGGACAGGAGGTGCTGGAAGCGGGGAGGAGAGCTACTTGGGGACTGCTGACGTATTACTCTGGCTCTTTGGCAATGTACATTGGTAAATTCTGGCTCCTTCTCAGGCTCAAGTTGGCCACTCCTGCCCTATGCTAAGAAAATATCCCAAACAGCATGTTGTTTGTGTGTGTGTGGTTTACAGGTGATTGGTTACTTATTTGCAGACAAGTTCTTTGCAGACAAGTTTCTCCCTTCTAGACTTCTTAATGAATTAACTCTGTTGAAAATATCCATCCATCCGCTTTATAGAAATAATAGTGAGCCTGCAAAATTGCTGAGATTTATTCTTATGCCTCAAAGGCACCCTGAAGTCAATAGGGCAGAGGCAACTCAGCTGCTCAGGGAAGTGGACGGAGCCCCTACGGAGCTGGGTTTCACTCTATGCATGGGGCACGTTTGTCATGTGGCGTTGCCTGGATCTTGCCCTCCACAGACTCAAACTGCCATGGGGTTTTTGCTTCTGAGGCCTCCTGCAGTCCCAGAGGGGGTGAAATTTGTCCCCTCTGTCCCCTATTTAGCTCTAACTTCACACAGAAGTGTGATACCGCACAGCAGAAATACTCTTCCCTGGTTATACTTCAGAACACTCATTTTTTAACCACATTGCAAGTCTCTTCCCATACTGTGGACTAAATTCCTGTTCCAAGTCTAGAGACAATCAAAAAGGTCTGGGGGCTTAAGAAATGTACATTTGGGAAGCCTGCATAAATTAATGCACTTACCAATTATAGTAATTTTTTTGTGGGTAGGAGGGGAATTACCTAGGGTGGAATTCATATGAGACAAAATAATACATTGCTACAGCAGCATTTCCAAGTACTAGAACAGGTAAGAAACAAAGAATTAGTTAATAGCTACTGCAAAAAATGGACCTTTGGATTCAGAGCATGTGTTTCATGTGTACTATTATAGGTATCAATCCTGATTACTATACAAATCTGCATGCCAGCTATGTCCTAACTGTTAAGGCATTAAAAGAATCTATTTATCTCTTGCCATTAAGAGCATGTCAGAGCGAATTGAGCACTTGATAATGTTTTGCTGTCCATTCCATTGTCCATTTTTTCTTCTGTCTGTCCAGACCCTGAGCATTAAGCATAGAGCATATGCTTCAATTCAGTGCTAGTAGTTTTTACTCTTTTACGCCACAGTTCACATAAAATTTTGTGGTTTAGTCAATGTCTTTAAAATGTTTTTAAACACTGTGTCTGCAAAGTATTCAAGAAGCATAAAAAAGGATTAAAGCCAGCCATTACTGTAAGTCAAAATAAGTCACTTTTAGGATAATTAGAGATGGGGATTATAAATTACATAATTTTGGGTCCAATGCAGCACTATAAATACTGTATTTGGAGTCAGCAATAGAGAAACTAATGGGAGGGGAAAGGAAATTTATGGTGTTCCTCAGCGCAGATGTCTTTGCTATCATTTCATCCAACTGACTGGGCAGACAGGAATTCTAAGAAGCAAGAGCCATGCTAAAAGTTTGTGTGTTTTTATAAGAGAGACAAATGGCTAATTCAGCAAAGGACTGTCAAGATGTGGCTACCTTTTTGGGGGGGTTAAAATAACCCTACTTACTAGGAGCCAACAAGAACACTTCCCTGTTTGATCTGGGGTGATATACCATCAATTTATCTTCTTCTATTTCCTAACCAGTATATAGCTGCTAACACTTTAATGTGATACGCAGCTGTTTGGCAAATGGCTGGTTGCCAGTCTGTTTGAGAAAAACTACCCCATGTTACTGATGCGGGTTGATTCCTTGGGCAAGTGGATCTTCCACATCTCAACCCAATAGAACAGCACACTTTATAAGGCCATCAGACAATGTGGATCTCATGAAAGGGACAAGCTGAATTCAAGAGTTGATAGGTGGTGGGAATGGGGGGGTGAGGTGCATGGAGGAGTTCAGAGCCTCAACCCTGGCCTATACTGTGGGGGGCGGCGATCGACCTAAGATACGGAACTTCAGCTACGGGAATAGCGTAGCTGAAGTCGACATATTCAGGTCGACTTACCACAGTGTCTTCACAGAGCTGAGTCAACTGCTACTGCTCCCCCGTCAACCCCGCCTGCGCCTCTCATGGCGGTGGAGTACCGGAGTCAATGGGAGAGCACTCGGGGATCGACTTATGTCTGGACTAGACACGATAAATCGACCCCCAAAAGATCGATCGCTACCCTCTAGTAGCCTCTAGTGTAGACCTGCCCTTAGGAATCAGTTTTATCTCCTATATGAAACGAACACTTGCCAGGATTTGAGCCTAGAATCCCAGTTCCTGAGAACAAAATGTGGTACTGACTAGAGTCCTATACATAACAACAAACAACAACATGGTTGAGGGCTAATATGCATGTAACTCACAGGTGTTACGCGCTACTACACTAGGATACCTACAGTTCATGCTTTTGCGTGGTGTATATCTTACACTGTAAAAAGATTATCCTAGGAAAGAGGTATGTGCATGGGGGGAAAAGAGGAGAATAGTCTTTTTAGAAGACTTTTAATTTAATAGCTTCCCTCTGAAAATTAAGAATCAGAGGGGTAGCCGTGTTAGTCTGGAATTGCAGAAGTAACAAAGAGTCCTGTGGCACCTTAAAGACTAACTAAAGTATTAGAGCATAAGCTTTCGTGGGCTAATACCCACTTCGTCGGGTATTAGCCCACGAAAGCTTATGCTCTAATAGTTTAGTTTAGTCTTTAAGGTGCCACAGGACTCTTTGTTACCTCTGAAAATTGTTTGCCTTTGTTTTCACCTTTATAAACCTCCTATATATGAAATACTGTGGCCTAAATTTCATCTTTGTTATGTCAGTTTAACCCCCAATGAAACAGATGCCCATTGCAATTAGTGGGGTTGCACTTGTGAAACTGAAAGGAAAATAGAGCATTATGTTTCTTTCTTCTTTTTTGATTTATAATCTGCAGCCACCAAAGTCTCTAGGTGCACTTAAAAGTATCTGAAGAACAGACATCAGCTTCTGAAGGGGAAATTCCAACTTCTGTGGGTGAACTACCCATAACGACAAAGCAATCCTCTTTCCAGAATGGACGCTTTCAAATATTAGAAGACATTTTGTTTTTTTACTCTTTCCAGATACTGAATCCAGAGCTCTTGCAGATCCTGCTAAAGCTAATAGTCCAGATCCTGTAGTGTGAATGAGCTGGAAAGTGTGCAGGACAAGGTGGTATGTGCAAAAGAGGCTTGAAGCTCACCTCTTGACTCCCTCGGTGTGGCTGCAGCTCGAGTAACATTCGAAATGTCACTGGGCTGTGGCAGCCACAGCTGGGGATTAGAATACTGCGAGTGTGCCCCATTTTCTCTGGCCATTCCTTCTTTGCTCTGCTCTGCTGGCACAGGAAGATTGAGCAGGGGTAAGAGTCCCTATGTTAGCTGAACATCAGTAGAGGCTCCTCCTTAAATGGTGATGGATCTTCCTTGGGCTACTTAAAGCAACGTTAGGGCCACATTACCCTAGCGGTGTGGTGCAAAGCAGCCATGCAGAAGCATCTGGACCAATATTTGGAAGAGAATTTAAGGCCTGCGTAAGGTCTAGCTGAAGGATAAGTGTCACTAGTCACCTTAACCCAACATCTCCAAATTGCTTTAGCAAGTATCATCCTACAAAATCCACTACCCTTCGAGAAGGCTGTAAAATGCACAGGCTGGGGGTGAAGATGGGCATCCATCGCTTTCTATGGACGATGCCCTTCCAAAGTGCATTATAGCAGGTACCAATACGTACCAAAATAAATAAAGCACTTTTAGAGCGTTTTCCATTTTTATAGCACTTGAAAATGTTAGAGGATTAAGCTCCACAGCAATCCTGTGAGGTATCGTTATCCTTATCTTACAGAGGAGGGAACTGAAGCAAAGGGACGTTGTGTAACTCGCCTAAGGCACAACAGGAATAAGTACAAGAGCTGGAATTAGGACCCAGATCAGGTGCTTAGATCACCACTTTCTGTCAACTGCCAATCTTAAACCATCACTTAATTCCATCTTCATTCAGCAACAATGTATAATGTGGGAAAGGTTCCAAACAGGTCAAAGATTACCAGTGTGGGACGTAAAGGTTGCTTCTGGACCCTGCAAGTGGCCAAGTTATATTTATTTGATGTGACGGATGCAAGCCCCAGGTTTTCCTTTCCCAGACTCTTCTTCCTTGAGACAGCAGGGACTAGTAGCCCTATGACAAATGTGGAGTATCTTGTATTGCTTAACAGTGACTCCAGTGCAAATGAAGAGCCAGCATTGATGGGTGCCCTATTCAGTCCTCTACAGCTGGATCAATAATAACAGGGGACTAATGGGAGGTCAGTGGAATGGGGAACCCTCAGGAATACCCGGGGGCCATAGCAAAAAGAGAAAAGAGAGTTTCTAATCCACAAGGTGTTATATAATGCCAATACGGTGGCATGTTCAGATGTTACTGTTACAGCTCGTTCTTTTTTTTCTTCCCAGGCATCTCGCCAAAATGAGGACATGGTGACAAATGAGTGGGCATCTGATATTAGAAGCTACCACTGATATTAGCTGCTGGTCACAATACGAACAGTACACAGATCATAGACAGATATGTCCTTTTACTAGAGGGTATTTTAAAAACACTCCAGAATTAACAAGAGAAGTAAAACCCACAATTACTTTGAGCGCTGGCATTTCTGAGCGATTCCTGTCTCGAGGGCTGCTGTGAGCAGTGTAATCTTTGAAGTGCCATTCCATTTATGTAAATACACTGTATAATTTATCAATATAATGGACAGTGATGAAGATGGATTAATTTGGATTACAGAACCAGCACTATACAGTGGCTTTACAGAGAACAGATAATTACACAGACAGAATCTAATTTGAATGTTGTTTTGATCACTGTCTGCATGAGCAGCAGTTTGCAGGAAGCATCCGACACTCGGGAGGTGGAGGTGGGGGGCTCAACTCTTTGGGCCCACGTCACCAGAGCAATACAGAAAAAAAAAGCCTAAAATGTGACTATTTCTCTTAAAGTCATTTTGAGGATTGCAAGATTCTGTACTTATGTGATCTGCCAATATTTTCTTCCTATTCAAGATTGCTCCCATGGCTGGGGAAGTCTCTCGCAAAAAGCCATGTAATCTCAGAGGTTTCATACGTGAGCTTTGCTGAGAGAAAGGGAAGCAAAATTTTAACGAGTTAAAAAAAATCACCATTGGGTGAGATGTTTGTGATCTCTGATCACACGTCTTCTTTGTACCTGTTCCTGATCCCACTATGTCCCTGCTGGGTGACTCCGACATTGCATCTGCCAGCCGTTCCCGAAGGCCTTCTTCAGTGTGCTCAATGGAAGACATGTGACGGAGACCAAAGCTCTCAGGCCAGCTTCCACAGACTTCCAGCAGGGTCACGCTCCGATCAAAGGCACCTTTAACAAACAAATGGGAAATGCTTGTTGACTAATGTAGACGCCAGAAGCAATCAATATCCATAATACGTTAACATTGCAATAATTCACAGAAAAGGAAGAACTGTTTGGAATCTGAGTTCGCAATGTGTCTGAAAGACAAATTTTGACACATTAACTAAAATAGCAATACTAAAATACACAATGCGTAGCAGAAACGGGTAGTTACGGCCTAATCTAGTAGCCTTTTTGATCATTTGAAAGCAAAACTTTCAGGTTAAAAATCATGGACCTGATTCTGTTCTCACACTAGGAGTAACTCCAATGAAGTAAATGTAATCACACTGGTGTAAAGCTAGTACAAGTGACAGCATTTGTTTTTTTAAAAATCGGTGTCCATATCACTAACAACATCTTAGTCAATTAAAAATGAAATTTTTTTAAAAGATCTGATTTGTCTTTTACTATGTAGTTGTTGAACTTTTTGCATTCCTCTTATCTTGGACAATGAAAAAAGACTAGTTGTTTCTCTTTTGCTAACAAGCAAAATTTCTAGTCCATTTCATCTTCATGTTCTCCTGCACCAGCACTACATTGTGCTGCATGGGCTTTGAACGCTGCTTTGGAGGGTGGAGCGTCATGTTAATTCTATTTTTAAAAATGTTTCTAGCGGAATAAAAAAGCACTTCTATTGATCTAAGTTTCTGTGTAAGCGTGTTTCTACAAAAATGACATTTTAGGCCAAACAGAGCTAAACAGCGCTTCTTTCATCGGTGAGGCAACAGTGGCAATGCTGGCTGTTGTTACAGAGTGCAATGATACAGTCTCCAGAAAAGATATTTAAACTAATTCCTTAACTTGCAGTTGTTTCCTAATTCAAAATAGTACATGATGTTCTGTTGAATGCAAAGATTAGATTCTGAATCCAAGCTCACTTCAAAGTACAAATTAAAATTATTCTACTTTATTATACAGCAAGTCTTCTGTGAAGGCTTACTTTAAATCATTCCCACTTGGAACAAGATTACAGTTATGCTTTGTTGCTTCAAGCACATACCATTTACTCAACTATTAGGAAACCGAATATGCAGCATTTATTGTGCCTGGTTTCTGCCAGCCTATGAAGGGGAAAAAATGCAAATGCCAATGTTTCTCAAAGTTAAAAGTACATGAAACACGTCCTTGTTATCAGGCCTTTGGTTCTCCCCTTTGATCAGCCGTCAGAAACTATCTACACTTGTACGCTGTGACTGTACAGCTTCACAGCACACTCTCTGCCAATGACAGGTGGTAATAGAAAGGGTGAGAGACCAAGCCCCGCGGCAGGCGTCCCTTCCTCTGATAACGTCCAAAGTACTGGGTGATAACCGTTAGTAAACACTCGGGGAGCCAGTTAATCCATACATCAGCAAAGAGGGGCAGGTCATTTTGAACTCTAAGAGCGTGGACAAAAGCACAGGGGATGGCATTCAGGGATTTATACAGGCTGCAAGGGTGACTTCTGGCTCCTGAATTTCATCAGCGCATCCAGCTTTGATTTATCTCTTTGCCTGGCTGCAGAGCAGATTCCTGGCATTAAAAAACCATCAACCCTACAATGGATCTCTACAGAAAGGGAATGTGAGACACCTGCACTTGAACTTTGGATGAATCCCAGGCTGGACCTATGGGAAGGATGATCAACTATTTCAGCTTTTTTTAATGGGCCTTTGGATTAATATGGCTTCTCCAGCCATTTAATTGGTTTTTTAAGGAAGGCCTATAAAGAGCCTTTGGGGAAAATGCAGCGAGGCGAGGGAAGTTCCCCTATATTCAGATTTAAGCATTGCTGCCGTGTTGCCAGCTTCCCTAACTGTATACGAAATAGCAAGATTTGGCTCTTTTTTAAAAAAACTTCTCTTTTCAGAATGTTCTTCTATTGCTTTATGGGGCCAAATCTGGAGGCCCTAACTCAGCTTTGGTCAATCCCTCACTGACTTCAATAACTTTTGGTAGGGCCATGTAAATACCTCGATAAAAATTATGGGACTTTTATTACCAAATTCAAATATAATATGGTACAGGAAGGACTTTCAGAAACTCCCCCAGTTTCCCACATTGAACTAGAGAACGGTAATGAGAGATCTATTCTTTATTAGTGTCAGCTCTTATTCTGAAAGCAAGAAGCTAAACCGTTCCTGCCCCTATGAGCAGACATCTGAATAATAAAGTAAATGTTTTTTGAAACTCTGCCAAGACGCCTGCATACATGCACAAGCAGAAACTTCACAGAGTGCCCCTCTCTTGTTCCAGAGATACTTGAGCGAGAGCAAAGGAGACAAGTGTAGCATTACCTCTACAATCAGGGCCCGAGAGCTGCCAAAAGTTCTTAGCAGCAACGTGTGAGGTGCAAGTGTTAATGTAAATGCAGGTTACTGGGATTAACTGCATCGAATGCTTTCTTGTAAAATAAACTGAAAGGCTTGTGAAGCTCCAGTGTTATCTTTTCCTCCCTTTTCACTCCTTTTCCACATTATGTGTACATGTCTGGTAATAAATTTCATGTCAGGGCAGCTAGCTACAGTTCACCCACTACAACTGTAGGCCCTAACTTGATTATTGGTCTATCTTTGAATAGCATGGAGTGGGGGTGCAAAGGGGCTTTATGCTGGCAGATAATCTCTGCCTGGTGTACTGGGCTCCACAAATATACTCTTACTTTATCATGTAACCCTGATTTGTTAAACTGGCTCGACACCACAGCAATACACAAAAACTCTGCAAAGAGCTAACAGGACTATGGAGTGTTTGAGAGTCTCAGATAATCATAATTTATTACAAAAAAATGTCAATCCATCTACCTTTATCCATCCATTTATCATATTTACACAGCACCAACCACTGTATAATCTAGGTGCCATAATGGAGGAAGGCAAAAAGATGGGCCATAACTGCTACCATTTCTACAATTCACATCCTCCCTGATCTTTGGCGATTCAGATAAAATTGGACCTAACCCCAAACCACCCAGGTTATTTTGTACTGTTAAGACAAAGTCACCAGTTATGCCTGTCTTCACAGTAAAAAGTCTATCCTGAATGTCCTCAGGAAGACTAAGATTAGTTGCCATGTATCTTCAAATATGTGTTGCCATTGGATCAGTAGACAATAGTCTTATCAAAGGTGTATAATTCTCCATTTGCAGAATTAAGAGCAGGGTATTTTTACATGTTGGACAACAGTTTTGTGAAGTGTATGAAATCACTGACAGGCTGGTTATTTCCAAAGAGTTTTAATGTTCTTTGCCTTTTGTACACCATTATTAATAGGTCAAGAAAGCTCACGATTTTCAGTCTACACTGATGACAGCTAATCACATCCTTGCTATTGATGAAACTGTTTTACTTTTTCATTTTACTGTTTGCTCCAATGTCCCCTTTTCAATACTCGTACCAGAAGTTCCAATATTTGAATAGCTAGTTCATCAAATTTCTCATCACTGGGCAGGTTGTGTCTTAAGAATAAGACTTAAAACATTATTTGGCTCTCAAAATCCACGAAATACAGCCCAAAGTTAATGGCAATATCGATAAGGTGAGAGAAAGCACGGTGCCCATTAAATGGATTACACAACATTTGACAGAGAGCAGACTCTGAAGGGTGTGTTTACTGACAAACTGCTGAAACCTTACTGACAACCACAAAAATAAGCCCATGATGTGTGAAATCAATCTCTTCTGCTATGTTAATCTAGTAACATATTTTCTCTGGTGGTTGAACAAGTTTGCATCTAGATGGAGAAATTAATTTAGGAACAGCCCAAGAGAGAAGCCAAACCGGTACCATTTTAGCCCCAAAAGTTTATGGATGAAATTCTGGTCTCAATGAAGTAAATGGCAAAACTCCCATTCACTTCAATAGAGTCAGAATTTCACTCTATGGGCAGACAGCTTTGACATGAACGGCAAATTCACCTCTCATGTACTAAAGATGGGCCCATACTGAACTCCTTCCATACTTCTGTAGCATCTGACATGCTTTAGTAAGCAAACAGTTATAATAATTATAATTTAATTGGAAATTACTATTGTTATTTAAAAAATCTTATACATCTGTATAACAAAATCTCTTAGCAGGAGTGATTTTCTCTGTAGAATCAAAAAAGAATGTAGATAAATGTTGCAGCTGAATACCTTCACTTGAATATCAAGATTCTCAAACATTTCAGCGTGGGCTCATCTCTGATAAGAATGCTTTGCTTTGCAAGTCTAGTATGTTTATCTTTACAATGTCCAAAAGCATTATGGAGCAATTCTGCCCTCAGATAGGATCATGCAACTCCTCCTGATTCTAATACATAGGTATCTATGAAGACAATTTTCTTCTGCAGGCCTAATTCTCTTATTATACTAGTCTTACCTTTGTGTAACTTCCCTGATGCTCATCTTACACTGGAGTTACTCCTTGTTTACACTAGTGAAAGTGAAATCAGAACTAGACCCCTTGTCTTTTCTTAACAATTCTCCAATTTCATTAACAGCCTAGATTTCTCTTATTATTTATATTAAATCACTTTGCTTATATTGCATGGTTTTTCTTTAATATTACAACTGTTTTCAGGCCTTTAATATAAAAGAAAAATTAAATTAAGTGCCACAATGGGAAAACATCCCAAGTCCTTGGAAACATTCTTTATTTCCACAGTTAGCAACACCAACCAAAGACCAAGAAAACCGGGCCAGCTTACTTTCTTCTCTGAAAAAAACCCAAAACCCTGGTGCTTAAAAAAATGTTTAAACATATTTTAATAGTTCTAGTATGTTATTTTTCTAGGTCAAAATTGCTAAGCTATATCTTTCACCATGGCCCTTTAATTCAAAAGCCAGGGGAAATTTTTTTTCATTAAACTTCTAGGATGGCTTTGGTTAAAATATGAAATCAAGTAGCTCCATTTCCTGTCTTCTGAGGAACAGTAAATCAAAAATAATATGTTCTCCAAAAATACAGTAATGGTTCTATTAAATAGTTTGACAGTTCTGAGCCTCACCTTGAATATTGCTACACCCACATGTGCAAAAATAACAGAGTAAACAGGAAAGAAAATGACCTGCCAATTTTAATCCAGAAAAGATGCTTCCCTCCCAGGAAAGAGACAGGAGTTTGACTCCACTGGAGATGGCAAAGTCTGGGAGTGTTATCAAGACAGTCCCTGAGGGAGAGGAAGTGCTTCACATCACCGCACTGCTACCTTCTCTGGATGATTAAGAAGCATGCGTGGGCTTTGAAGGCAGTCCCGACCCACTCCGGACTGGAAATATTGGTGACCATAATGTAAGTGTCTGTAAAACTGAGCTATGGGAGAGAACCCAATGGAGGTTGGGGGGAATGGAAATTTCCCACCCAACTTAAAGAGGCAAATTATAACATTTGAATAGCAATGGCTGAACTTTCCTACAGCGTTTGCCAATTTGCTTCAATGCTATAACTCTGTTACTCTAAATGGATTGCCACAAAGCAGCAGCATTTAGTTCTTACTTGAACAGGGACCTGTCCAAATTCCACTGTTAACTACAGAGGAAACAGAGCCTTCCCCAACCGGCCATATATTTGACTTTTATATGTGTATCCATGCTCAACTGCGTGCTATGTGGACTCTATCTGGAGTACGGTTCACATATTTCTTCCTAATTCATATGTGGTATGTGCACTTCTACTTGTGTCTGACAAACTTCAGAAGCAGTTCGCCCTCTGTATGTTTTTAATAACTCAAGGCTCAAGTGTTAATGATCCGCTCTGGAAATGGTTGCATGAACGGCTACATATGAAGGTAAGTCCATTTGCCCATCCTCTTTCCCTTCCCCAGGCAATCTCTGAATGCCATTAGTGTATATTTTATTGTCTATGGGCCCAGTCCAACTGGGTGCTGAGCACCCTCAAATCCTTTTGAAACCCTGGGAGAAGAAGGGTGCTCGCCTTGACTGACGGGGCTCCTGGGTTCCTTCCCAGCAGACTATGTTGTCACAGATGAAAGTGCTTTTTATTTCGTTATAAACACAATAAACAGTTATGAGAGAGCATGGATATGCCTGAGCAAAAGTAAAATCTGCCCTCCCCTTGGTAGCACAGAGGGGCCTAAAGCACTGTGAAAACAGAGTTGTTCCATGGATGTGGGGAGGGAACAGGTTAAGGAGGGGCAGTGCATATGGATTCATTCACACTGTGCTTTGGATATCACGCACTTCCATTGCCCTAAACACTCCTTCGATGGAGAAGCCAGGGGCTATGGATATTAAAGATCTCAGTCCACAGCAGGGGCTATGTTGTAAAGTCAGCTGATATTCAGGTTCTGTCTCACCTTCCTCCCTTAGATAATCATTATACAAAGCCCACTTACTCAAGCTTTCAGAAAGTGGCTAAGAACCTGGTCTGAGACAAGCGTTGCAGATGCTTTGGAACATGAGCTTGTGAAATAACCAGCTATTCCCGAAATTGTTCCAGTTTTCAAATGTGAGTGAAACTCCAGTTCTCAGAGTTGAAGCAGTCAGATACTTTTATTAATACATAAAACTTTTCAAGGAAAAACAAATACAGAGGAAAGAATGTAAACATTGTTGTAAAATGCATAATAAAATGTCTGCTGTTTGTTACTTTTGCTCCTCATCACCCAGCCTATCTGCAGCACTGATGTTGAAATGCTTGCAATTTTTAACCACCTCCCCCCCGCACCCTATTCATTTAAAAATAGTTTCCTGCATGTTATATGAATAAGCAAAACCTAAGTTTCTAAATCCAGGAGAACTTTGAAGTATGAAACTCAGTCTATGAGAACTATGTTTTCATTAATCAAAGTAGATGTTTCTAAAGCCATCAGATTTATCATGACTGGATTTCATATGTGAAACCCAATATACACACAGACATACACTGCTTGTCCTTTTGGATTAGTTTTGACCTTTTACTCTCCTTTCTAAAGGATCTGCATTTCCTCAGAGCCAGGCTGCCCTGCTTTACCACACTCTCAGCCAAAGCAGCCTTGACAAAGTACGTTTTCATCTTGCAGCTTTTTATGTCTGAGTATGAGTCTGGGTTAGGGTCAAAATATAAACGATTAAGTGTATTTATTAAAAGCTGCCTTTGCCTTGAACGCTTGCTGCAGCTCAGCTACATGCCATGGAAACAGCAGTTTCACACCAGATTGGTGGTAATACCACTTAGCTACCAAATGAGGGACCCATGTGTTGTCACACAGGATACCAGGTCCTAGGCTGGGGAAAGCTGAGCAAAGCCACACAGCTAATACAGTCTAAGAAAAGGTGTCAGCTAAACCGCTCTTACAGCAATCTAGGTGAGTCCTCCATGAGATGTCCAAACTCCTTCCTTATTCAGGCTGGAAATTTGGCATTAGGACAGGGACAAACAGTGAAGGAAACTAGGCAGTTTAACAACTTCACATAAAACATGTGAATGCAACAATTCTGACCATGGGTTGTCAGCGGAGGTAGAATTTCAGATCTTCAGAACCAAAAGTACCTCTGCCACCTGGCCTACAAGAGTAATTCCGTTAGCTAGTAGCAGCAGTAGACTGTTATGCTTGTGGGTACGTGGAGCAGCAGCACACACTAGAGGGGTGTGATTTCTAACGTAAACCAATGTGCATGAATGTACACGAACTTGGCACCAGCAGGGTCCACTTGAGTCAATTAGTGCACGTTGGTGCACTTTTGAAATCACACATGTCTTGTGTGCACTGCTACTCTGTGAACCCAAGCCCTTACTCTCTATATGCACCAGCCACGAGGGGGGAACAAGACACCCGTAGTCAGAATGTTCGAGAAATAAGGCTGTGCCAATACACAAAAGCCTATTTTTTCCTTATCAGGTGGATTTCAATCCTTTAATTATTTTCGATTAAAGGTTAAAGGCAGCGATCTACATAATGGAAAACAGCTGAAGATATGAGAGCATGGAAGCTGGCAGGGCCTGAGGTAGTGTAAATCACCACAGCTCCATAGAAATAAATGGAATTACACCAATTTACATTAGCCTAGTATTTGGCCCAGAATGTTGCTTGGGCTTTTTTTTTTCAAATGGGTCCTTCACTCCTCTTAACCTATATATACTTGTAGTTTTTGTGTTACATGATCACAATTCAGTGTCAAAGTTAGAAAACAGTTACTGTTCATGTAATGTCAAAGCCACTACCACATTCTAAAGTGTACACTAACATTAAGAAATAAAACTCACAAAAGCTAAATTAAGTTAAAGGTAAATTAAAGGACAAAGGTTAGGATTTTCAAAACTAATTGGGTATTTAGACACACAATTCATTCCTGTGAAAATCTCAGCCAAACAGTTTAGATAAGTTTTTATTTTGCCCTATGCCTAATGTGAATAGAAGTCACTCTTATAATTCTGCAAAGCCCAGATCTAACACACACTTAGCAAGTAGTGCTATTGACTTCAATGGGACAACTTCCATAAGATGTGTGCAGAATTAGGATGCTGTTGTTTAGTGATGAGTAGGGCCCTACCAAATTCATGGCCACGAAAAACACGTTATGGACCATGAAATCTGGTCTTTTGTGTGCTTTTACCCTATACTCTACAGATTTAACGGGGGAGACCAGAGTTTCTCAAATTGGGGGTCCTGACCCAAAAGGGAGTTCCAGGGGGGGTTGCAAGGTTATTTTAGGGGGGTTGTGGTATTGCCACCTTTACTTCTGCACTGCCTTCTTCTTAGTGCACTGCACTGCACTACTTCTGCAAGATCTCACAAAACTAAATGATTGGGCAACAAAATGGCAAATGAAATTTAACATGGATAAATGTAAAGTAATGCACATCGGAAAAAATAACCCCAACTATGCATACAATATGATGGGGGCTAATTTACCTAAAACTAATCAGGAAAAAGATCTTGGAGTCATTGTGGATAGTTCTCTGAAGATGTCCATGCAGTGTGCAGCAGCAGTCAAAAAAGCAAACAGGACGCTAGGAATCATTAAAAAATGGATAGAGAATAAGACAGAGAATATCTTATTGCCCTTATACAAATCCATGGTGTGCCCACATCTTGAATACTGCATACAAATATGGTCTCCTCATCTCAAAAAGGATATTCTGGCATTAGAAAAGGTTCAGAGAAGGGCAACTAAAATGATTAGGGGTTTGGAATGGGTTCCATATGAGGAGAGATTAAAGAGGCTAGGACTTTTTAGCTTAGAAAAGAGGAGACTAAAGGGGGATATGATAGAGGTATATAAAATTATGAGTGGTGTGGAGGAAGTGAATAAGGAAACGTTTTTTACTTGTTTCCATAATAGAAAAACTAAGGGCCACCCAATGAAATTAGTGGGCAGCAGGTTTAAAACAAATAAAAGGAAGTTGTTCTTCACACAGCGCACAGTCAACCTGTGGAACTCCTTGCCTGAGGAGGCTGTGAAGGCTACGACTAGAACAGGGTTTAAAAGAGAACTGGATAAATTCATGGAGGTTAAGTCCATTAATGGCTATTAGCCAGGCTGGGTAAGGAATGGTGTCCCTAGCCTCTGTTTGTCAGAGGGGGGTGATGGATGGCAGGAGAGAGATCACTTGATCTTTACCTGTTAGGTTCACTCACTCCGGGGCACCTGACATTGGCCACTGTCGGTAGACAGGATACTGGGCTAGATGGACCTTTGGTCTGACCCAGTACGGCCCTTCTTATATTCTTATGCCTTCAGAGCTGGCGACTGGCAAGCAGTGGCTGTTGGCCAGATGCCCAGCTGTAAGGGCAGCACCCCGCCAGCAGCAGGACAGAAGTCAGGGTTGAAATACCATACCAGGCCACCCTTACGTCTGAGCTGCTGCCTTCAGACCTGGGTGGCCGGAGAATGGCGGCTGCTGACTGAGGGCTCAGCTCTGCAGGCAGGAGCCCAGAAGTAAAGGTGGCAGTACCGTGCCATGCCGTCCTTTCTTCTGCGCTGCTGTGGGCAGTGGCTCTGTCTTCAGAGATGGGATCCCAGCAAGCAGCCACTGCTCTCCAGCTGCCGAGCTCTGAAAGCAGTGCCACCAGCAGCTAGCAGCACAGAAGGAAGAGTAGCAGTACCGCAATCTCCCCTACAATAACCTGCTTTCTTCCCCCCACTCCTTTTTGGGTCAGGATCCTACAATTAAAACATTGTGAAATTTCAGATTTAAATAGCTGAAATCATGGAACTGACAATTTTTAAAATCCTCTGACCATGAAATTGACCAAAATGGACTGTGAATTTGGTAGAGCCCCAGCGATGAGGATAAATCTGTTATCTCCATCAGACAATATGCTATTTTCTATTGCACTTATATGCCAATTACTTTATTATTATTTTCTTAATTTATTCAAAAAGGGTGGGGAGGCATATATTATCATACTGACATCCCTGCACAGGATAAAAAATGTCAGCTCTATTGCAGGTAATTGAACATATTGTCTTACTTCAGTTAAGAAAACAGAAGGATTTATCTGCTTATTATCAACCTTCTAGTGCATGCAAGTTCACATAGGTATGTACAAAGGACCCATAATGGGTTAGAAAGGGATCGTATTTACCCACAGGTAAGGAAAGATCTAGTAATTCATCAAGTTTCTTGGCTAACTGAGATCTTATATTACACTTTGAGAGACAAGCATAGATTTGTCATGTTGCTTGAGAATTAGTGGGAATCGTCTGAGCCGAGGGATTTATTTTGATTGTGCTTCATTTGAATTTCAGAAACACTGAAAAAACATTGTAACAGTGCTACATATTAATATATCATTCAAACTGTAACAGGATACTTACTCTTGTGTAATAGAAATATAGCATGTGACATACATATTGAGTTTGTACATTTGAGTTCTGGAACATGGTTTACAGCCATTCATATCTAACTGGGAGACCACAGCCCTATCTTTGACATTGGACCAGCTTCCCCCCACATCTTGTATATTTCTTCACCCTGATCCCCACTATAAGCAATGTAGCAAAATCAGTTTCTCTCCTGGAAACTGCATGTCACAACTTTGCTGTTAAAAGTACTTTTCAGTGCAGTTTGGCTTGTAAAGGAGAGTGGTGCTGAACCTTCAACATTTCTGTGCTGTGGAGTGAAATGTTAATGTTAGTAGAACACTTATTTAATTTTTAATTCCCTAGCACGGGGTCCAAGAATACTCTGCAAGACTGTGACTGAGCAAATGCTGGCCAATGAAATAAATCACGTGCTTAGGTGCTTTGTTGAATGAGAGCCAGATGAGGCACTGTCTTTTCGTTCTGTGTTTGTACAGCACCTAGCACAGTGGGGTCCTGGTTCATTATTAGGGATCCTAAGCACTCAAGTAATACAAATAAGAAAGCTTCCCAGACAGAGACTGACCTCAATGGAGTTACAGCAGGGATGAATTTGGCACATGATGCTGAGATAAAACAGTAGTTACCATCATTCTCTTGTTTCCACTACATTACAGAGAGGAATGAAATTATCTACTGGAGTTTTGGAACTTTGTTGGAAAAAGTTATCCGTGGAAAAACAAGCTAGGTTTTTATATATAGTGTCCATAGGCAAAGATGTTGACAAACAAGAAGAGAAAAAAGAAATGGTTTCCCAGGAGGTAGGAGAAAGTCTGCATATTAGAACTTATTATAAATACAACAGGAGAAGGAACTACACACGCAGGCAAGTACCTAGGAGAACTGTGATGGTTGGTTTATACCAGTAGCAATCAGAACACAACGAAACAAATATTTTTTGCACTATAGGAATATAAAAGTCTCTAGTGCAGTGATACTCAGACTGAAGTCCCAAGTGGCTCTATAATGTGTCTTCTGCCGTGCTTTGCAGCACAAGATATTAAGACACTGTGTGATTTAATTATTAACCAGTCAGAATGCTTTTACTATGTTATTAACCAATTGTAGAATACTTGGTCTGTCATTTCTTGTGAGAATAACATATATATAAAACTAGTAAATGAAACAATGAATTCACACTACCGTGGCTCTTTTGGATAATGCCGAATGCCAGTTTGGCTCCTGAATCCCTGAGGTCTGTGTATCATCTGCACTAGTGCATGATATCACCTTTTCTAGATAGAACATGTCAAAACCCTGCTGACATAAAAATAGAAACCAAAATATTTTCTTAAGATGAATCACTAATCCCATTCAGGGTCCCTAGCTTATAATTTATTGGTCTTACTTCACTAGGAGATGACATATGCTTCAGTGCCAAGCTACTGTCTAATAAGTGCTTCTACACAGGATAAATAAATCTAACTTGCAAATACTCTGCAATTAGTGTGCACTTGAAAGAGGGGCAAGAGGTGATGTGTAACTAAGGATGAGCTCTATTTCTCCTGCTGCCTCTGCCAGTGCACATAACACAACTTTAGGGCTTAAACCTCACAAAGCATTTGCTATTTAAGAATGCCAATTACAACAGCATCCCAAAAGAAATCTTTCCTGAACTCCCCTTTCCAGCCTTCAAACAGCCCCCGAACCTCTCCAAGCTCATCAGCAGAATCAAGCTCCCCACAGACCAGGACGACAGCAATTCAAAGGGGACCAAACCCTGCCAGAACACCAGATGCAAAACCTTCAGATGTATCTCCACTGTTACAATGACACACACTCTCCCCACAACACACCTTTCAAGATCCCTGGGTCCTACATATGCCTGTCACGTGTGGTATCCCTCATCCAGTCAGGGCTGGTGCAAGGATATTTCGCGCCCTAGCGAAAACTTCCATCTTGCACCCCCCGCCCCGGAGCCCTGTGGCAGCTCCCTGCTCCCCCTCCACCCGGGAAGCCCTGCTGCAGTTCCCCACCCCAGCTCCCCTCCCCTCCGCCTCCTCCCTTGAGCACGCACGGTGCTCCATTTCTCCAATCTCCAAGGCTTGTGGCGCCAATCAGCTGTTTGGTGCAGCAAGCCTGGGAGGAGAGAAGAAGCAGAGAGGGGGCGGCATGCTCAGGGAAGGAGGCGGAGCGGAGGTGAGCTGGGGCGGGGAGCAGATCCCCTGCACCCCCTCCCGCTTCTTTACTTGCTGCGGGCAGCCCGCCCCGCACTCCCCTGCCACAGCTCACCTCTGCTCCACCGCCTCCCCTGGGCACGCTTTTTGGCACCCCCAACCACTTGGCACCCTAGGCGGCCGCCTAGTTTGCCTAGTGGTTGCACCGGCCCTGCATCCAGTGCACTACGTATTGCAATAACAACTCCATGGGGGAAATGAGACAATCACTATACTCTTGAATGAATTCATACTGGAAGCTAACCAAAGCCAAAACCACCCTGTCACCTGTGGGGACACAAAGTGATCACTCTATGTCTGACCAATCAGTTCCTCATTCTCAAAGGAAACCTGCACAATGCTTTCAAAAATAGATATATAGTTTTTGGGATCAGGAAAGATTAACTGTTCAGATCGTTTGTCCAGATCCTGAAGGCACTGGCGGGAAGTGTGGAGTTACACCAGCTGTATACCAAGCCCCTAATCTAGGGCTTGATCCTGACACATGCTGAGTACTTTGGCCCCAATTCAGCAAAGAATTTAAGCGCCTGCTTTATTTTAAGCATATGCGCAGCTTCATTGACTTCAATGGCAGTACACATATGCTTAAAGTTAAGCGTGTGCTTAAGTGGTTGCTGGATCGGACCCAGAGTGCAGAGCACCCTGCCTATTTCCTACCATATCATCTCTCACAGGGGATTCCATTCTAACCATGTGGTATAGAGAACATAAGCAAGACCCAGCTGGTCTTGAGCCAACAGACCAGTCCTCAGTGTCTGAAGTTTTCCTCTGAATATATTCAAAAGGTTTTGCCCTTGTCACTTATGTTATTCATCAGACCTCTGGTGGCTGTATAAGGCAGAGTGGCATTGCAAGGTGAGATGACTGAGTGAAAAAATTATTGCAGCTGGCATGTCCTGGCCTAAGGCTTTCAGTCATTTAACTCATCTCACTCTCATCCCTAGAAAACACTCTACTCAAAGGGCAGGAGATTTACCCTTTTACATGCCTCATGTTTGCACTGAGTAATTTGGGATAACAACATCAAATGCAAACTGGGATTAGGAAAAAAAGGATTCTTTCTTTATGGTTAAATACAAAGCTTCAGTGAACGAAAAAAATACAGGGATTATATTGACCACTTAAATAATTATACCATTTTTTACCTGACAAATGCTACTCGGTGACTAAGAGGGAAGGGAAATATAAAAGATTACTAATAAAGTGTATGTATAGTTCTTTATTTTTACAGGTACGTATTCCAACTGTAATTCATTGTTTTATCATCATCATGTGTGTATTTCTGCTGTCTTCTCTCATCAGATTACATAGGAAAAATAAGGACAGTGTGCAAAATATTTTGATAAGAAGGTAGATGAACATTAGTGCACAGTTTAAGCCAAAAAAAACCCAAACAACCCATAGAGGAAAACTTAAATGGTCATATCTTCAGCTCATGTATATTGAGCTCCAACAGAACAACAGTGATTCACGCTAGCTGTGGATCTGATCCTAGATCTTGCTGCCTGATCTACTGATTAAAATTCCCAATTTAACATTCTATAGTTTGGCAGAGTTCTGCCTCAGTATCAGACCCAGAATTATTAGAGTTACCAGAATGAGAACCCTGATGTGCAGGAGAGGAGAGGAGAGAGAAACAGACTCACATGTAGGAAAGGTCACTTGAATTTGTAATATTTTTAGTAGCACAATTAGCAAAATCACAAACACTCCAACCCAGCAAAGCAGGTAGAGATAACACAAAATGGCCAAGACGTTCTGCGTGTGAGCATCTGCATACTCACACCATCTCTTGTGGAGATCTGTAAGCGGGGAGAGAGGTCATCCATGAGAGGTCCTATCGCTGGCATGCTGAAAAGAGCTCATCAGCACAGGTTGTGATTAGCCCTGTTACAGGGTTCCATGGCCACCATGGAATATTCATAAGGATTTCCATTGTCTTCTGTCCATATCTAATCTTCCTCACCCTAAGGATGTTGGGATGCTCTCTTGTCATAGGTTATTACATCACTTACCTCAAACTTTTTAGACTATATATCACCTGGTTACCATGGCATTCTTGTGGCTGAACATCCTAAAATACCCAAAGTTAGGCTGGAGCATTCTGCAGCTACCTATTAGCAATTTCATACTGATTTATTACAGCATTCTATTTTGTGATATGTTATGATCTAAAGTTACTTGTGGTTAACTCCTTATGCTAAGGCTTCTTAGCCCTCACACTCAATTTGGCAAAGCTACTGTTTTACAGGCTTTGTGGCCTGTAGGCTTCTTTCATTATTGCCTTACCTTATACCTATATCCTACCTGTCTATATCCTTAGGCTACAATCCACAGAAAAACCCTATTACTGTATGCCACATCTTCACCTCATGTAAATTAGCATACCCAAATTATATCAACCAAAGATCTGGCTCACAATCTTTAAACATACATGTTATTGGAATGATCTTGTCTATATCATTTAGAAAAATAAACTTCTCAAGAAATCAAAGGAGGAGAGAAGATGGGTATGTCATTTGTAGTAATGAGTATTTCAAAGAAGAGAAATGTCTTACAATCTTTTAAAGTTGTTGTGCATTATTCATATATGATTTCAAACATCTATTAGTCTTACATAAACCAAAACCACAAGATGTGGGCTGTTATAATTACTATATATTTTTCTTTTCCAATTAAATCCATGATTTGTGTGTTGAAGCCAAGGAGGTGTTCTCCTGTGAGCAGCGAGGCAACGAAACCCAAGAGGCAACCGTGGATTAACAGTTTAGCTAAGAATATGACTAACTGAATCATTGTAAATGGCATGATGATTATAGTCATGCTGCTTTCTAGGACAGAATGGATTATCATAGCTGCAGTTCTTCTAGTATTGTTGGCAATAGGTATACTATTGAAGTCAGATCTTGCAGACATTTTAAGAGGGTAAAGCCTCTAGTAATGCTCAGGAGTCAAAAGAGGAGATACCAGCTTCCATACCAAAAAAGCTAAGGAAAATCTTCAGCGCATTATGAGAAAGAACAACACTGATAATCAGAATCTATGTCCACCATGTTCTCCAACATGTGAGAATCGGAACATGGAATTTATTATCCTGGATGGGAAGAATCAGATCATGGTTGAGAGATGCCAAGCATGTTTGATTGAGTTGGAATTTAGTAAAGAGTATATGCGTATATATACACCAAAATCTGTAGCTTCAAAAAATCACTGCTGACAGTCTTACAGTACGTGTAGAATTAAATTGCTTTGAACTTACAACAGTGGGGTTAATCAGAAGCTCCTTGCAGAGCTGGTGCATAAAATAAATCTGTCTAGGCAAGAAAATAAGTCTCAGGTATAAGCAAGTATACACCTTCTCAGCTGTTCAGAACATTCCAAAATTCTGAAGCAGGACAAGCATCCCGCTTAGGTGAGACTGGATCCTGCAAGAGCTTTGGATTGTCCTGCTCCTGGTAGAAGACCGATGATCAGTTGGACTGTTGAAGAGACCACCGCTCAAACAATGGTCTTACCATAAGTAGCATCGTGGTCCAACACAAAGAAGTCTTCAAGCACACGTGAAACAAGGTATGGGCAGGAAAAATCTTGTTTCTAATGATACTTGGTCTATAGTCCTGATCAAATGGCAACGAAGGTCAGAGAGCTCAATATCAATTATTATGTCACAGCTATAAGAATTCTGTAAAAATAAGGAAAAATATCTCCTATAGTAGGCAAGTTAAAAAGTGGAAGCTATCCAAGGGGAGTCTCGTCAAAACCTGGATAGCATCAAAGAATGCAACGCGAAACTTGCCAAATGTTTTAGTGTTCTGCTGAAAGATCAATATGGAAAGGAATTCTGTGCAGGGATACCTGGAAGAAATATATCAGTTTTCTGGAACAGAGAGATAGCCTGTTTAAACATAAACCAATTATTTCAGGAGTGAACCACGAAAGTATAAAATATATATATTAGAAGTGAAGTAGATTTCCCAGTTCCAAGTAAACTTGTCTCCTCAGCTGGAGACTCTCTTAAAGAAAGGCAAGGAGGAGGAAATGGGACATTTGATGAGGCACAGAAAACAGCTGTAAATATACTGACAAGATGGAGAACAGCACCTGCCCGAACCAAGTGTTCTGTACAATGAACAGAGCTTGTGTAGAGGCACCGAGAATGACCTCTAAGTCAGTGAATACAGACATATTGCTATTCCTCAAACAGACATTATCAAATAAAGACCGAAGAAGTAAGTCCTCTTAGCTTGACCAGTACAACATTTGATACCTAAGGATGACAATAAAGTTATGAATATTTGTAAGGCTTGTCTAGACAGAAGCACCCAGGAAAATTAATCTGAATTAACTAAAGGTGTGAATTTGAGGTGGAATAGCTAAACCACATTAAATCCATGTGTTAATGCTGTTTTCCAGAATTAAAGTGACCATAATTCAGTTTAGTTTAACTCACTTCCAAAGTGAATTAAGCTAAACTGAATTAATGCCAAATTAATTCTGAATGAGAGTGTTCACACAGTGGTTGAATGCGGTTTAGCTAATTCACTTCAATTTCACACCTCTAGTTAATTTGGATTAACTTTCTTGGATGTCCCCACGTAGACAAGCTCTTAGATACGGAGAGAGAGTTCAAAGGGTATGTCAGATCATATTCAAGGTAATGGAAAAAATGATAATGTAGCCTTTTTGCTTACTCAGGTCATGTTCATTGATGACTTGAAGCAAGGTTTGGGAACAGATCATAACATCGTTTTTATATTTTATAAAAAAGCCTTCCATTAGGAACTGCCAGGAACTGCTGATTGTGGAGCTGTCAGGCAATGGCATCCCAAATAAGAACTGCAGTTATTGTGAGGATGTGATACTACAGATCAGATATTGCTCTGAAAAGAACTGGGAATACTTACATGCTTATGTTTCAGCAATCTTCAAAAGGTGGGAAAAGAGATACCAAGAGGGAAAGTATAGGAAGTGTTGTGTGTGAAGGAGATTTAACAACAGATTCTGAATCTGTGAAAAATGCATCTATATCAATGGTAAGTGCTCTCCTTAACACATTTTCAGCCTGTGTAGGGCTGTTATAGAGCTCTGTATCATAACTGATCTTAGGAAAGGATCTGAAAGCACACTGGAAGCACACAAGTTTTACTCTTTGTAAGGAAGTTGCTTATCAGCCCTGTAATTATGTAAGAATTAATTAAACCGAATTCAAAGTGTGAGGTGAAAACGAAAATGTCTAAGCCCTATTAAATCTCAGGCTCAGCTGAGCAGAAAAATAACACATTACCTCAGGTTAAAGAATTAACATCTTGGCACCTTCGACGTCCTCGCAGAAAATTGGCTATTGTGCTTCTGCAACTAAAACATTGGCTACTTTATTGAGAAATGCTCTAGTGTGGGCATAGTTTTGGCATACACTGTTTAAAATATCCATTTTCTGTTTATAAGGAAGCCATAAAAGATGAATGATGAGAGCTACGAATTTCCTTCTTTGAAATATTTACACCGGAAACTTGTCATTGAGATAGAAACACCTTGTTCCCCAGGGAATCCTGAAGCACAAACTCAGAGACAGGGGAAAGTCCTGTTTTGTTACACAGCTACAAGTCCACTAGTAATAATTATTCCTTCTCAATTCTGACGGTCGGGTGGGAATCGAAACTCATATCTAAATATTTACATTTGTCAACTGAATCAAGGAAATATTATTCCACAAAAATATCTGAAGAAGTTATATCTGGCTACCACTCTTGAGAGCAATCCAAACAACACTGCAATGATTCCATTACCATTCAAGAGAAAACTGTTGCCCATAAGCTGCCTCTGAATATTACTGAATATAGTAAAATAACTCACATTCTATTTCTCACTCCCACTGATTCACTGTGACAACTCAGGTAAGTCAGTTTTCTTGGCATATCTATACTGCAAAAAAACAACCACACCAAACCCATGGCAATGAGTCTTAGATCTCAGGCCTACAGACTTGAGTGTGCAGGCTTGTGCTGCTGTATTAAAAATAGCAGTGTAGACATTCCCACTCGAATTTTGAAACCTAGAACGGGGGGTGGTTCTCAGAGCTTGAACTCCAGCCCAAGGAGGAATGTCTATACTGCTATTTTTAGAACCATAGCATGAGTCCCACAAGCCTGAATATGTAGACCTGGGCTTTGAAACTTGTTGCCACAGAGGGTTTTTTGTTTTTTTTTTTTGCAGTGTAGACATACCCTCTGTGCCTCAGTTTCTCCATCCATACAATATCTATTTTGTGCCCATTAACTCACAGGTGCTGGAACTAAGGATGCGGGGGGAGTGCTGCCACACCCCCTGGTTTGAAGTGGTTTCTATTATATGCAGGGCTTGCAGTATTGTTCAATGGCTCTCAGCACCCCCCCTATACAAATTGTTCCAGTGCCCCCAAATCAACTAAAACACCAGCTGACTTTCAAATAAGCTTACTGTCAAATCACCATGCCTGGAAGTCCTTCATTTTTTTTTTTTAATGTGAGCCAGAGTATCAAAGGCTTGAGCAGGTGTAGAAGAATGGTCCTAATACTTATAAGAGTAATGACAAACAGTGTAATAACAATGAGGTTTTATTCAGAAGCATGTTGATGGCCCTCATACACCTGTGTAGGTTGTTTGGACCATAAAGCCAGCTGATGGGTGGAAACCAATGCAGGTACAATATATTAATTTTTATTGAAAACACAGACAAGCAAAAATAAAAGCTAATTATCATACTTCCCTAAAACAATGCTATAATGAAATGGAGGTTATAATGGAAATTAGATGAATTGACCAAGTAATTAACAGTAGCATAAACTTCACTCAATAACTTAAGAAAATAGGCTGAAATCAACAACTGATCAAAACACTGCATTAACACAGTCAATAACCAAATCATGAAACCAATAGGATACAAAATTAATCCTTCTACACACATTACCCTGGAAATCTTAAAGGGAGAAGTAGTTCCCGTGCTTTAGAGAATCACTAACTTGATGACTTACTCAGTTTCCTCTTCGTCAGCTAATCCCTTTACTTTCAGTGCAGTGGGATTAGCAGTTCATAATTTCCCTTTCAAACAGCATGGTTTATGCGAACATATTTACAGACCCAGAGTGATACCTTGTGATCTGGGGTAAGCTTTACTTAGAATTTCAGTTGGTAATTCCCTTCCCAGCACTTGCCTTCTTCTTGCACGGTTAGGAAAATTAAATTAGTTAATTGCAAGCATTCCCACAATCATCTTACAAAAGAATTCACAAGAGAAACATATGTAAGATAACAGGATCGGCTCTTTGGCTTGCTCGGTCTGTGGATCTTCAGAATCATTCAGGCACTGCAGTCTGGGGTACCCAGGCGATGTCTTCTGGCTCAGTACCTCATACTGAAGGGCAACATCCTCTGGTAAGCTGGCTAGTCTTTGTCACCTCTTTCCTTGAAACTGGCCCATGAAAGGTAGGAGTGTCAGCTGTCTAGGGGTCATCATGGTGAGGAGCCTCACATATCCAGTCTTTTAAGGCTGCAATTCTATTGGGGGATGCCTCACAGCACCTCCCTAGAGAGCTTCCTAACAAAATCGGGGTATCACAGGTCTTGCACTTCAAACGCACTGTCCAATTCTGGTCCAATATGGTCAGTCTCAACCTTCGGTCCACATTCAGGGTCCTCCCTCCAGCAGAGTCTTTCTTCCCCATATCCATCTTTAACCACAAGTCCATGTGTTTCTTCTAAGGAGGCAAGAGCAGAGGGATAACAGGAGATGACTTCCCTAAAGCTGCTTCAGCTCTCTCAGGTAAGTGAATGGGCAGGGATTACTGATGGTTTCTCAGGTCATTAAGGCCTGGCCACTTTCCTGGACACGAATTATGGTCCATTGCCTCTTCTCTTACAAAAGTCACACAATTCATTCTCATACTTCCTCAAGGCCTGCTATAATCTTCTGCCCTCAGTAAGAAATTGCAGAACTACCACCCTGTGTCTTCCTGGGGCACTGCGCTAAAGGTCATGGTGCTCTAACAAATCTCTAATTGAAAGTTTCTCAGAACTGCTTTTAAAAGCATTAACATATATGTTAAACCAAACGGGAAATGCCACTCTTCACAAATGGTGAAATTCACCTCTGTGCAGAGCAGAGAACCAGCACAAAGCCTGCATATCACTTAAGTTCCATTTTGAGGGCTTAAGTAGCACTTCAGTTGTGCATAGGCCTTGGGCTAGACCTTTGGACAGGAGTGAATTTTACCCGTAATGCTCTAGCAACAGCTGATAGAGCAAATTTCTCAAGGACTTTAGACCAAATGTGGCATACAGAAATATGATAATCCCACAGACTTAAAACAACCAAGTCCACCTACCACTCTCATATAAATAACTGATTCAGGACAAAGGAAGTGGAAACTAGATGTTTGTGGCGAGTTGCTAAGAGCAACAAGGTACCCAGTACTTATATCCACACTTAATTAGGAGTGAAACTGTAGACATGAAACCTCAACATGTGGTATTCACATGTGGGCTCAAAAATACTGTCAAAGACAGTTTTCTTATGGCTAAAATGTTGAGGATATGATACAGGGGGAAAGTCTTGGCCACGTCTGATAGACAACACCAGATGTTTGCATGACACACACTGTATTCCACCAACCAAAATATATGTGCTAGTTCAGGGCTGTTAATGCAGATGCCAACTTTTGGCCTTGCAACCTAAGCAAGGGTAAACTATTGCAAAGAGGACCCAAGCTGTATCCTAAATATACCGACTGAGTAATTAAACCCAACAAGAAGAAATCTGAAATTCAGATGTTGATGTCTAAACGAATAGGAAACAGGATGTAGCTATAATGTCAATACTGTGTTCCAAATTCTGCTGTCAGTTACAACACTAAATCCAAGGTAACCGTAATGAAGATATACGCTGGTTTAAATGAATGCAGAATCTGGTTTTGTGGATTTTAAAATAAACATGCATCTCATTAGTCCTTCAAATGTAAATACTGAACAGAATTTCTCCAGGAAGACAAAGGGCAAAAATAGTCCTTATTCTAATTTCACTGACTTGAGTGAAGCTACACCAGAGATGAATTTGGCCCAAATGGTAAAAATCCTGGCTCCAGTGAAACCAGTAAGACTTTAGCCATTGTCTTAAATGGAGCCAGGGCTTCATCCCAAGACTTTAAATGTACTTAGTGAAAGGAACTTCTCTCCTCCTGGAAATGAAAAACAAACATACATACAGTGAATGGACCTCAAGTGAACACCCACTTTAACTATATCAGACACAATTAAATGTACAAATATGTAGACGCCCTCTTTGAAACTTTATCTGACCATTTCATCGTGACTAATATTTCTGGAATACCATAGTGAGTTGGAGTAGCACTCTACAAACAAAACCAGAGACATCTGCAAATCGGATTGAAAATCTTTTTTTTTAAATAAATGATTAAAAAGTTGAAGAAACATTTCCATATGGAAGAATCCTACCCAAACAGGTCACCACAAAGATACTTCAAACACAATAAAGCAGGAAGTGCTAAAAGCAGCATAGCAGCTCACAAAGCCCACACAACCTTTTCAACAGGGGAAAAAAATGTCACCCTGGGTAGTTCTGAACAGTTCAGAAAAACCATTTGGCAGCGTAATGTATCTTTAATCTGCTCAATTCGCTTATTATAGAAAAGGGTTAGAGGCAGTGGCCAAAAATACTGCAATGACATCTTCCTCTCAGAAAGTAAACTTACTTACAGTGAATGAGCTTCTTCAATGTCAATATTTCAAAGCGGAAAGTACCTCCACCCTCAATTCCCCAAAAGCTGCTCTTGTCCACCAACAAAGGTTTAACTGTTTGAATACACCACTAAAGAACCACTTGTCCAAATCACACCCTGGAACATATTCAGCACTGCACAGAAGGTTGTTCCATTTTGTTTCCTTTAGAAGCAGTTCCTGTAATGCTTGCAGGGTTAGGTAAATAACATATAGAAAGCAAAGCTTTTTATGTCTTTCATTATACATCAGGAGAGAAAACTACCTTGAGACACCAGGGAGATAAAACATACAGGTATCCTTCTCCCTTAATCCAACTGCATACAAAGCTTGGCGTCTTGTGAGAAGCTAGAACAAAGAAGGGAGACACTAAGTGGCCCAGGTAGCATTGTGAGTATACTACCGAAGAGAAAACCTCAGCAATGTTGACACTCCCAGGGGCCAAACATACAGGCTTGTAAAAAGCAGAATTTTCAACAGGAGGGCAGGGAGGTATTTGGGACCATCACAGACAAAGCTTAGTTAGAAACAAATTGAATTCTGCGTCTGTATCTTGTCAATTTACTAAACTGCTTCTCAGGTTTGAAAACTGTTACTACACAAGTTAATAGTTTAGGGATACTACATATAACACACAAAAAGTTAGCTTTGAAGACACTGTCTCTCTCTCTCTAAGGTAGTAGCAGATAGGAATATTGAATAATGCTGGCTTCACTTAATGACACTGCTCATTTTCTAAGCACCACAGCTTTATATATTTGGCCGTTTAACATGAGAACTTATGAAGACAGTAAGTCAAGTTTCAAGGTTACCTGCTATTAGAAAAGCGAGCCAGTATGTCACTGATTTCAAAGGGCCAGTGCTTTAGGAAGATACAGCATGGGACTTGTTGGGAAGTTTGTATTTCTCCTCCTGGCTGCTAGTACTACAGAAACGCTGGAGGAGGCCTTCAAAGATAATATTAGGGAAATATAAGGAAATCAAGGCTGTCTGCTCTCGATATTCAATATCCATGAGTTAAAGACGGAGAGGTGCAAAAAGCTTAATAGTATTTGTAGTTGAAATTAAAACTTTAAAAGAAACGTATAGTGAACAGTAATGTATGCAATGACATCTGGGACTGTAATCAGCAAACTGCTTTTAAGAGCTGCCAAAGAAAACAGCCAAATAACAAATCCACTTTACAGATCATCAATCTGGTCGGGCACTTGCCAAGGTAAATAGTACAAGGCTGAAGTTTGCTTTGCAAACCAGTGAGCTGGGAGTTTAGCAAGGCCTGTTTCCAGGACAGCAATGCTGGGGCAGGACCCATGTAGGTTTAACACACACAAAGTTCAACAGCGCAATGTTTAAAGGCAGGGACTTGGGGTGTGTGGAAAGAGATGAAAAATAACTCGCATTAGAGAAAACGCCTCAGGTTACGTTAACTCATTTTATGATGATAACCATTAAAACTATATTAATTCAAATACAAAAGCTCAAATAATGCAAAGTTTATTATAATACTGCAGTTAGCAGCTAGGGCAGCATTTCATGACAATTCTAAACATAGGACTGAAAAAAATTAGTAGGAAACGAACCCTCTTTTATTTTCAAATGAGATAAAATCTGGCTCCAACTACCATATTTTACATTTTAGGGAAGAGGATATAAAACATCAAACGGCTGAATTTGTTTTCATTATGAATGCAAGAAAGATAATTTATGGTGGCTGAAAAACATTTATTTTAGAAATAAGGTCTCTGTGTTCTGCATGCAATTTATAGGACTGTAAAAGAAAAAAGTGAAACAAATGAAGCCATAAGATGTGCATTTATGAAAAATAATTTTAAATACATTTTGTCAAAACAATTCCAGCATTGGTGATCATTCCTCAGTTGGTTAGGAAGGGCTTTAAATGCAGATATGCTTTATTGCTTAAAATTGTACATGAGGCTGAATATGACGCTCAGGAGGAAGAGATGGGGACACACAGACAGACAAAACTGCCCTGAACTACATGTCAAGAACAGTACAGAACAGAGGCATGAAGGATAGTATTTTTATTTTTCAACCACATAAGAGACAACTGTGTATTCATAGAGAAAATTAGCCTCAGCTCTTCCCTCAGGAATGAATATTAGTAATTTTACTGCACTCATACAGTTGTGTTGAAACAGTGACACAGAAAGTCAGAAGACGTGCCATATTGCACATGGCTTCTTGATCCCACCACCTCACTGTTAGCTAGAAATGAACCATCACCCTTCTTGCAAAATAAAATATCAATAATAATTGTAGAAAAATGCTCTGATTATAAATATAAGCAAAGTATAATGAATTTGTTCCAATATTTACTGCAAGAAGGACAGTCACCATACCTGGGAAGTGTTATTGGTAGACAGGATGGGACAGTGGAAATGAGGGTGAGATAGTGCAGTAGTTTAGCCCTTTTGTGCCTTTATGTTGCCACGTGCCCAGGAGAACACTATAAAATGGTGCGTACTATCACTCCACCGAATCAGGTCTTTTGAGACTGAGCAACTGATAAGTCTTTCTGTGATCAAAACTCCTTTGCCACTGGATCGCTTCCAACAACACTCAACCACAAGTAATAGTTTAATGCAGCCGTTGACACTAGTATGGACCCTAGTTATTTTATCGACGCTTGTTTCTTAGCTATGAACTGTACCTCGCTTTGATAGCTCCCTACATGTTTTCAGCTAATCAAATCATGATGAAGCATGGGAATAATTAGAACTGTAGTATTAAATAACTAAGTGAATTCCACAGGCATGCACAATTCTGCCGCTGAGTCTTTCATGCTGATCTAGAGGGGTAGTATTTTTAAATAGCATATTCCCACAGAATAAGTGTACTGTAGGGTCAAGCACCCACTGGGTATTTCCAACTTGTCTACCTAAAATGTCTCAGTTGTCTTAATATTGCTGTGCACCCTTTGAAACCTGCTGCCTCCTGCACTAGAGAAGGTTGCATTTCAGTGATGGTTGAAGCGATCCTGGTATCTAACCATACCTTGCAAGGTTTGTCTTGTGCATACTCTGTATATTGGACAGGACTAGCATCTGTACTAGAAAGGACTAACTTCCCTTAAGTTTCAGTTCAAATTAGAAAACAGTGAGCCTAAGCTCCTCCTGGTGAGGCTACAGATTTCATTTACCTCAACATTTTCTATTTGTGGTATGTATTCTTTTATACTTAGGACTCTATTATACTGAAAAAAAAAGCATCTTGTGCCATAATGCAAACAGAAACAGCTACCTTAAACAATGACCTTCCTCAAACAGGGCAAAATCAGTGACCTGCACAATGAGGAACTGCCAGGGGCTAAAAACACTGATAGAAAGGATGTGTAACTCTTCACCGCTATCCATGATGGAAGCATAACTGCAGTTCTCACTGGAGGTCAGGACACATACAAAACAAGCCTACATGTGCACTAGATTACAACAAACACATGCTGGAGATGGACTTGACAGATCAAACATTGGAATCATATGATGGCACATGGAAAAGTAGAGTTTGGTAAGGAAATATGTAATGGAGAGTCCACATGTTCAATTAGCAAGGTACAAAGCTTTTGTTGTATACCAAAAACAGCAAATAAAAGTCTGTTATCATTTTTGGACATCCAGATGTGTATAATTTCCAGCTCCATATCTGAATGTGCGGACCTGCTTAAAGTCGAAAGAGAGAAAAGTGTGGCAATGACTGAAGAGTATAATGACATAAAAATACTTCCTCTTAAACCAAAGAAGATTATGCTCCCTCTCCTGCCTGAAACGGTAGAGTCATGTCAGACATAGCACTTACTGTCTGTGCTATACCTTAGCAGGGTTCACACATTGTTCACCGCATGGATCAGATCTTAATAGTGAGACTGATTAATGAACAATTCTCCACCCTTGTATCATCATAGAGATTGTCTTCCTTCCATTCACAATTGGACTGACCACCTTGCCTCCCACTGGTGATCACATAAGATTATTAAGATTAAGACCACAACAGTTACTTAACTGGAACCCAGGAGTAGATTCACCTCCATAGGACCAGCCAGCTTATTGCAGATCACAGAGAAATGTCTCTTTCTGGATGAGTGCTTTGAAATAAGCCACTCTTCCAGAGAATCCTAAGGAAACATATTGTCTGCCTGAAGGCAACAGCATGAGGAAAGGACAATGCTAACTCGTGAAAGTAAAGAACAACTACCTGGCTGGCTGGAGAGGATGCAACAGGGAAAGCACCAGTCTAGAGTCCAATAAATTACTCAGACAGCTCTATAAAGGCAGCAGACAGAACCAGGATGGCTTCATGTACTATAGATGATTTTCACTGTTTGTTTTTAACATATTTCAGGCAAGATGAAGTCCACACATGCTATCTCTGTGTGACATACCGTGTGAGTGAGGCAGAAGGGGATTCATTTTTACAAATGTTTGGAGAGAGAGGGACAAAACTATACATGTCCACAATTGCAATTTCTGTCTCTTTAGAAAACACACCCACTTGGCACAGTTATAGTTTTAGGCTTATTATGGGGCTCACCAACATAATATCTGAGTATACATCTTACAAACAACAATGGATTTATCCTCAAAGCATGCCTGTGAGAGAGTAGAATTATCTTTCTACAAACGGAAAAACTGAAACACATCAAGATTAAGTTACATACCCAAAATCACCCAAGAAGCTCGTGGCTGAGCTAGGATTAAAACCTGCATCCTCGCCCAGCTCCTTAACCACAAAACTGTTCTTCTGGGGCATCTCATAGCTTTTCTGAAGTTATGTTTGTATATATGTGTGGTCATCTTAGTTCCAATTATGAAATGAACATTTGGCTCACAGGCCTCAAATTGCTGTATAAAGGTTGAATATTCAAATATAATGTTACTCCTGGTACTTTAGGAAAGGTTTCATCATGCTGATTCCAGCATCTCACAGTTCATTTTCCTGCTGCTGGGAGAGTATGTGCTGTATTCTAGGTATTTATAAGATACTGGTCACCTTGGTATCTGAGCACTGATATGATCTAAATAGTATAATCAAAGGTTTAAAAGGAGTCTAGATGCATTTCATGTGATTACATGTTTGGATTTGTTTATGCTCTAAGCTGAATTTTGTAATAATATGAATACATACCAATAAAACCTTATTAAGTAGGAAAACTCCAGAGTGTGTTTATGTAAACCAATAGATACCTATGGTAACCCCAAGGAAATGCACATTTGTGTTTTGAAATGCAGTATCATAAGCTCTAAAATCATCAAATCCCTGCAGGACAGGAGATGGCTGCAAACAGCTTTAGCACGGAAGAGGTTAACCGAACAAGAAACGACACTAATAATCATCATACATAAACAAACATCTCTTACTGAGACAACCTGATTTGCATTGGTGGAATAATTACTACTAAAAGAAATTCAAGTGACAAAGTAACTCACATTGATACGTACTTTAGGGGTCTATTCTAGTCAATGCTTTTAAAGTACAGGCTTGGGCATGTGGCTAAGAAATATTTTAAAGAAGTCTGCCAGGAAGCAAAGTGTTTGGGTTTTTTTTTTTTACTATTTTTATGGCTCCCAGTAAGGAAATGGTGCAAGGGGGAATTTATGAAAATGAGGCTCCTCTCAGGTACAACTTCTCAACCTGATTCTTACATCAAAAATTAATTCTATAAGGAGGCAAGAGACATTTCTTTGTTTCAAATTTAGGGACATGGTCAGATTAAAAATCTTTTTTTTAAAATCAG
Source organism: Dermatemys mawii (assembly GCA_007922305.1). Lineage (NCBI taxonomy): Eukaryota > Metazoa > Chordata > Testudines > Dermatemydidae > Dermatemys > Dermatemys mawii. The sequence goes on from ML677374.1 coordinate 5,217,468, forward strand.
AGTTAGTTTCAGTTATTAAAAAATAAAATATACTTTTTACAATGTGCTCTTCATTTTTAGTAGTTCATTCATGGTTTGGACAATTAAAATAGACTAGTCAGTTTCACTAGTGTTTCTAGCTTAATTCATTTCCTCAAACTGTAGCACAAAGCTGCAATGTTCGGGCTCCATACACTCCAGGGGAATGTTTCAATCCAATAAATAAGCTTGTTTTCACTGACTTCATTTTAAATATGAGATGGCAAAAATTGTATGAAGTGTTGCAATACTGTTTTCTAGTTCTTTAGACTCAAAAAAATCTAAAAACTGGTCATTTCTAACCTAAGAATGTCTCTTTAATTTAATTCTAAGGAACATGAACTGTAGATATTCAGGAAATGAGGCCAATGTAATGACCCTGACTGGAAATATTTCTGTGTTCCAACACTGAGGAACATGATGATAGTACCTTTGTCCCATAATCCTGTCTTTGTGACTGCTGGGAAGGGAATAGTACCATATATTATTATATTTTTGTAAATAAATGTTTTTTAACATGAAAAATACAAAACACCCAAGAGTGTTTAATAAGCATATTATGTATGCATTTCAGATACAAGGCTTGGTAAGACAGACTTGTTTGGCTTTGTCTCCCAAACTGTTTGTGCAATGACACCCTACAATGAAGGCAGACAACATTGGGCGCATATATTAGAAAGCAAGAAACAAGATATGGAAGGTTAGAATGGATATCTGCACACTTCAAGGGTATTTGGAGGTATGAGACTGCAGGCTTGTGAAATGCAGGTATTTAATACAACTGCACTTCTAGAAACATGTGGCTGATTTTTTAGTTACGTTTTTGTACTAATTAGTGAACAAGCCCTGCTTTGTGCAGTTATAACAAATACCCATGTCTAGCTTTATGATTTGAGACTCTTCCAGCAAAATTATACTTGGGGGAACCCCATGACCTTAATCTTGCCTTCCTCCCCACAGATCCACTCCCATCTCTTCATCTGGACTTTGAATGTACATATGATTATTTGTTTAAAAAGTTTTTCCTCTCTCAGCTTTTGCTTGTCTATAAAGGAATACCAGGACTAAAGACAGCGTCTTATATTCAACAGAGTAGAGAGGTAAACATCTAGTTCAAGAAACTGCTAATGGAATACAACTATTAAAAGCTACTTCGTATTTATATACTACCTGTAATCCAAAGAATGTAAAGTGAGTACAGGCATCCTCCTTTGCACAGATAGTGAAAGTAAGGCCAAGAGGTTAAGTGACTTTGCCTCAGGCCAACCAATGAGTGGCAGAGAAGACTGAGGAGCCCGCACCCTGTGCTGTAGCCACTAGAAAAGATCATGTTGCCTTCCCACTGAGCAACAAACTCCAATCTATGGGAAGGCTTCCTTACATGTTATCAAGTGCCTCAATTACAGTGGCTTCCAAAATACGTTTTAAAAATGATATTTGTACCCATTTGTCTCCAAGGACAATTACATCTTAGAGATGCCTAGATCATATGTGGAACAGAGCTCAGTTTTTTCATCCAACATGTACTACATGGAGCTCTAAGATTCCATGTTGTTTCTGCAAATGTTCATTTAATTATTTTTAAACCGATCAGCCATAAGATTCATGCAGTCACAACAATAGGGGAAAAGCACAGTCAACAGACTGAAGACAATCAGATAAAGAGCCTTCCTGGGCTCATTAAATACTTGGACATACACTCACCAGGCACCATGCTCTTTAAAGATCAGTCTGTTTACTTCATAGCCATCATTACTAATATTCAAGTGATATTTAAAATAAATAGGTTAACAATGCATTTTAGCTATTTGCTACATAGAGTGAAATCCTGCTGGACTAAATTTTTGGATGCAATGAACTATTCCCGGCTTCCTTGACATCTTGATGCCTTACATTACATTGCAGAAATGCTATAAGCCAGTGGTTTTCAAACTTTTTCTCTGGTGACCCAGTTAAGAAAACTCCGTGACCCAACGGAGCCGGGGATAAGGTGTTTGGGGTGCAGGGTTGGGGTGTGGGCTTACCTTGGGCGGCTCCCAGTCAGTGGTGCAGCAGGGATGCAGAGGGAGGCTTCCTGCCTGTCACGGCACTGTGGACTGTGCTGCATCCCGGAAGTGGCCAGCAGCGGGTCTCACTCCTAGGTGGAGGCGTGCAAGTGGCTCCATGTGGCTCTCACCTGCAGGCATCGCTCCTCCTCCCCCCTACCCCCGCAGGTTGAAAACCATTGCTGTGAACGGAGAATCACCATCTGTGTAACTATGATTCCGATTCAGCAAAGCACATAAGCAAGTGGTTAACCTGAAGCACACGCTTAACTCCATTTCTACTCAGCAAAGAATGCTTACATGCTTCAAACTCTGCTGAAGTAGGGCCACCGGCCCAGAGCCTCAGCTATGTAAACTGACTTCACTGGAGCTAAGCTGATCTACGCCAGCTAAGAATCTGGCCTAATATTCCTAAAAACTTACTTTTCACCCTTTTACTTTCTTGCTGCTTAACATGAAGGGGAAAAAATCATAAAAGAATCTGAACATAGTATTTGCAAAATGAAACATGGATCCCTGGGGTTTATTTTTTGATACTGCAGATACAAATCAGTAGACAGTAGATTCTTTTCAAAGCAAGGTTTCACTTAGGGCTAGTTGGAGTATTTTGGAATATTAAAAATTTTGACCAAAAATGGAAATAACATCCTAGACCTCTCTTTTCCCCTCAGAATTTTTGTTCTATTTTTCACCCAGTTCTAGTATCATCACACAATGCAAGTGGCTTGGCTCTTTTTTTCCAATTTAAAATTAAAGGTGAGAAGTTGTTCTCATCTTGTTACAGTAACAAACGCACAATGTTGTCAGTGAGACATCGAGGTTCTAATAGGTAAATACCAGTGACCATGTAAAGAGATTACAAGGCATTCTTTAACAGGGCTGACATCATAGCATTTTAAGCTGTCATCAGAGCATTTCACTGTTTTAAAAGCATGCTTGTCTGAGGGCTGACTTCTGTGCTGGGGATAGGAAATGGACTGGCAGCCCTCAAGTATGAAGGTTTCTATCCCTAACACAGGTTAGAGTAGGAAGCAGCAATTCCTGGTTCCTCTACACTGCCCTGTCAATGAGCCCCAAACCAGAGATGGGGGCAGTCCCTCTATAGGTGACAGTTCAGGTTCCCTGTTGTTTTATTCCACAGTACAGAAACAACTCAGCCAATAGGAATGTGATGTTTGAAAGCATCTTGCTGTTCATATACTACAGCAGTCCTGCTACAAGGGCCCACGAGGCATGAAACAGGTCCCTTACATCTCCAGCTGAAAAGAGCCCTTAATTTCACCCTTCAGTCTGTATCCTACACAAATAAAAAAGGTGGAAGATAAAAATATAGAAGAACAAATTGATAATATATTTTAAATACAAAAAGCATATCTATATTTCTCCTCCTCCTAAAAGAGATGTAGCAGTGTTACTGTTAATGCACCTGACTGGGAGCCAGGAAATTGGGGCTTGCTTCCTGGTTCTGCTGCAGACTGAAGCAAGAAATTTAGCCTTTGTGGGCCTTGATTTTCCTGAAGCCACACAAGGTATGTTTACAATAGAGCTGGAGATGTAATTTCCAGCTCAGGTAGATATACCCGTGCTTGCTCTGAAAATTTAAGTGTAGCCGCAGTGGATGGGCTAGTCACCCCAAGGACAATTCTGTCTGAATTGTAGGTTTATATTTGAGCACTTAGCTCCTTCCTACTGCTATTGTCAACCCGAACTGGAAATTCCACCTCCAGCTCCAGTGTAGACATAGCCACAGTGAGTTAGTGGCCAAGCCAGGAGCAGAACCCAGGAGATAATGAATCTCTATCCTCAAACATAAGTCATTAGGTCACGCTGAAGGGCTCTCTTTTTTGTCGCCTTGTGTGTGCCCTTTCCTTGTGCCTCAAAGGAAAAGTTGAATATTTATTAAATTTGTGTTAGTTTTTTTCTAACTCTTTTAATTTGTACAAAGAAGCCTTTTACACTGTTTATTCTGGAGCTATAGTACATGGCCACTCAACCTTTCTCACAATCAAAAATAAAAGCTGTTGGCCTAGCATTTGGTGTTGCTATTCAGGTTTTTCAATATTTGTTGGTGTAACATTATTTTTAAGGGGTAGATGTAACTCTTACTGAAAGACTCCCATTGACTGCAATGGGATAGGAGTACAGTCCTATCTGAAAAACAAACATTGAAATAGTGACGGGAGCCTGAACGTGTAGCTAAACGCATCTTTGAACAAGCCCAAATTCTGCCTCACTCCCATTGACATCAATGTCTCTGAAGCAGAATCTGGCCTGTAAGAGCACTGTTGGCATTTCACTAATTCTCACGTGGCATAGCAGGAACCTTTCCTACTTCACAATGTATGTATCTTTGATACAGTTGGCATAAAGAATTTAGCATGAAGAGGGATTAAAGTTACAGGGCATTAAATCTTGCACTTTTCTGATTTCTATAAGCTTTCATTAGTGCTGGATAAGCCTGGGACTCATGTTGAGTTATCCAGAGGGAAGAAAAAATCCACAGGGCACACAAGATATAAGCTCTAAGTAAGCTACTCTTAAAATTGTGTTTAGTAAAGGAGAACCTGAGATGTAAATGATGTGCCTAGTTTAAAGAAATAGCTTCTGTGAAAAGGGGGAAAATTCAATCACATACACGTGACTAGCTTGGATTTTGGTGTATAAAATTATCTTGATTTCAATCTATACACAAATGAATCTGTACACAAATGAACATCATACTTAAACAGCTAGCTGAAAATATAACCAAATATAAACACAACATCAATTACTGAGAATTAAATAATCCCCCTGAAGCCACCACTTCTAGCAAGCCATCCCCAGTGCCAAGAGCCTTGCAGTAAGATAAGCAAACTTCAGTTCTGTTGGACCAAAAAGGCAGGTGAGTCATACAGCTCAGAGGCTTTTGCCAAGGATGTGCTGTCATTAGACATACAAATCTAGGCTCTGATCCTGGAAAGGCCAGTGAATTGGACTATTCTTGTGCATAATGTTAAGTACATGTGAAAATCAAGGTCCCACAGACCATCAGCGAAAGCTCAGTAGGTCTCAATTGTCAGGTGGGAGCATGAAGACAGAAATGGTCTCCTAGATATTCTGGTTCTATAGCACTTTACAGATAAAAAAACAATACCATGAATTGCACCAGAAATGAGCTGGAAATCACTGCAGTCTGTGAAGCATAGATGCAATATGTTCCACAGGAGAACAATATTGGATAACTAACAGGAAGCCCTCATACTGCACTAGCTGAAATAGGTCTTACCAGCATTACGCTCTGACAGTGACTATACCATGGATAATATTATAGGTGACTTACTTACCTGTGCACCATTGCTTACCACACTATGATTTCTAATGCCACAGTAGGTCTTTCCATTCCTATAATCCTCTAAAGTTAAAAGCAACCTAGCTACCGCTCCATCCCACAGCTCAAAACACAAGACTTTCAATGGACCTAAATGGAAAAGAAGCCTGACAAACTTTTGCATGTACCATCCCTGCCTACAGGGAAGGTTATTGAAATTCATCAGTGGGCTAAAATTTTACTGTCTCTCTTTAATCCTTTAGCTTCAACTCTAACAATATCCTTCCAAAGTCACTAAATGACTGATAACTGTTGTGTATGAAATACGCAATCTATAGGTACGTTTCCTGAAAGTGTCATTAAAATCACCAGAGTGAGCAACCAGTATTAGGTACCAATGCCACTTGTACAAGTCAGGTGAGAAAGAGTCCAGCTTTCAAGCTGAAGAAGAGCTCTGTGTAAGCACAAAAGTGTGTCTCTTTCACCAACAGAAACTGGTCCAATAAAAGATACTACTTTACCTACCTTCTTTCTCTCAGATCCTGGGACCAACACGGCTGCAACACTGCAAACACTAAAACAAGTCCACATACTCTGTTTCTATCACTCATATTGCTGCTTTGAAATCTTGTAAGTTACATTAAATATCCTCTACCTGAGGGATCCAAAACAACATACTTCAGGTTTAGATTTTACATGGGTATATGGAGTTTCTCACATCCAGGTCAGGAGTTTAAATCCAGCCCAGACTGGTAATGATGGAAAGTCATTAACATCTAAAGACCTCGGTCCAGTTCCTAGAGAGAGTATCAAAAATACCAACTCCCCACACCTCCAGACATAAACCCCTCTATGACAACTGGTACTAGTTGGCCCTTTAGTTAGGTGGTCTCAGTAGAGAGACCAAGAACTGAACATGAACAAGGATTAAAGTCCATCCTGTCATCTGTAAGAGGTGGCTTCTCCTGGTCATGGCTGAGATAGAATGGACCACTTCGAGTACATTGCCTGTTTCCTGGATAAGGAGAGAAATTCTGCTAGTAGTACTGTCAATCAGGCACCCTTTCATAAGCCCCAAATTCACTCACTTAAAAAAATGCTACTCAAACCATCTGACATTTATTATACTTAAGAAACGTAAAATAGAAAGGAGACAACCCGTCACTTTGCTTTCATTGCCAAAGTTCTGAAGTTTTTAGGCTTTTCGCTAACGATAATGCCTCACTGGCTCCACTCCACTTTTTGAGATATTGCAGAAAACTCACAGAGAAATTATAATGTGGATCACAGCTGTGCAGTTTAAAGCTGCACAAGCCTCTAATTAAAAGGGTTTAAACTAGACTAAACATTACCTTGAGACACTGCAAAGTTGCAAACACTTTTCTCTTTCTTAAGAATGTGTTCTACATTAGCACAACTAACATGGAGATAGGAATATGCCTATTTAAAAAGGAACTGGAGGTTCACTTCTAAATAAAAATTAGTATCACCAAAGTAATCTTATTGCTATGGGTATTAAACTTCTCTCTCATGGCCTGCTCTGTTTCATATTTGAGGCTGCCACTCACTAAAAGGAAAAACTGAGGCACTGTATGTTTAAGATGTGTCCATATATCAGTGCTCCATACTGTGGTGGCTTTTCTGCCTGCTGCTCAAATTTGTCCAATTAGACACAGCCCCACAGGGTGGAATTTAGTGTGAAATGTGTCTGCTGATGTTCGAGAATTAACTAACACAGACATGCTGCTTAAAGGCCTGTAAGTGACAGGTAAAGAAACGCCTTCCCAGGACAAAAGCAGGAGGCCTCTCTATTTAAAACCCCCGGATCAGCCATTTAAGGGATTCCCAGTCTCAGCTAGGTAAAGTGTGTTAGCCAGTGCTGCACTTCGCACCTCAAGCTGTGCTGTCTCACACCCCTGACCCCTCAATGGCGACATAATTCTCCAGAAGAAGCCAGGATTATCTGGCTAAGAGTTTTACATGTGTCATGTAAGGTCAGGTGCCAACTGCAATGTAAATTAGTAGTTAAGAGTATTGGTAGCTAAACAGATGATGGGAGCCTCAATTAGAAAGAAAAGACAGATTATAAGTAATTAAGAAACACACACACACACACAAATATGCTTCTGAGGCTGACTACCTAAACCGTCTCCAATATATATTTTCCTAACTGCACATTCCACAGCACTTGCAGATCCTAACTGAAACATCTTGAGACTCCAGAGTAATTCTCCATGGAGACAAAAATCCCCAGCGAGCTGGTGCCAAAGATGCCAGCAGGAGAATTATGGGAGCAGGACACTTTTATTAGGTAGAGCTCACGATGAGTTGTAATTTTTCCTTGAAAATGAAAGAAAAAAAAAAAGGGGGAGGGTGGATTTTTTTCTGTTTTGCCATAAACAGAATCTAATTGCTTTTCAAATAATAGTATAATTTAATTGCTTCCCTTTAAATATTACTAAAGCGGAAGATTGCCAGCTGAGCACTTCTTGGAGAAGCTTTCCATTATATCTCCATTATATAATGCACATCATTACACACTGTAGCACACACTTACAGAGTAACTTCTACCCCAGGACCTCAAAACGCTTTATAGACATTCATTAACCCTAGCAATCTCTGGCGTGATATGCAAATATTTTTACTATTAGTCCCATTTTACAGATGGGCAAACAGGTGCAGAGACGTTAAATGATTTGCCTTAGGATACAGATAGAGTCTGCTGAAGATCCAGGAAAAGAAATCAGGACTCCTGATTCCCTATTCTAATGATTAATTCACACTCCTGCCCTTATAAGAACCTTATTTTATGTAAGCATATTTAAATTCATTTCTTAGAGCCCTAGTCTGCAAACATTAATCAGGCACAGACAGTGATTCAGAAAAACATTTCTGTTCAGGAAAGCATTTAAGCATGTGCTTAAGCTGAAGTCAATGGGACCTAAGCACATGTGAGGCTGAAGCATGCGCGTAAGTGGTTTCCTGTATATGGATAGACTTAAGCACATGTTTAATTGGGGCTGCGTTTTCTCTTGTGAGAAAGCAACAGGTTTATTTATGGCAGTAAATGCTAAAATCTATGGTTAGTGTTTGCAGAGTGTGGTCTGTACATTTTAACCAATATTAAAACACATGAAAAGCTATACACTTTGATTGCTTATTGTAGGGGTCCAGGTTTGAAGAAGTCACTTGATATTTTCAATATGTTTTATTTATTTTTAAACTAAAAGACTGTAATGGGATCACAAGACTGATACAAGACTACAGTAGCAACTGTAGAATGATTAGGAAACGCTTAAGTAAACCGGCAATTCATACTTAGGCAAGCACTCAAAAATCCGAGTGAAAATTCTTTTTAAATAGGTCCGTATTTCAATTTTTTTGCTTTCAAATTATGAAATTCAGCAGGGCTTAAATATAAGTGCATTTCTCGCAAAATTTCATTCTTAACTGCAAGTCGTTCTGTATTTTCATAAGTACTAATAATATAGGACATTGGCAAACTTCTGATATTTTTAAATGGCAGCTAATCTTTGAAATGTGTTTTTACTTATCATTTGTATTACAATAACACTTCAAGTCCTCAACCAAGAAGAGGTCCCCATTGTGTCAGGCACTGTGCAGACATATATTTATAAAATTATTTCTCAGCTGAGACCTCACATATTAAACTTCCAATCCAGAGCAAATGGTTATTAACAAATAAGGCCTATAAAAGAATAGAAAGCTTGAACAGGAAATACTGATTTCCCCCATTGTCACTGCAGCAGTAGAAACACACCGGCTGAAGGGAAAAAAGGGAACTATGTAAAATGGCTTGTCAGAGTCAAAGGATAACTGGATTCTTCTTTTTTTAAAAAGAAAAACTTTCATGGTGAAAAGCTGGTACCCTAACAACAGTGGTATGACCTTCCCACCAGAAGCAAAGACCCTGAACAGTAACAGTATGTCAAAGAATGTCTAAAAGACAGAAGCATTAATCATCTAGATGAATGTAAGTATCTCTGGAATTTTACTTTTTCAATATTCAGTGCTGGAAAGGAAATTTCTCTCTCTCTGAGCTAACGCTCCAGGATGTTTACACATCGGTGTTATTGCTCATTCCAGGAGTTAACAGTTTTACCAATCATGTGGGAACTAGACAGTAACAGAAAAAGCTGTTGCGGGGAGCGACTATATGATCCAGGGAAGGGTAGCTGTTATTAACAGTAGCTGTACTGTGAAAACAAGGCCCTTTTGGTGATCTTCTGTAATAGGGCTAATTGGAGACAGTGTCTTGTGCTCACAGTATTACCATAGGACACAGAGCACAACAAACTTCTTTTGAAATGAAGGTCACAAGCTACATGCAGTATCATCCGATGACGAAGGAAACTGTCTTACTCAACAGCAAAGAGCTGAGAATGGATAATAGAAACAAGGGAAACTAATTTCAAGAATCAAACTTTACAAGAATTTCTTTATATTTTTGTCACACTTTTGTCCTTTCAGAATCTGTATGGATAGTTATGGCACGACTGACTATGTTATCTTATGTACTAAATCCGCCAAGATCTATAGATGATGTCTTAGGGGGTGAAAAAGATTAATAAGGAATCACTCCACTGGCTTTAGGACAGCTAAGAATCTTAACCCATTTAACCTCCCCTAAAACACACAATCAGATCAGAGGAAGTTGTAGGAAACTCATTTTGAAGACTCTAGGCAACACTTTTTAGGTCAGATGTACAAAGCTCATTAGAATGAAGGTCTGTTACGTTAGATTTTAATACTAAGACATACTGAGGACTAAGAGAAGAAACCCTCTTGCCCCATTTAGGAAACATACAATACAAAGAACGCAAATTTTAAAAAGAAATTTAATCTTAATGCATGTGTTCTGCCACCAAATCTGAGTAAAATCTTCCTAGCTTATGTTCTTACAGAAAACAGAGAGAAAATACATCAAAAAGGGACTACAAATGACTATTTATATTTATCCTTTTTCATATTTATAGCACTTATAGCTTGAAATAACATGCTCCACACATAGGCAATATGATTCTTTTCAAATTATAATTGATCTGGAAGAGAAGGTATCATTTAGACATATGTGATATTGATTTTTTTCAGCCCTGTCAGTTTCATAAGATTCTCTGTTTTTCCCAAATGTGAGAGGGTGTTTGGGGACTGGGGCTATCAGAAAGACACTCATGGTATCATTAAAACTGACACCAATTACCATGCACTATTTTGTGTGTATGACTATGTGAAGGGGAAGTGAGGTATGGCAGCAAAGATTTTTTTTTTTTTAAAAAAAATCCTTTATATGCTTTGTACAGAAACCCCCCAAAATGTTATCTTCTCTGTGAGAAGATCCTTTTAAGTTTAGAAATTAGAAAGGGAAAAATCAGAAATACAACAAATTGTGTGTCACTTTACAGTCTAATATAATTTTATATATCCAGTATGATTTTGGTCTAAAGTAGATGCTATATTGAACTTGAAACAAAAAATGAAGGAATTACTTTATTTAATGTCAAAATGACAAGCCATCAAAATTTTGTGGTTAATTAGGGCAAAAACTCTCTTGCAGAGTGAGCTAGATGGGTTGACAAACTTTTATTTTAATCTTGTGATATCTTCTAATAGCAAAAGGCCTCTATGATATATCAAACAAATTTATAAATGTACAATCAATACATTTGACATGTTATTTAATTATGGTTCTTAGTGACAGAGACAATATGAAAAACTAGTGTCAACATTCTGACAGTGGAATAAGTAAAAAGATGCAATTATTCCTTATACTAATCCCAGCTGAATTGTAATGTATCAGGCCAGACTGCACACCAGAGTTCTAAGGTTTCCTTAATATGATAGAGGTTGATGTACGGGGTGTCATGTATCCAATATTTTGCTGTTTTATTAGAATAAAAAGCTCTCTGGAGATTTCAAGTTCAAATGGTCAGAAGGCTCCCCTTATTATCCCCACTGTTCTTAATGCAAGGATAAGCACTGAAATATGTTTAGAAAAGTACTGTTATGGCCAAAAACCCCCAAAACACTTACCTCTATGGGCATAGACTGAATAAAATCCTGAACTTCAGGGTTCTTCAAAATTTAAACCTGGATATAATTTTTGCAAGAGGCTCCTATGTTTATTCTGAATCGCTATATTTGAACTCTTCTGATGTGTGTAGAATTTACTCAGAGTTCTGTTTCAATCTGAACATTTGGAGCTTAACTCCCTTCTTTATTACAGAGACAGAATTTCCATTTTTTCTTTAGCAAAGAAACTAGTTACAGAGGTGGGTTAGACAGAACATAGCAGCACATTTGTGGCTATTATCGCACAGACAGGAAAGAATGCACTATCTGTTTTGGGCCAAAAGAAATCATAGTTAACATTTAACATTATGGAACTAACTTCAAAGGAAAACCAGCTGGATTCAAATAATGGGAGATGAAACTGCTAACACCAGCGCAAACTTGCAGGTGGCCATATTTGGCTGGAAATACTACATCCGCAGAAGATGACCCTACTATAAAGCACTGCTTGACAAAATGCTGCTGTTACAGTGAAGTAGTGGAATGTTTATGGCAAACTACATAGTTTGCTAAACATACATAGAACATACCTCCCCCAGTGTTGCTAAATGTACCAAATGTATCCTAATGCTGTAATTTCAGTAGAAAATTCTAACACAGAAAATGGTGTGGGAGATCAAAGGCAAAGTAGATAAAACTATCGCCAGTTCCAAGAATATAATTTTTAAAGAAATGCAATATATATTTCCTTGTTTTAATAGTAAGTGAACTGCAAAATGCAATAAAGAAAACTACTACTGAAATACATAGAACTTATAGAGGTCATTTTTATCATTTCAGTTTGTTCTCAGCTCCTCAGTAAAAACCGCACAGAAGCACGCTTCTGAGGAAATAAGTCTCAAATAAAAATGTTCCCTCACCCAACTTCATTCCTAGATTTGACCTAAAACTTCAGTAAGTTTCCTAGCCAGGGTCTGAAGTAGATAGCAGGCCACTTGACTGGCCAGAATACAACGTACTCAATTTCTGTTTCTGAAACATTGCACAAATTCTTTTCAAATGTAAGTTGCTTATGTACGGCTTTCAGTTAGACACATTTTATGAAGCAGACCAAATATAGCTTAGTTAGTTATTCAGATTCCGATGTCTTTTAATTAGGCACATGTAAAATGATTATACATATTATTACTAATAGGAGCACTGAAATTGAAAACTACAGTGGGAGACTATAGAACTTCTTTACAAAAGGAGATTTTACTAGTTTCTTTATTCATTATTTATAAAAGGGTCCCCATTGTGACATCTCTGGAGCATGTACTGGGCCTGATTTGGGAACTAATGGGAGTTGCAAACATTCAACACCTCAGAAGATGAGGTCAGCCATAACAGAGTTCCTGATCTAAATGTTCCCAAAGTCTGGATATGTTTTGATCTAAGGATTTAGTGCAGTCCAATATAGATAAAGGATCAGCTGTGAGGTTTGGATGCAAATACTGAACTGCTTCCAAATAAGTTCCGGGACGTTTGTACCCAGTGGATTTTTGGATCTTCATTAATATATGCATATAAGATAAAAAATTCAAATCAACTAGTTTATAAATATCAAACAAATTAATTCCTCATCCACAACTTCCACAACTCATTACATTTCTCTAGGTTCTTATGTGGTGCTTATCATCGCAATATCTAAGTGCCAGAGGCAAAAACCTGAATACATAAATTGCGCTGGCAAGGTGACTTTAGGATCAACAGACCCAGCTTTGTCACGTGCAAAGGGCAAATGATTTTGAAGGATACTCCAACCAGGAGCACCCAGCCTCTACTGCCCTTGGATTCAAACAGAATAACTGTTTGCAAGAAGCCAGTCTCAGCTTCTGGGATATTAGAACAATAAGTTTCACAAATAACATACTGTTTAAATTATTTCATTCTGAAAAGCTAAAAAGAAGAGGGTGCTATATTCTTCCCCACAGAATACAAATAACTTCTACTGACTTCAAAGCATAGCGTATCCTGGGAGGAGATGAGACTCAGTTTATTACAACACTTCTGAATATTTTTTGAATTGCATGGTTATTTATTGTTTTCTGTTATTGGATCCTTTGTGTCAGCAACCGTTATCAGAACCCATTTAGAACCCACCACTTCAGCTGATAGAAGCAGCTCTACACTTAGCACACTGGGGACCTGCAAACTCAGTACTGAAGTGGTTTAAATTGTTGGCTTGAATCACAGCTCCCTGAGAACAGTAAACTGTATGTAAGTAACTCCCAGAACCAGAACAGCTCTCTGTTCTTGGATAACATAGATTTATGAGTCCAGAAAGTACCTACAGTGTTGGGAGATAAAGACAGTGTACGCCTAGACTGAGGGAATTTAAGAAGGGAATAAAGATATGAACAAAAACTATTCATATTTTTGTAAAATACATGTTTGCACTTAATCCTGTGTGCTGAATTAATCAAAGATTTTGCCAGGTATCTAATATACATAATGTTTTGGGTTTGCTTTTTTTTTCAATACAAAATGATATAACCTTAGTGGTTAAGAAGATGCTGCTTGTTTTAACAAATGAAGTTGAATTAATTTAGAGTATTTAAAGTGATCAGGGGTGTTCGGGTTAAAGAATTTTCATTTAAGTTTCTGACTTGATGAAAGTAGCTTGCCAATTGGAACTATTCTGTAACCCAGAATGTGAAAGGGCTATCTGAACCTTCTGCCACCTGCCCTACTACTAAAAACTGGTTGGAACGACAGCTACAACAGCTGGCACGGAGTTAAAGAGCAGCAACATTCAAGCAGGCAGATCCAGGAGATCAGGAAGATACAAACAACCGTGACAGGTGTCATGTATCATTGTCTGTTCTGACTGGGTTTTTTTTCTCCCTGGCTAAGAAAATGGCAGAGCATATCCAATAGAGTCCACTTAAAGGACTAGCAGTTAAATGCATAAAACTATTAAATGCATGAGAATCCTCTGTGCCAAATGGCAAAATATAATGAAAGTCTAAACTGTTAATTGAATAAACCTCTTAAGTACAAAGAATTGGTTTGCACCAATGCAGTGTGTTTAACTGTTTACCACTGTATGTGTAACATTTCATTATAACCAATTTGAGTGATATGGACTATTTTAAAATGCGTTTAAAATGTGCTTTCTGCCTGACATATTATGCACTAATAGCGCAATTAACTTTTGCATCACTCAAAACCAGCTCTGTGATTATTGCAGTATGACCCTCTCCTCTGAATAGCTTTAAATAATTTTTTTTAAAAAACATGACAAATTGTCATGAAAAACAAAAGCAACTAAATTCAAAGTTAAAGCAGCTGTTCCATCTTTAATTTTCTCTGTGGTCCCAATGTCAAAGGTGTCTCAGAATAGTAATTTTCCTTATCCCATTGGCTGATGTTCAGAAACAATGGAGTGGATGCACATGGTTTTGCTGTTTTGGTCATCACCAGCTATGTCACAAAAGTCCGATTCTGCTGCTACTGAAGTCAACGGGAATGTTGTCAGTTACTTCACAAGCAGGACTCGGTCCATATTTAGAAAGGCCCCGATTCAGCAATGCATTTAAGTGCTGTCCTGGACCGGAGCCTATTTTTTTGCGCCTTTCCAAATGCAATGGGCAGGCTGCTTTGTTGAACATTTTGGAGCGCTGAAGATTTTTCACCAGAATGTACTTCACCGGGATCATGTGACAGGAAAAAAAACACAAGACTTTGGATGTCTCCTCTGTGTTTAATGGAATTACAAGTTGTTAAACAAACTTATTTCTAACAACATAATTCCCGCAGACTTCCAATTTTCATGTCTCCATTTTACCATATTTTTGCTGTTGTTGTTGAATTCAGTAAGAGATGGCCAAACCAAACTTGGATTCACTTAATATAGGTTATTTTCCAAATTTCTGAGCATGTGTTAACAAGTGTAACCTCTCAGGTGGTTAGAAGTCAGACCTGCTGCAGGATTATTGTTCTGTAAATCACACAGTTCTAAACTGCTAAAGAACAGATATGATTACTCAGCAATGACATCTAATAAAATTGCATGCCCTTTAATTTCCCCTTATATTTAATAATTCAAGAGCCAATCCTGCAAACGCTTATTCTTGAGAATAGTTTAATTCACATAAGTAGTCTCATTGAACTCAATGAGCGCTCACATGTGTAAGTTTTTGATGTACATAAACATTTGCAGGTTTGGGCTTTAGATTTTTAAATAAACATTTATTAAAAGGATATAAACTAATTTTAAAGGAGAGTTGTCCAACTTATTACTTTTGGCTCAATGGCCTGCATGTACAAAAGAACTCATTTTTCTTCACTGTCTTGCCAATATCTTTGACACTTAACAGTTTAGACCATTATCATTTTAATAACGTGTGTTATAATGATGATAACTGATGTTTGTAGTGATTTTCTCAGCAATAACTGGCTTCCTTGGAGATAAACTACTCTGCTTTTTGCCTTCTGGTTTAGCCAGATTACTGCCTCATAAAACAACTGCATAGCTACGGTACTGTTATTCCTTAAACAGTAAAAGGAAAGAAAAATTATTTATGAAAAACACCATGATCCTTCATGAAGAAATGCTGAATTACAGCCGTTTCAAAGACAACTGCTAATCTAATGTGTATGTTATAACAGTGCAATGAACTAGAATTGGCCACCAAACCAAACCATTACAGATTAGGCCAGCTGTTTTTAGCAGTTAGGAAATGTTTTTGCTTGCCTGTTTGACCACAATGCAGAAACGAGAATACAGAGATGAAAGTTGTGCGATGATTTAACGAGTCTCTGCTGTAGACAATACAACATTTTGGATAAATCTAGCTTGACACTTTGACAGAATAGAAAACTGATTAGGTGGAAGGTAGTTTTAAACTTCTCTTAACCAACACCAAACCAACAGAAACAGCTTCGCTCTATTCAACAGTAAAGCCTTAGGATAATACACTGGAGTATTTTGCAATAATAAGCCATAATGCTACATTTTACTATTGATGTAACTACAAGTATGTAGGATTATTACTATATAATACTGTAGTGTTTTTTATATAACGGACTGTTAGGTCAATGGGCTAATAAGGATAATATGGGAAATGCTGTCCAAATAGGATATTAATTATAAATCTTATTGTTAAATGCTAAAATACAGCAGCACATTCTTACTCAGACAGCCTACAGCAGTGTAGAGAGGTTAACTGTTGTCTTTACTGTGTTTCATCTTACCATCATTCTTTCATGTTGTCTTTATTGCTGGGGTTGTTACTGGGCTCTGTTCAACTAAAAACATTTTGATTGGTGTCACCAAATCTTTTGTAGTGCATCCAAGCTTTTCTGTTGCCGTCAAAGAGGTGAAATGGAGGGGGTGTGTTTCATGGTGTCAGAAGGGATTCAGTCAGTCAGTCAGTCAGCAGATGCCTTGCTGTATTGTCCGGGGGGTCACAGTCAACTAAATCAATTTGTGTCCACAAAAACAAAAAGCAAACAGAAGGAATCTGATGCTAACAGGATGCCTAAGCTTTCCTTTCAGCATTCCGACCATGAAACAAACGTCACTGGAATCTGAATGCAGAGAAGGGAGTTCTTCAAATTATAGAAGAAAATGTTGCTATTATCTCAATGATCTAGAGAACGATCCAAAATACAGGGAAGAGAGATGGCAAAATCCTCTAGGTGGAAACTGTCTAATCAGTATTATTAGATTTTATGTTTGGGTTCTATTTAATTTATAAGACTCTATAGAACCTCATCTTTTCTGTTTTGCTTTTATCCTTTCTGAAGCAAACTGAGTGGGTTTGTTTTTGCATGAAGTCCATGTCCCTATAAGGATTTTTATATTACTCTCACTCACACCTTTGTTCAAAGAAAAGCCAGGTAATGCCCTAGTCCATGCAGAAAATTCAGTTTATGTGGATTCAGTTTCCAGCTCATGACACTCTGCACAAGAGTCTGTTTAAGGATCTACATTTCTCCTGAACTTGTGTTGAAACTGTAGTGTAAGCATGTCATTCTATTCATTTTTGTTAAACAAAAATCACTCAGCATGGAGGATTATGCCTAGCACTTATCCTTACTTGAATCTACACGTGTCTTATGCTCTTACTTGCACTGGAGAGCAACAACCTTGAAGGAACTGTATAAATATTTGCAGGCTCAAGGCCATTCTCAAGTCTTAGAGGTCCATTTGCACCTCGAGAATTACATCCAGTTTCATATAACGCGCATGGATGGAGGAGAGCAATGACCCCTTTCTATGGGTAGCCTCCATCACTACGCACTGTGTGGAAACCGCTTTCATAGTTCTGAGTAGGATAACTACTAAAGCATGATAAACTTTCAGACGTTGCCAGTTCTGTTGAGTGCACACACTCTGTCGTTAGTTGTAACATGCAGTTTCTTCAGTGCTGTGGGTAAAAGGTGTACTCCAGATCTTCACAAAAATCATGAGGGGAGGAGTCAATCTCAAAGCCTGCTCCCCCTCACCCAAATGAGACTTAGTGGTATAGGTCACTCAATAATACCAGCTGCTTTATGGATCTTAAGTCTCCAAAAGGGAATCCATGAAAACAGAGCTGGATTTGGAATAAAATCTTATGCTGCCATCAGTACACTGGGATATTGTCAGAGGGACACAGGGAACTCAAACATAAATAGTGAGTGGGATTTTCCTTGCACTGGCTACAATACATATGTTTGTTCAAGAAAAAAAGAGTTAGAGCAAGAAGACATGCATGTCTGGTGCTGAAGAAAAGCCTGTTTGTGGCTGACACAGTGGAGAAATTGTTCAAGAATAGTTCATCCTTCAATGAAGATTGCCCTATAATGTTGCGAAGGTCAGTGTCAGCTTGGATTTTTGGCTGTGTAAGTGCCAGCAGCACAAATAAAACCAGCCTTCATACAGGGTTTAACATGGGCATCTGACATTTTGGAGAAGTTTCAAGAACTTGTTCAGCTTCCTTATTTATGACTAGTGGTATCATTGATCATCTTACTTCCTAAGTTCCTTTTGGCCTGGCAGCCTTCTGTATAGCACAGACGCGTCCCATGGCCTTACACACCAGGGAAAGAAAATACCAATTTTATTTAAGTTAGACAAGAGTTATGAAGAAACAAAATTTGTCACAAGATGGAGAAAACAGAGCAGAACCGAAGAAATGAGCACTGACTACAGTTAGGAGTAAGAAACTCCATACACATTTTCCCTCTTCACTGTATGTTAAGTGTGGACATATGTGCATGTTTTCTCCAGTCTACAAGAAAACAATATTTTCTTGAAGTGTTGATTCATTCTGAGACCGCATTCAATTCAGCTTCCCCTCTCTTTCCTGCTCCTCCCAAGACTTTTTACAATTAAAGGTAAGACTCCCTTTAGCAAGCCTAGGTTTATATTTGAAACTCAGAAACTCCAAGACACTTGTAATTCATTGCCAACATTTTTCAATGATGACCTCTTTATTTGGAATTCTTGAATTTCTTAATTACGTGTTTCTAATTTGTCATCATCTGAAGTGCTCCAAAAGCATTTCAAATCCTGACACAAATATAGGCAACATGTTTCAATGAAACATCTGAACTGATTCATGTTCTTTCCTCTCCGCCACCACATGCTTATACAGCTGATGAAAAATGGTGCTGCTAAAATTAATTGCTTGAAAACAAGTCCTTTTTTTGCCACTTTATATTCAGTGTTTCAGTTACAACAACAAAAAGTAGTCAGATTATTTTGTTTCTTTACTTGTATTTAATTACAATTAAAAATAATTTCAAAATGGCATTTACAACATACTTTGGCCCTAACTGCTCAGTACGTCTAAAGATGATGAGGGCTGGCTAACTCCATCATCCACTGGAGAAAAAAGGGTTTTCTTCTGAACTAAGTGAAACATGCCCATTCAGGAAGTAACATTGTGGTAGGCAGGAACCCAAGATGTAACTGATAGCTGGGAACAGGAACTTTCATTCTAGAAGATCATACGAAAATTCATTAAACTATTGATGTTTGTATTTAATTTGGGGGAATAAAAGAATACTTATCTCAGCCACGTGGCATGCATCCTGCTTCAGAGCACTTTGTTCAGGAAACATTTCTTGGGTGTGCTTTGAATGCGTGTAGTTTTTAATCAGGTGAACTCAGCAAAAAGTTTCCAGTGGTTTTGTGTCTCACTTTTTTTACAGTTTGTTTCCTATTCCCAAGGTCATGGTTTCCATTTACAAATTGCCATTATTTATATCTGCAGGGAGGGTCCAATCAATTGCTAGGCTTGCTGAGAGACTCCATAGGGATCTTACTGTTTCCCCTAGACAATGGGTGCTTTGGATTCAAAACACCTGCCAAATATATGTACCTATTATGCCTGACAGTTTTTGTTCAGGGGAATTACGAGTACTTTATGTTGCAATACAAGAGACCCAGCCTGGTTCTTAGACCAAGGATGTTGTGTTCCTGTGCAGGCCTATTGAAAGAGAAGGCTATGGTCTCTTCTGAAGCTTCTGGTTTGGCCTGCCAAGTGGGAGCAACCTCTGGGACAGGGAGAATTTATATTCATTTCATGCCTATACTTGTGCCAGGCCCAGCCCTGCCTACATGCGGCTGTGTAAATGTGTAAGCAGAGAACTGGCATTTTTGAATCAACTGAAGAAAGGGCCTGATGACTCTCATTAACATTCTATCTAAAAATGACAAACACTTCATTGTAACTCAGTTGCCTTAAGACAGAAAGAAGGAAGGAAGGAAGAAAGAAAGAAAGAAAGGAAACTCTTCAGGATAAATTTGTTCTTTGGATAGTAATTGACGATATTTACAGATTTTAATGGGAAGTGTCATAGAAGAGGACCTTTTAATTTCCTAGAATGTAAGCATTTCCTGATCTAGGACTAGGGCTTGACGATTTTTGGAACCACAAAACACAGTAGAGCCATGTAAGAGCCACCACAATAAATGTGATTATTTTGATTTATAACAAGAGAATATGTCAAATGGAAGTACATTAAAGAGATCTCGTCACTGAAAAAAAACTGTGCAGAATGCTGTTTTTCTTTGTCTTAATAAAATTTTATATAGAGGATTTAGTAATAACTACTGTGGGAGGAAAGAAATATAAAATAACTCCAATCCCTACCCAACTAATGTTTTTAGTACATAAACGTTACACATTTAATGTGGGTAGATTCTGATACATTAAAAGGTAGCTAAAAAAATAAGAGCCATAAATAATGCCAAGTAATAAAGGAGGTGAATGTTTTTGTTATTAGATTCTTTCATTGTATCAATCTGTTTAATAAGCTGTCTAGGAATCATTGATAGAAAACAGACTGCACATAGTGTTATAGATCAAACTGTTCTATTATTCTGTTCTACATATTCTTTTCTAAGGCCAATGAAAGTAATACTTTTTACAAATAGAACTTAAAAACTGAGTGCTGTTTCACCATCCAATGGGGAAAGTAGCCTTAAAAGTCAGAATGCACTTTTGAAGAATGTTTGGGATGTGCCTGTTTCAACATCCCAGATAATCTTTGTTCACTAAATGTTTGAGCTGCTTCGCTGTGTTCAGAATAAATTAATACCATACATTTGTCAAAAGCAATTAGCATATGTGTGAAACTTTTGATTAGAAGAGCCTGTGTGTTTCCCAATGTGTGTATTTTTTGAAAGCCCCATCAAATATTTTCCTTCAGAAGTTCATGTAAAAAATATGCAGTAAAGTTTCACTACAGTGAAAACTAAACGTTGAGAAATGTTATTGAGGTCAGCGATGGGTCTGTGACGTTAATCGTTGTACACTATTGTTTCTCATTAGTGTTGGTATTTTTGGTTTTCATCATTCCTAGAAGCAAGGATGGCAAAATGAAACATTGTAATCCAAATAAGGGCAAAGGCATAAACACTTTACAAAAATGAAGATTGTTAAGAAAAAAAACTGAAAAGTCATTATTGGTCAATGAGGTGCTAAGAATTTTTTAAAAATCATTAAAGAGGTATAAAGCAGATAGACCTGTTTGGGCTTATTTCCAAGTGGATACTGCCATTCCAATTGCTGTGTTTTAAGCATTTATTACAGTATTAACTGGGGTACGGTAGGTGGTTTAAGCAACAGTTCTCAATATCCTTACAGTTAGTTTTCAATTAAAAAAACCATTTCAGGTTCTGACCCTAATTCTGATAATCTGGAGTATAGCTAAGTAGTTCTGATTTGCATGTGTAAATGCTGCCTAAGTCCTGCAATGTTACCCAGTACTGCCCCTTGGGATAGCAAGGTGCAGTCTCACTTACGTCAACAGAAACTGGGTTTTGCTCAATTCCTTACACAGCCATAAATGTAATCAAGTATTAAGTGGGGGAAATAATCATGACTATAGTGTAATATGCCCAGATTCAAACTCAACTGCAAAAGCAAGAGCACCAATGTAAGTAACTTTCTCACTAAAAGCTGCTGGAAATCCCTATATGCGGGACTGTGTTGTCATGTGCACCTGAACAGGACTGAGTGAAACTCTCTCTATTAAGGTCTTTATATGGCCCCATCACCACAGTAAGTGAAAGTGCAAGTACATGGAGAACAACATGCCTACAGACAGCAACCATTCACCTTGAGTCCAATTCAGGACGAAATCTACCTAATTTCCACATCGTGCAGGCTCATCATGGGCTTTTCTGCATGGAGCACAGACTTTCTAAAATTGAAATAAGATCCTTCTTATTACCACTTTAATCTCAAATCAGATTGACAGTGCAAATCCCATTAAAGGGGGTTCTCAGAGAAACTGGAGCAAAAAGGATGAACACTGCAAAATTGCAGAATCAACTCATAACCATCAACCTGCTTAGGTGTGCTGAGGGGACTTGAGGGCTCAGGGGATGCAGAGACTTTCAGCTCTAAATCACTAGTTTAAATCCAGAATAGGTCGGTAAGGATTGAAAGTGGTTACCATCCGTCACTGGGGTTGCCTATGGTGAATGTGTTGGTTGTCTCACTCTAGTTCTGACTGGACAAATGCACACACCATAGGTTCTATCTGTCTCAGCACCCCTTGCTGACAGTCTACGCAGAGGACTGAAGTGACATGGAGGATGAACTGCCTTCTCGCCCTTACACTTGGAATCTCCATGTCTAGTCTGAAGCATTTTGGTGGAATGAAGTGGGGAAGCTTCCCGTGCCATTATCCATGATGGATGTATGGAACACTTCAGCCTCCAGGGCCCTCTGACACTTCACTACATTCACTTATCATTTTTAACATACAGGCAGCGCTGGCTATAAAAATTGCTGGGATGCAAAGATTTCTAATGTTGTGCACATACATAATAATATAATCCTTGCAGCTTCCAAGCAAATCCCAACAACTAATCCCACAGATAAACTAAGATGAATCTCTATTTCCCTGCAAAAATAATGAGCAAACACTAGGAACTTCAGTGTATGGGAGGTCTATAATCTTTTGAGGGAAGAGCTTGACTTTTGCACAAATTATACTGAGGCTTTACATCACTGTACATTGAAAATCTCTTTAAAATAAGGGACATTAAAATAGGTAAAAACTCTCCAGCAACTAAATTTAGATTTGAAACCATGACAGCCTCCTTTTTAGAAAACGGTGTGCAAATACTGTGCTTGCTTTCTAGAAAGTTCTATTCCAGTTTGGCTGGCCTAAGGGGCTATTCATGTTGTACAGAAACATAGTATAAGTTCTACCTAAAATATGAAGTATAAGTTAGTCTCCAAGGTGCCACAAGTACTCCTTGTTCTTTTTGTGGATACAGACTAACACGGCTGCTACTCTGAAACTTAAAGTATAGTGTTATCTGTAAACTGTTTTATAACATGGTTAGGCCCTCTTTATAATACGATATGAAACAGGACTAGAGCTTTATACATGGCTTTGTCTGGAGAGAAACTAACATGGTTTCAAATTTCAGAGTGGCTACGACCTGAACAACTATATAATCATAAAGAACTGATCAGATCACAACATCTTAGAAAAATAACTCTGTAAGGGGAAAAAATCCTTCAGATGGGTAGGCTCTCTCTCCAAATAAATGGAAAACAAGAAAGCAAGCAAGGAAGTTAGTTAGGTTAGTTAGTTTAGTTAGCTGCTGGTTTTATATAAATACTGAAACTAAAAGAATGTTGGATGAATGCCCTTGTATGAAACAAAGCAACCTACACAACTGTTAGCTTCTCAATAGTTAATACTTATACTTTGGAAAATTGCCAGAATATCAGGAAGGAAAGAAGAGGAATCACAAAAAAGAGGCCATCTCCTCTTTTAAAGCAGTTGTGCACCTGAATATTTATATAAACTCTTATGTTGTTGAAAATAAACAAAGTTACAATTCTTGTTCCTTTGCAAATGATTCCAACCCAAGCATACTTAAATTCAGGCCCAAATCATTGTTAAGTTTTCTCTCATTCAGTCCCTTGGGACTTCTTGACTTTAATGGCAGTTTTGCCTAAATAAGAATGTCACAATTAAGCCACTGAATTTGTTTTCAAATTTTCTGGATTATGAAACTAAGGGGCTATTTGCAATATATCTAGAGTGAGATGCTGAACAGAATATATTATTGCATAACTGTATTGTTATAAGGGTTATCCTTGACTTGCATGATGTTTTTTCAAAGCAGTGCCATTCCATGTCCACCATTCTTCTTTAACTAGTTTCTAAATCTAATTACGTTGTAAAACACAGGTCACTGCACTATGCTTGAGTACGAGAATCACACACACTTTAATAATTACAGAGGTTTTTTGAAGGTGACGCTAAGTGTTCTACTCATTGCGACAGTGGAGTTCTTAGAATAAGTCTGCAATATAAAAGCATGCCTTCCTGTGTAGACTACCAATTGAAAATAAGTATCAGCCAAGAGATTTTGTCATGTGTCCTAAATTAACAAGGGCTTCTGAAAGAGTCCCTTTAAGCCATCAATACTTTGAGGAACATTCTTGAAAAAGCAGTCTCCACTGTACTTCACTCAATGTATCATAAACAAAGCTCTGACTAAAAGCAGCTCTTAGGGAGACTGGAAATACAGATCCAGTAGCAGTAAGTCTCTTCTTGTAGTGACAAGCACTTTGGGAGAAAGCAAACACTGGGAGCTGATGACGTGTCAGATATACGAGTGTTTTCTTTATCAGTCAATGTTTGCTGACTGGGACTCCCCTGAGCAGAGTTTTCCTCTTATTTCTCCTTCAGATTTATTGATCCGATCTGATAATGTAAACTTACTTTGTCCCTCCTCCAACTAATAGAAACAAACAGTGAACTTTACTGAACAAGCAAGAAGACTTGTGTTGGTGGAATACTATTTGCTTTAAAAATAACCATGAAGAAGAAATTGTCAGAGTGTTCAGAAATTTACACCTCAAAACAAGTAAAAGTAGTTAGTGAATGAACATTAATCAATGCAAAAAGCACCCTGAAATTCTTATGAAATACACATCCATGTCAATAACAAATCACTTAACCGCAGTTCAGTGATAATACAATAAGAAAAACATACTTGCCTCTTCCTATAAAGTGTGTGCCTAAACCTAAAAACAGAATAAGTCTGTATTTTGAATTATGCTGTGTTTTCAAACAGCACCATGTTAATGCTCACTAGGGAAATGTTACTTCTTGACAGCAGGGTCTATATGGGCCAGTTAGCGCTCTAGAAATCACACCCCTCTAATGCGCATTGTTGCCCAATGTAGACAAGCCCTAAAAAATAATACAGAATTATATTTGTAGACTTAGCAATAGCAGATAATTTAAAAGATCCAATGGAAGGATTTTTACTTGCAAAGATCTAAGTTAAAGGATCTGTTTTTCCCAGGCAAGAAGTGATAGCATTGCAAACACCAAAAGAGACCCAAGGAGCTGCATACATTCTTTTGTGGTAATTGTGTGATGTCAGAAACAGTGTGGTAGAAAGGAAATTCTACTCAAATTCCCCCTTTAAGCCCATTTGTATGTTTTAATAAGAACAAAAAATCATGATATTTCTTATGTTTTACCTCAATCCAAAGGCGAATTTATTATGAAAGTTTCAACAAATTTGGACAAGCCACTAAAATAAAAAGTTACAGGGCTATACAAAATATATGGGGTTCTTTTGGGGCGGGGGAGTGAGTAAAAGTGTGGCAACCTTTTATTACTCTCACATAACTCAAAACTGGGTTGCTTCTAAGAGTCCAAACTTGTCTTGCATTAAATTCTCAATGAGGACAGGATAAAGTGACACATTTGAAAAGATCTGATTTAGAAATAAAAGAGAAAAGCTTTTAATATTAAAATATGGTCATCCTTTGGCTTAAGTAAGGTCATAGAGGCAGATCAGACACATCATGTTATAACCTGCAGTAAAGACTGTTGCCTCTCAATGTTTATCATTTCATCACTTAGCATTCATATCTGAGATCAGCATTACATTCAGAAAGAAAAAGGTATGAAGAATGTAGGGGAAAGGGAAGGAGAACAGAAAACAGGAAGGGAGAGGAAACTTGACCAGCCTCTCCGACTTATCTAAAGAGCTTGCAGCTTTGATTCAGGATGAGGAAGCTTGATCTCCCTTTTCCTCAATAGCAGAAGCTAGGGGAGGGATTTTAAATGCACGACACACCCCGCATTGGCCTAACTCTGCTCTCATTGAAGTCAATGGTACAACTCTTATTGACTTCAATGGGAGCAAAGTGAGGCCAATATCGAGTGCTTCTGAAAATCCCATCCTAAATACTCAGAAGGGCTGAATGAGCACACGTAACTTCCAGTGAAGTACAGCAGCTGCTCAGTAGCTCTCAGGAGCTACAAGCTCTCAGGACTTGTAGCCAGATATATCCTTGGGGTCGCAGGAGTTACAGTTCAAGGCATTGCATCTGCATGGAAAACCAGTGGGGTTTGCTTATCTGACTAGGCCTGATCTTGCCTAGTTTTGAAAACTATGCAGGTTTGGACCTGGTTAGTATGTGGCCAGGTTTCTTCCTGCTCTGAGAGCAACAGCTGACAGCCAGGGGTGTGATCCTATCAGCTCTCATGAGATAAACAATATTCCGCATTGTGATTACTTGGAAGGGAGACCACCATGAAACAGAAGGGAAAAAACTGGAGGAGGGGGTTGGAGGAAGGCCTTGAAATGCATTTTCCTTTTGTATAGCAGCTGCCATTTCATCATAATCACATTTCCTACAGTTCTGGTTACACCTGTCTGTCCCCACATCATTAGGCATTTTTCAGATTTGGGAAAGTATGACATCCAGGAAGTGTGATCAGGTTGGGCCTTTATAACATGGAGGGCAAATCTGTCTACGCAAGTGGCAGGGAAACTGGCCCATCTCTTCTCACCCTGGTTTTAATAAAAATCAAGGAATTCCCTATGCAAGAAACTGCATTGAAGCAAGGTTAAGGTTGAGAAATTAGATGTGGAAACTACCATTTAAAGTTCCCATCCCTTTTTAGAATGCACAGTTTAAAGGTACCAGCTCTCTTCTATTTGTGAGGGAGACCAGTTTTGAAACTGGAGGACAAAAAATATCACGAAACAAAGGATCTCTCATTTTCTTTTCTTTTCATGAAAGAATCATAATCATACCTTTTAACAGATAATCTCACTCTGAGATTGTAAAGTGCTCAGTTCCTAAAGTGTGCTTCATATTGAAGCTGACAAGGACTGCAGCAGACATCATACAGCAGTAGAACACAGCAATGTTTAAATCACAGGTTACACTTGAGAATGGGGGCATTTTTTTTTCCTGATCAAGGTCAAATCTCTATTAAAATACCCTTAGGTTCTCAGTCTAGCGAAATGAACTGGTAATACATTTGGCAAGTTAATCTGTGGATTGCCTTCTCACATAAGGCCAGCTGTTGTGTTCCTAAGTACAAGCAGTATTTACCTCTAATAATGAAATGACTAAATATAATGTAAAGAAAAGAAATCAGTGCTCCATACTCTAAAAAGTTCTGCATTACATTTACTGTTCTAATAAACTGATTTGTCAAAACTGCCAGAATAAAGGGTGATCACCTGGATACTAGATAACATATAATTACATATATTTTAGTTTATCACTTGCTCTCTTTTCTCTCCCACATATCTCTATGTGTAACTTATGATACATATAAAACTATGGGCCCGATTTCAATCTTTCAACACCAATTTTACAGCACTGTAACGGAACTGAGTTCAAGGAAGTTACTCCAGATGACACCGGTGAGAGATAAGAATCAGGACATACACATTTTATAAATATACATATATTCACACACATTACATATAGTATCTATACAAATGCACAAAACATACAGATAAAATTAATATACATGTGCATATGTACTCATACATACACATGATTGGATATAATAATATATCCCAAAACATCTTAAGATAAACTGCTTGTAACATGCCCCACCATGGCTGTGAATTTCAGAATTAAGGTTTGAAAGCCATTTCTAGATCTAAACACAATGAGGTGGCGTTATAGATCTTTCTAATATTACTTGCTTTTCAAAGGAAGTGTTGCCTAGCGGATTGAGCACTAGGCTGGGATCAGGAGATGTGAGTTCTGTTCCTGGCTTTGACATTTGCCTGCTGGATGACCTTGGGGAATATGCTTCACCTCTCTGTCTCAGTTTGCCCATGTGTAAAATGGGGATAATGTAAAGTGCTTTGAGATTTACAGTTGAAAAGTATAAACTAGGTATTAGTATCATTATTTCAAGGTATTACTATTAGTTTAATTTATACAGAACTGTATATTTATATGGTACAAGGCAATCAAAACAGACACATTTCCTGCCCCAAAGAGCTTACGATGTAAGACAGTGAGACTAGGATATGGAACAACAGATAAAAGAGAAACTGCTAGTGATAGCAAGGAAGGAAGAATTTGCTGGATGATGTGGGTTTTCAGAAGAGATCTTAAGGAAAGGGTTCTGCTGGACAAGAAGTAGGAACCCTTTTGTGTATCATAGACAGTGAAGAGGGAAGGGAAGGGAATAGAAGACAAAGGAAGCAGTAAGGAGAAAGAATTGTGAGGACCATATGGACTGAAAGGGAGAATATAAAAACATAACAGAGAGGAAAGGTGAAGCAAGGTTACGGACGGCCTTGAAGGTTAAGGGGCTTGAATTTGAGGTAGTAAAAGACAGGGAGCCAATGAAGGGATGTCAAGGAGCAGGTATCACAGACACTTCAGCACAAATATTTTGGATAGAGAGGAGTCAAGCAGTGAGGTTAGAGATTACAGCAATTAAAGCAATGGATGACCTGGACTATTGTTTTAGTGTACACTGTACATTTCACTTATCATCCAAAACAAATTATTTTCCTAAACTTGGGATATGCATGTCTACCTGAAGCAACACCATTTCTACTAAACGCTTGTCTGCAAATAGGCTATTACCTCTTTGAAAAATTCTAACATCCTAGATGTCAGAATTGTTTCAGACTCTCTCTATAGGGGTTGGTCTCTGGGAACTCTTTGCTAATGTTTATGTTAGACAGCACATCACTTTTTACTGATAAAGAAGATGCCATCTATTGAGCATCTGTACAAAGTACGCTGGAGTACCAAGCTGATTTAAAGCCTGAAAAATCGGAACAGAAGGTGGAGTGTAATAGGCGCCTATATAAGACAAAACTCCAAATACTGGGACTGTCCCTACAAAATCAGGACATCTGGTTACCCTAGCTGGAGGTAGTACAGATTTCAAATATCTTCCCAGTAAATGTATTTTTTTGTCTACTGTCTCACATGTACCTGAAGTATAAATAAAAATAAATGTTATTTTTATTAATGAAAGACAAGATTTCTTTTGTAAGTGTTCAATGCAACCTTGTGAATAAAGAAAACTTGCTAATGAGTGAGTGTAGGGAGTGCCTTCTTCCAGGATTTTGGAGAGACTATAAAGTTAATGCCTGAACACTGAGGGCCTAATACTGAAGCCAGAAAGTTCTCTCCCTTCTTCATTTAACATTATGATCAAGAGTCCAAAGACAAAACCTCACAACACTACTATTGTAGGAAGATGGCATTCTGGACACTATGGAATTATAGAATAACGATGTAAATTGGCATATAGAAGAAATGCTGATTTGCCCCGATTCACAGTAATAGCGAGAAACAGGTAAAAACATGCATTTTTTTTTGTTCTATGGCAAGATCTATTAAGTAAAACATTTTTCAACTCAATTAAGTTGCTATTACTGTCACAATCACTGTTAGAAAATGTTATATGGTCCCTATCCAATGAAGCCAGGAGGTGAAATCTCAGCCCCAATGAAGTCAATGGATATTTTTCCATTTTTAGAGAGCTAGGATTTCATCTTTTGAGTTATAAAGCTATAGCATAACAAGGAAGTTGCACACTAATAACTTGGGGCCAGAGCCAAGAGACTTTATTCAGGAAAAGGTCCCATTGACTTCATTGCCTGAATAAAGTTTTTGGGATTTGGCTCTCAAGTCATTTTGCAAAACTAGAATTTACATTGCTGCAAAGCTGTTATCTAGAGAGAACTAGTTGCTACCAGATTCCAAAGACCATGTACCCATTGTATCTGATTTCAACACCCTTGCCTCCACTGCCAAGTAAAACTCTTATTTCCTCTGAATACAGCTCAGAGATTTGTGCTTTCAGTTTCTCCATCAGACAGTTGCCAAAGCTCTGCAAACAAAGCGCTATGAAAGCCTGTGTATCTGGCTGCCTCATGGCAGATGCTGTACAGACGAACCTACTAGATAGTGACAAGTCATAAAATAGATAGTGACAGCCACAAAATCTATTATATGTAAACTAATCCACCGAGGGTAACAGTGGTGAATTAAGGGAAAATTTAATCACTGAGGTCAATGGAAGGGAACTAAAGGCACTCAGTGCATTGCAGGATTGGGCTAAAAATCTGCAATGCTGGCAGCATGGGTATGTAAGAGATTGTAAATCAACTTGTAAACTGATTTAATACTGGTTTAACAAGGAGAAGAAAAAGACTCCTTAGTGTGTAATATGTAACCAAATGTAAGGAGCTGCATCGTCTTCTTGAGACATAGAGACAACTGTGGAAAAACCGAGACACACTGCAGAAGCACATCTGATGAGACAGAGATCAGTCCCTCCTGATGTTACTTTAATACAACATGAAACTAACAAATTGGAAAATTTAGTTTCTCCATTTGTAGACTGTATGGAACCAAGAGAGAGCTGGATTAATTTGAAGAAGACTTCCTAAATTTGTCTGAAGAATAATCAAGCCCTGATAAAGAAGAGACCATTTGTTAAATGTTAAATGACATGTAATGCAAACTTCTGCATCACCACATTTCAATAGGTAAGAACGAACAGTTAGTACATTCATAAATACACAAGATTTGTTTTAATAATACATAATACTTTGCAATTAGCACCTTCCAGCCAAGAATCAGAAAGTGCTTTACGATTATTATCCCCATTTTACATATAAGAACACTGAGACAAAGAAGTTTATATCACTTGTTTATAATCCCATGAGAGACCATAACAAGGAACAGCACTCAGATTTCCTGCATCCCAATCTTGTCTTCTGATTCTGGTGACTACTAGCCTATGTTTCTCCCTACCATGTAGTTGCATTTTGCTATTGCAGATATTCATAAATGAACTGTGCTATGGGTATTTTTCAAGAATATTGTTGTGTTTAAATGTAAAGCAAGGACAGAATGGGTCCTCTCTGTTTAGAAAAAGTATACTGTATGAATGGGAACATTTGGAAGACTAAAGTATTGCTACAAAGAAAAAGTATGTATCTGCTAGGGAAACTGGAAGGCTCAGGGGAGAGACATCTCTTAGATGGACTGTCTGGAAATTGATTCACATATGATTGCCAGAGCTTTTCTAGAAATTAAAAGGTCTTTCCCTTACAGCTATCCCATCACCTTTGTACTATATTTTCTTACCTTAAATATATGCTAAAGAAGAAACTACCAACTTGGGATATGTCAGATCTTCCACAGACAAAGTAAGAGTGAGCTGACCCAAAGGTGAGAGATTTCAGAAACAGGATATCCCTGCAAAACTACTTAACTATGGCCCAGGATTCAGTGCTTGGATCTAAACTTCCCCAAACTTAAATATTTTCAGATCTGAGGTTTTGGTTTATCCCATTACAGAAATAGGAGACCAGCTGTAGAGCTCTGATTCTGATCCAAACTCACCAAAAGTGGTACTTGCATCTACGGTTTTGATTCAGACCTATTTCTATGGGTCCTGACTCACTCTCTCTGCCGTTTTCACGTTCTATCCTTCTCTCATTTGTTCTCTGCTCTCCTCTAGCATATTCTCTGTAGGTTAGATCAATAACTGCTTTGCCATGCTCCATGACGGGGCCTCTTCTTTCTGGGTTACTGTGGACAACATTGTGGATTTAGATAATGGATGACTTTTATAAACTACATATTAAACTCTCTTCCCTCATAAATATCATGTTATAATTCAACTATATGCATCTCTTTGTATTGTATTTCAGCTACTGAAAACAATTAAGCAATTAAAAGCCTATTATATTCAAAGCTGATACATTACATTTGGAAGGCTCATGAGTTTGTGGTTCTGATAAATCTTTGCATACACTTTGCTTTTTCCCACGTTTAGGCCAGAATCAATTTTTACTACTAACTGTTATTTTTTCCCTATTTCTCCTTATGAATTCTACCATTTCCTGTTTTATCGTGTGGGAGCCTGAAAAGAAATAGTTATGTGGTATCAGAAGAAAAATAAAGAAAAAATTGTTACCTAAACAATCACTTGAAGGCATAATGATGTTTTGAATTAGTGCTCACCTAGAACAATGTTGTTTGGATGTCCTCCTATGTGACGGGAAATAACCTATAGATGGCTGAGAACTCAATTGCTATTGCATATACAAAACAATCTATTTAAAATTGGCACCAATTTAGCCAAATGACAGTGAATTGAATGTTACTCAATAAGGATTGTATTAACACAAATTCTGCTTAAAAGGACTGCATTTGGCCAATGGAAAAAGGCTAAATTAAACTTACCAAGACGTTAAATAGGAATCAATATATAAGCTCTGATTTTTTAATATAGACGAGATGTCCAATATAGATTAGAAAATAATAAATAAAATATAAAAATGTAGTGAATAGCATGTTTATTCTGTATGGGTATTATACATTATTTAAAGTCTTTTCAGCCAATTTTATTTTAAAATGCTTTAAATTAGGACAGTCACTTCAGCTGGGATAACAGGCTACTCCACAAGTTGTCCCACCGAAGAGGCATTTTTGTGGTAAAACAACGAGTACAGGCAGAAGTAAGAGAGGAGTGCCAAATTCAGAAGGTAGTAGAATCTGGCCAGCAAGAAAAAGGGCCAGCAAGGCCACCTCCACCCTGTTCTGTTTCATTTTCTGCCCAGTACCCTCTGAATCAGAGGGCTGCGAGCAAGAATGAGGTAGTTTGACTGGCTGGCTAGAGGCAAACCAATCTGCAGATGGTAGACCTGAGGCTAACAAATCTGAAAAATACGGGCATGTGGGCCTGAATTGCCAAGAATTGTTGCTAACAGGTGGCTCATGTTGAACTAGTCCACCAGGATAATGGTAAGGTGCCCAGGAGGAGGCTTCCAGCACAGGCTTTTGAGGAATCCTGGTTCACATAAGCCACCAGCGCCCAGTTCTCACAACTCCCAAGGACATGCTGCAGATGGAGAGGTAGCCAGGACTAAATAACCAGGCATATGGCTGGAAGTTCCTGCAGGGTGGTGCTGAGGTGGGAATGGACTTGATGTTCAGCGCTGATGAGGTAGGTCGCTAATTGAAGAGGCTGCCTGTCACCGTGTTGCTCCAGTGGCCAGGAAGCAAGGACACCCCAGCAATTTGTCCCAAAGACATGCCCAGGTGGGAAATTTCACAAGAGGCAATTCCTGTCAATAAGGAGAAAGGAAAGACCCAAAAGATAACAAGGACCCATATCTTTTGACTTATACACTGGAGGAACTGACTGGGCAAGAAAATCCTATATGTAAATCCAAATTTACCAATATGTGGATCTCCACCTGAGAAGGATGGGCAATGAGGACTATTAGAAACCTTGTACATATCAGGGGGACCAACCCAACTGAATGAGAAGGAGAAAAATGGAGGTGACTGTTTTCCAAGGGAAAAACAAGGTAGTGCCAGTGCTTGAAGGGGCAGGGATGTGGGTGCTGGTAAAGCAAAGATGCCCTAAATATGCTCTAATTATTCAGAATAATCACAGTAAAAATATTCTTAATTTCCTACCCAGTGATACGCAATGTAACTGCCATGAGACTGAAGTGTCATAACAAATATATACAAATAATAATTCATTCTTCTATCGCAGAGTTTACACTGTGATTGCATGGGTGGCTTTTGATTGTCAGTTTGTTTTTCCTTTATTTTTGCCATTTGGACTGCTGTCTGTACTGCACATGGAAAAGTTATTTTATTCCAGACCTGAATAGAATGAATCTAATCCTGCTCCTACTGAAATCCGTGGGAGTTCTCACACTGACTTCAGTGAAAGCAAGGAAAGGCCCATCATGTACTTTGACTCACAGCTCTAACTGCTTTGTAGCATAAATTGCCTATCATTTTCTAGACATTCTCTGAACATAAGACTGGCCATACTGGGTCCATCTAGCCTAGTATCGTGTCTTCTGACAGTGGCCAGTGCCAGGTGCTTTAGAGGGAGTGAACAGAACAGGGAATCATCAAGTGATCCATCCCTGTCATTCCCTCCCAGCTTCTGGCAAACAGAAGCTAGGGACACTCAGGGCATGGTGTTGCATCCCTGTCCACCCTGCCTAATAGCCGTTGATGGATCTATCCTTCAGGAACTTCTCTAGCTCTTTTTTTAACCTTGCTATAGTGTTGGCCATCACAACATCCGCTGGAAAATAATTTACTTGTTCCTCTAGTTTGAAAATTAAGAGGGGAAAAAGACATAAGTTTAGAAAGTTGCAGGGTTATTCTACGATAATTACGCAGAAGATAATGGGTCAAAATTCATCTCTAGTTTAACTCCTTTGAAGTCAATGTTGGTAAACCAGGGATGAATTTGGACCCATCTGCTTCCAACATTCAGAGACTATACTGATAGATTTTTTCACTTCCCACCCACTGAGGAAAGGAGTTCTAGGCTCTGCCAGGATTCACCAATGCACTCAAAGCCACAGGCCATTTACATGTACTCATTGCAAACCCCGGCTCTGAATGGCAAGGTCTACAGGAAACAGTAAATGATACCACAGCATGATCAACTAGTAATCCCAACAAGATAATCACAGATGTTGTGACCCACTTAAAAAAATCCCACTCATTTTCCAGATATCCTGTTTCAGCCGACTTATTGGGACATTACCCATCTGAAGGTTTATGCACAAATCAGGGGTCAGCTTATCCAACAATGTTTTCCCCACTAGTAGTGGTTCTGAATATATTAAGTGTGAAATTGGCATATAATCTTCAAGCCATCTTGTTTTCAGGATGACAGACACTTTCTTTGTAATTTAACTCTAGCCTTCTTGCAGGCCTGTGCCCTGGATGAACCAAATGGTAAGTCAGACACAGCAAAAATTAATATGTGGACAAATTTGCTTGCAATGCATGCATGCAAAGGATGGTGGGGTCTTCTCTACTAGGTGGTATTTCAAAGCTTCATGCCCAACCAGTGCTACATGACAGACTCTCTGTCCGATTGCTATTCTTCTGAGCTATTTAGTTCACTACCACAAAAGAACTTTAATATCATGATAGGGGAGTTCGGTGATGTACTGACACAACATACATTAATCATTATTCTTAAAGAAACAGTGCACCATTGCAATACAGAAAGAGAACCAACTCCTACTGGTCTGAACTGTAAGGGCTTGATCCTACTACAGGCAGCTTAATGGGAGTTTTTTCATTGTTTTGATAGGGAGCAGGATCAAGCTTGCAAGAGAAAACGCAGCAATTGCATTCTCTGTTCTAATATCCAAAGCACATAACATTTTCCTCTTGAAATTGCTACAAAAGAGTGGTGCTGAAGCTGGCACAGGTGGAAGAAGGTTTGAGATGAGGAAGAACGATTTCCTTTCACACAGCAGAGCTTGTTCTTTATTCATCTGTGTCAATGTCATCAGGTGGGTACTTTAAAGTCAATTCATTGCAAGACAGTAGTTGACAGTGGCAATTTGGATTTCCTAATTTTATTTCTGCACGTGCTTTTTCACAAAATATAATTGGCATGGAATTTTTTAATAACAAAAGGAATTCCAAACACTTAGTGTAACTGTTTTGGTTCTGCTCCTGGTACAAATAAATTCAAATGGAAGATTTGCTTGTTTTTGGTGATTTTTGCAGTACTGGATCCCTTCCCCCGTTGCTGGGCAGCAATAAAGCCAGCAGGTTAATTCTGAATCTTTGTCTTTTACAGCATATTTCTATTGTCCCTGCACCAGGGGACATGCAGAAGGAGAGATCATATTGCTGCTTTCTATTCAGTAAAGCTAATAATTCCTCTCTGGTTAGTTCTGGTTGAACATTCTTCTGTAACATCTTTTTCCTTCAGAGATAACTTTTTAGTGAGAAATACAAATAAAGCATTTTCATGTATTCCTATGAATATTCTCTTTTATTCCAGACATGGTAATCCTCCCTTCTGCGAGCGATGGGTTATTTTCAGCCATTATCATCTTCAATCTTCATCATGAACTAGGGAACCTACAACTCCTATATTTGGCTGATCTTTTTGTCTAACTAGAAGCACCATCCTGTCTGCTTTTTTAACTATGCTGAATTCCTCTTCTTGCTCACTGGTGATCACTTTCATGTGACTTGTAACTTACAGAAATGTTGTCTCTAGACTATCACACACTCACTCTGGAAGATTCAGCTTCCTCTCCCCAATCTGTCCTGCTGGCCTGTTTTTTGTTTTGTTTTTCTATGCAACGTTCTCACACGATCCTCTGCATCACATGTCCAAAAAGATCTACTTGTACTGATCTTATTTCCTTCACAAGTTACTCGGTTTTAGACAGACATTGGCTAAACTAAAGTCCTTAATGTTCCAGAATTTGCTGTTTCTAAAAACCTCACTCTTTCTGTTAGATTTGCAAATGCTCAGTAACTCTCATGATTTGAACCATAGTTTCAGTGGCAGGGAAAGAGAGCGGAGAGAACTATCCAATAAATGATACAATGTAGTATTCTTCTCTAACATAGTTGACTAATGATTGATTTATGAAAGAAAAATGGGGGATTTTTAAAACCACAATTATTCAATGTGACATAATTACTCATTTTTAGTAGGAATTTTGGGACAGGAAGAATAGGTTGTTGTGTCCTTTTAGTAGTATTTTAAAACAATTCTGAATCATGGCATTCTGATTTCTCAAAATGGCCTTTCCTGGAAACATTTGCTTACAACAGCAAACACCCTCTATAAATACAAATTACCTCACTTCATAGCTAACATTTTATTCACTTTCTTTCCAACCTGAACCACTGATCTGGTTCTCAGTTCCTACTTTCCCCCAAACCACTTTCAGAAATGAGAACACAAAAACATCTTTCCCAGTTTTGACTCCGTGTGTGGTAACCAACTCCTAACCTGAATTTTCAGTGGAACATTATGGATCTTCTCCAGAACACAAACCCGCAGAGCTATGGCAGGTTCTGCTTTTTCCAAAATGATTTAACCAGCTGCAGTATATTAGTTGTGGCAACTTTTCTTGGCTCTTAAATGGTTTTTGAAGCCATGCTGTCAGCTGCCTTCATGTCACCCCACTATATTATGATTGAATCTCCTGTTCCTTTTATAGAGTTGTTCTCTCCTAATAAAACACTAACTGCTGGGCTAAGAGTCTGCTTCAGGACCACTGGTTATAATCTTACGATAACCTTCTCCTCCTTTCCTTTTTCAACTAAAAATTATATTTGAGAAATATTAATCACTGAATCTGTACTGTTAAATATTCACATCTACAGTCCCAGATATTTGTCCTGTTTATACAGGATCTTAGCTCCACCTCCATTTCCAGTTCTTTTAAGAGCTCATATTTGCAAACTGGGCAATATTCCTGAAAACATGAAAGAACACAGAGAGCACACAAAGAGTTATAAATGAATATCTGCAATTCATTGTGGCAGACGCCTATGAAGGTGATACCTTCAAGCTGTTTGTCAGAATAAACTAGCAGCGAAGCTGTTACTTGTCAACTTTTGGACAAGATACATTGCAAAACAATATTAATTTCTCCTGGCAAATGCAAAGTCACATTTTATAGGTGTGAACTATTTTCAGACGTCAAAATACACATGAAAACTGTACCATAAATGAGCTGTGAAGGGGTACAAAACACACTGAACAGGAGTAAAAGCAAAGAAATGACTCTACATACACAAAACTGAAACAATCAGCTTACTCAAATATATTTAGAGACTGAAAATATTTTCACCTTTTAGTTTCCCATATTTGAATATAATATATCAACACAAGTTTACAAATCTGTTACTCTTAATTGGGTTCATGGCAGAGTTGTATTTAAAGTCATAAGACTAAAAGAAAACTACATTTGCGGGGCATGATATGCCACAATTAAAAAAGAAATGCATGGTTAAAACCTAACTTGACAACATTTGTGGTTAGGATTTCTACGAGTTTCATCAAGGATGTTTATAACAGAATCCTGTCTCTTAGAAATTGGTTTGCTGTAGTAACAGACTTGACTACTAATGAGAAAACAGTAAGAAGCTTTAGGCCCTAATGGATACTAAATGACTTGGAGGATCTGAAACATTTAAGTGCAGAAAAATACATATGTGCAATTCCTTTAAACTCAAAATATTTGTATGGGGCTAGGGATGCACTCAACCAAAGAAGATACATAGAGACATCCAGATAATCAATTGATAAACAAACTAAAACTACAAAATTTTAAATCTAAACTATCATACTAACTATGTGGATTTTAAAATCAGTTTTGCTGAAGTATCTTCATGTTGTCTCAGTAGGTTCTTAATAATCAGAAGAAAATACAACCATAATGGTAGATAAATACTCAATGAGCAGAGACCTCTTTATGCCCTCAAGATGAAACTAAGAGCAAACACTGACATTTGACACAGATACAGCTGTTTAAAATATGTCTTCATTCTAGTCAGATGGAGATAAATCCAGAATAAAGATCAGACTGAATAAATTCAAAGTTATACCAAACATTTTTAAAATCTAAAACCAGATGTTGAAAAATATGCAAAATGAAGTGGCAAGCTTAATTTTGCAAACCTTAAAGCCAACACAAGTGAGTGTTCACACTCTTGTCAGTCTCTGCTAGGAATCCTGGGAAGCTCAGGCAAAGTCAAAAGCAATCAATATTTTTAAGGAAGAAACCTTTACATTTTAGTTTCAGAAATGGTGCAAAAATGTTACCTACTCCCTGTACAGTTATTAGTCTCAGTAATGTAACATAACAAATACATTCTAAATCCTTTTAGGCCTTCTCCCCTTTACTGGAAAGATGATCATTTTTTTTATTTCAAAGTGGATTTAATAAAGAAAAGGAGTGCTGTTAAAGTAATACGTGAGGCTTTGACATTAAGCAGTGCAACCCTGCAGAGTCGGCAAGAACAGGATCTCTAATCTCCAGTGATTTATAGAGGGCTCTTCCTTCATCTCTGCACTTGGGGAGGGCCAAAAAGTTTAGAGACAGCCTGGCGTCCCCCTTACTCCACACTGCCAACTCCTGCTGGCCAGTCTGTGTGCTAAAACTTTTAACCATTTCACTGCTGGGATATAATGCTCCCATTAAAGTGGTCTTTATTTGTTTGTATTTATAGAACAAAGTGATCTCAGAGTTAAGTAATGCCTATGGAGGTAAATGTTTATGTCTGTCATCAGAAATTTATAAGCAGAAAAAGAGACGCTAATAGGCACAGAGTAAAGACCCAAACAGTGTAGTGTTTGATGCTCATCTAAATAAGCTCTGAAATGTGCAGAGTAAAAACACATCTTAATTAGAAACTTACAAATATATACAGTTAATTTTAAAGCTAAATAATTGAATTACAGATACCAGACAGCTGATTACCAACTAGAAAAGAATGTTAGCCCTGCACTGGTGGAATGTTACACCAAAGTACAAAGAATACCTTTCCAAACATGGCTCCAAGAAAGTATTAACTTCATGTCGCAGGGCAGAAATATGCTATTTTATTGGGTTTCAAATACACCATTTTTTAGGAAAAGGACAAGTTACTTCAGTGGTTCTTTGCAATTAAAACTGTATGATCGTCCTCTAGTAATTTTATAAATTAAAAAGCATTTCTAACATGAGCTTGATACCAGGAGATACATGTATCAACTTCAAAGAAGTTCAGATAGACTAGAATTGGACAGAATAAAGTTTAAGGCCCAACCCTGCAAACACTTATTCATATACACAGTCTCACTGAGATCAACGGGGTCTACCCCCCGGCTTAAAGTTAAGCATGTGTGTAAGCATTTGGGGATTGAAGCCTAAATCAGCATATAAAAGTCCTCTTCCTCAAGGGACAACATTCATAATGTACCTTAGAGAAGGTCTGATAAGTAAAGGTGACACTATACCTAGCCCTCCAAGCACTGTTAATACTGCAGCCTTCAGAACACACTGTATTGGAACTGCACATATGTGGGGAGGGGGAGACACACCAAATTTGGTCCTATATAATACATCAACGGCTTAATAGTAGGCCTTCCCTGTACACATTATCAGATGCCTGAACCCTTTCCCTTCTCTAGCATCCTTACCTGGAATTCAGCCATACTATATCTCCCAGGGCTGGTGAGAACAAAGCAGCCAGACTAGCACTGACAGTAGCACTAGCTGGTCTGGATTTCTCTGGAGTGGGGAAACATTGGGTACACTTGTTGAACCAGGTGTAGAACGAAGAGTCCCTCCCTCTGCTTTCCCTAGAGGTGGATATTACACTCTTCAGCCATCACTACTTGGACTGTGTGCCTTCAGCCCAATACTGTCCAACTCTGAAGAGCCATAATTAGCCCTGTATAAATAATTTTTAGCTGTTTGAATTGACACTGAGTCACCGTCCATCCTAAACTGTTGGGACTGCAAATATGGATTTGCTAGTTTAAATTCATTAAATACACCGGACTCTCGCTATAGCGTGTCGCTATGTGTGGGTTCGTGTACAGAGTGGTCGTTTAAATATTTAAATTGGGATCCATGGCAACGCGTTCCCCGCTTTAGCATGGGACCATGCATGGATCCTGAATCCCAGGCTATAGCAAGGGTCCGGTGTATACTGCAACCCATCCAAACTCTTTGCATGAAGATGCATTACTATCTAGCATGCTGTATTTTATTTTGAGCAAACTAACTTATCCCTTGTCCCTGTCCTGCCACTATGCTCAATGAGACTGAAATCACTTCACAAAGAGATACAGTGCTCCTGGAAAAGCTGATAAGACAGGCTCATGCCATTCCTACCCCCAAAGATTCTTCCTGTTTTTCACCTGCCTATGTACAAACATTTCCCGCCTCTTATTTCTTTAAAGTAGCAATATGAGGAACATATGCAGTGCTGACACATAGATAAATATGGTCTGCAAAGACACAGCATAGGATTTTTGTATACCATGGTATAGTGGCTTTTGCAGACTAGTAATGATTGTCCATATGGGAAATAATGTTAAGGCAAAGTATAATCCTTTATTTTTACCCAGAATATCTTTTGTTTAATGTGGTGAGTGACCGTAATTTGGCATGTGTTGATGCTTTGTGGGAGCGGGGAAAGATTGGTACTAAACAAGCTAAACACAGGAAATAATTCAAGTGTCACAAATGTTTCCTGTAGTTTCAGTTTCATAATGCAGCAGCAGTTTGGATATTGCTGCATTATGAAATTACCCAAGACTGGCACTGAGAAATTTGAGAGAGGCTTTATAAACATCAACTAAGATCCAGTCTTACAGGAGGAACAGTTCTGAAGTATTGTTTCCTTTCCTAACAACAGTGGCCAACTATATTTGAAGTATAACGTTCTTGTAGGCACTAATAATTTGGATTCTGTTTGAGAATAAATCCATTTACTGTAGGTGTCCAGATAGCTGCTCAAAACCAGCTAGATCCACAAACCAAGGCAGATCAGCAGTGATGAGATCAGCAGAGAGAGAGACACACACACACTAATGTCACAGCTGTCAGCTAGTGCCCTGCTGCCACATATGTAAACATGTATCCAATGGTACGATGGCATCATGGGAAAAGATTACACTACCTAGATCCAGGCATGACAGGGACCCTCTGGGTGAAGAAGGGTGGCTCAGTTGCCTCCCCAGTCTCTGCCTCCAGATCTTGTGCAGGCCGATCTGTCTGATCTGGAATCTGTGCTGGGGGAGGAAGTGGAGACTGAGGAGGCTGGAGGGAAGAGTGCTGACTGCGGTGGGATGACGGACAAATCAGCCTCCCTTTTCGCCCCGTGGAAGTGAGTTCAAAAAGATAGTAGAGGCAGGCATTTATGGGCTTTCCTATGGAATCCCTCTCTGCCAGTGGTTCGAGGAAGCTGAACCCAGGACAAAGGCACAGGGCCTCTGTATGGACGAGCCCTTGGGATATGCTAGGCTTCCCTTGAAGAACCCATTCTGCATTTTTCTCCATAGGCTGATCTGGTTCATGGTGATTTAGTGGGATGCCATATGATCTCCTCTCGCAGGGTTACTAAGTTCCGGGGTGGCAGAAAGAAGCAGCCATAATAGGAGGGCAGATTCAAGCCCCCTTTGCAGCTCCCTTTTCTCCAAAAAGGTCAGTGCCTGTAGAGTTGTTTAATTATTTGATAAAAATGATCAATATTTT
Organism: Dermatemys mawii; assembly: GCA_007922305.1. NCBI lineage: Eukaryota > Metazoa > Chordata > Testudines > Dermatemydidae > Dermatemys > Dermatemys mawii. Next base: position 5,259,712 of record ML677374.1, read on the forward strand.
ATAGCTGTATCCAGAATGCTGCTTCATTAATATCTTCTCTGCAAAGAAGAATCTGACATAGGAATTTTAGATCAGCAGTGACAGAAGGCACTTTGTAACACACATTGTGAAATGAAGAAGAAATCCAAAGTGCACAAACTAGGGAATCAGCTTTGAAATCTTGAAGTTCTCATGCTCTCCAGGTCTACAACAAACCAATCTGGCAGTAAACAAAGCTTATCAGTAACCCCCCACTTAACCAGCACAGCTATGTAAATCACTCTCTCTCAGAAGTGTGATCCTAATTTGCTCTTCATCCAAGACAACTAGATATACATGATTTATGCAAAAATCATGTATTAAAATTGTACCTGTTGTTAGAGTAATGTCTATATTTTACACAACGATAGGAGAAATATACTTTAGAACTAAGAAAAAAATCTCCTCCCTAAAATCTCAACTAAACACTCAACTCCATATTAAGTTTAAACTTAAATTTCACACCGGTTTTATTTTTGCATATTAAAAAAAACTAGGAAAACGATGCAATTCTACACAATATATATTTTCTTTTTGTAGTTATGTGATATCTTTAAAACTTTAAAATATCAAAATATTTTAAAAATTCTATTAGTGGCGCCTATATTTACTAGGTCATCAACAATTTATTAAGCCACAAAGCTCTGGGGCAGGGACTGTCATTTTGTTCTATATTTGTACAGCACCAAGCACGACTGGGAACTGGTCCATGAACGGGGCTTGTAGGCGCTATCACAAGACACATAATAAATAATAGTCATATAAAAGCCAGAATGCAAACAAGTTTCCCTTTCTAGTAATTAGAAATCTCATATTTTTTGGAATCATGTCTCTGTGTGATAAGATGATTTACATGGGGCCTAAACTTGAGAGCACTAACAATGTAGCTATTTGACTTCATTATATAAAACAGTTTTATACATGTTATTTATCTCAAACATAATCTCCAAAAAATGCTCTGCCTCTTGGAGGCTTGGCCCCAGGTGCTAAAATGCTTTTTAAAAAGAAATCAGTCATCCCTTAATCTCCATTGGTTAGAATAGCTGATAAATGAGCTACAGTTATAGCTGTCCACAATGACTAAAGCAGCTCCTGAACACACAAAGCCACCTGAAACAGAGACATCTTGTTGTCAGAGACGTCTGAAAACAAGAAAAATAGGTGCCGCATCTTCTGGGAGTGCAAAAACCCAATATGCCCCAAGTAAAGCAAGTGTCGGGGGAAGTTCACATAACTCTGACTAACGTGCTAAAGGCAGAGAGAGAGCCCCTGTCGAACCTAGAAGGTTGTGATGAAAAGGAATATTGTATGCTGCTGTTATACTGGAACATTCGCCTTTACCTCCTGGCCCAAACAAAATATAATCTGCCAACAAGAACGATCACAACAAACCTAGTAACCCATTTGACACTATGAAGTTGCTATAATGAGGAAGCGGTAGCTTCAGACGGGAGGCTGTGGAGAAAAAAAAGCCTAATCTCTCATTAAGATGATGCGTTTCTGCCAGCGTCGACCAGCCAAACCAAGCAAACAGTTAACTTTGAGGGAGACCATTGAGCGGAAAGCAAAGGACTGCACTACCACAATCATTCAGTCTCCCTAAAAGATAGCCAACTCCATGGCTTGTGGTTACCTGCCATATTCTTTGTTGCATAACAGGAGGTTCGAACAACCCCTAGCCATTGTGGCACCATGGTTTAGTATACTCTTAGGAACATATTTTGCAGCCCACATAATAAACAGTCTATCCAACTTAGTAAAACAAAGCAGAGTGAATGTAAACATATGTACAAAACAACTGATATGTGGACAAATACTTGACAGTGCAAATGTCACAATTTGCCAACTGTCACTCTGAAAAGCCCGTGACTTCCAGAGACAAGCTACACTTTTTCTCTTTGGTTTACCAACGTTTACATGCAGCAGCCAATATGATATCAAAATTTAAACCTCAAGTCAATTCCTCGTCCTATTCATCACAATCTTTCCATGGTTTTATTAGCACTAACAATGCAACCAATCATATAAAAGTTGTGTTAGAAGGCCAAGGCCAAAGCTCTCACAATACCATATATGGCACACTGTTTGAACCTTTGCACATAGAAATTTTCATGACAGTATCAGAAAGTAGCACCCAGCAGAGAGAGGATGCCAACAATTTCTACCAATTTTTTTCACATGGCAAAGGCCTGTAAAATTGCAAAAAAAGCTACAGGCGAAAAAAAATACTACCTATACGATGGGCACATGAAACAGAATCTGAAAAGACCACTGGGAGTAGTCAAAAGCCATACACGTCTACTACAGGTACAAGAATCAGCTATTTTAAAACTCCTTTGCAATAGACGGCTAGGCTTTTGAAAACCAGCTGGAGATCTGTCAGCGAAACCCCCACTGCTATCTTCTGAGAATCAATTTAAAACCGCAAGGAAAGATTCTCAAAAGGACAGCATTAACTTTTGCTGTCAAGCGGATGGATGTTTTATGTACCAAATTTAACAGCAGTGTAGTGAAGAGTTCCTCCCATTACATCTGCGCTCCCTTACCTGATCCAAGATTTACCAATAGCAATGAAGCCTTACTGCATAACAGTGCCAAGCAGGAAATATCTAAAGATACACTGAAAGAAGAAGTTGCTTCATCCAGTAATGATCAAAAGAAAGAAGAATCAGCCATCCCCACTCTAGCATCAACTGCTTCTTCTCACAGCTGCTGTTATGAATGGTGATGGAGAGCCACACAGCACCGTGTACTGTAACACAAAAATAAAATCCCCAAACAAACCAGAAAAGGCCCCTAACTGTAACAGCGGAAGGCTATATGATAAAGCATTAAAAGTATCAAAAGCTCACCTTATGGTTTCTCAAACCTGACCTGATTTAAACCTTAAGCTTCCTTTCCTTTAGTGTTCACTGTGGACCCACTTTCAATGCAGCTGAATGCCGTTCAACAGCCAACACCACATCCAGAAAGTGTAGAATTCTTGGAAAAACGCCTTGTTTACCTTGAAGAATGCCATCTGGAAGATGCTGCTGCTTCACGGACTGACACTGCTAATGATGACTTACATGGCACGTAGTGTCAGTTGCTAATGACAAGATAGATCAGTGGCTCTCAACCTATTTACCATTCTGAGCTGCATCCAATACTACAAATCAGAGGGGTAGCCGTGTTAGTCTGGAACTGCAGAAGTGACAGAGAGTCCTGTGGCACCTTAAAGACTAACTAAAGTATTAGAGCATAAGCTTTTGTGGGCTAATACCCACTTCATTGGATGTATGCAGTGGCCACAGGACTCTTTATCCAATATTACATGTATAGCCCTGAGGATGTAACATGGGCCGCAGCTCTGTGCTGATTGGGGCGCAAGTGGCCCGTGGGCCTTCAGTTGAGAACCACTGAGACAGATGATAGTGAAAAGTAACCAGAGTAGCCAAGACCAGTCCTCACTGGGAGACAGCTGAGAAGTTACATGAGTTAATATCACAAGGGTGATTAACAAACAACATTCTCTCACCACTTACTAGTAGTTTTTTTCCTTTTTCCTCATTACTGTTAGGGATGTTTTTGTGTTTTGTCAGAACGATAATTATAGCTGGGAATACAATGTGGAACATTTCTGACATTCTGCCTCACCCTAATACCTAACTCTTATACAACACTTTTCATCATAGCACTTTGCAAAGCATCATTACCCCTATTTTCCAGATGGGGAACCAGAGGCAGAGGGAGGGAAAGTGACTTGCCTAAGGTCACCCAGCAACTAAGTCAGGAATAGAACCTAGGTCTCCGAAGTCCGACTCCAGGGCTTTATCCATTAGGCACTACTGCCGCCTTAATAATATCAAGCTGTTTCTGTATATCTACATGCTATCATGCAATGTCAGGCCTCTGTACTCCCCCAAGTCGTCTGATAGTCATTTTCATAATACATGACACTCCCTAAATGAGATACATTCCAAACTTCCACGGAACAGAAGGCCAACAGATGATCTTCTGGCTTTTGACTGTATTCAACTCTCAAAGCTCACTCTCAGTGTAACTGAAAAAAACAAGAAAAGCTACAAAATGAGCTGGGTTATCTCAGACCTTATTCCAAAGTGAAAAGGTCCCTTCTCCACAGTGGACTGTCAATGAATTATAAGTTCTAGCACTTGCTTCTCTTATGCTTCTACTTGTATTTCTTTGATCCACGAAAGACTTTCTAAAAGGCTTGACTACAGAGTGAATCAGCATGGCAGCCCCAACTTCTTTTCAGACGTGCTTGAGATTTATTTTAAACATGCATTCTTGTCCATTCATATGACTACATTAAATGCTTTTCAGGAGGACCCTCCTGGCTACAATATGAATTGTACCGAAGAGCCATGGTATTTTCTCCTTTTGCAGTATTTTTGCTGGACACTGTAGATTTAATTCCTTCCTGCAAGTACGTGCCCATACATCATATACATATATTATATGAACAAGATTCCATAAAGGATCTGGCCCTCCATTTCTGTATAAAAGAATGATTTAAATGAGGTTCATGGTACTTGTGAATTGATAGCCCTTACTTGGACAAAGGGCCCAATAAGTCTGCAGTTCCAATTCCTCCGGATTGGAAGGAGGTAAAGATTGCCTCTGTTTACAGCTGTTGCACTGCATTTTAGCAGAGACGTTTGGGATCCTACAAAGTTTTTAATTTTCAGCAAGCCTTTGCAGGTCACTTTTAAACAATCCTGGACTTGGCTGTCAGGCTCTCTCATCCCCAGATAAGAGTTATTTGTGTACTTGCAGCTGCATGGCCAGAAACCATCTGATGGCGTCTATCCTTCTCTAGTACTGGCTTAGCACTTCTAATCGGAAAGCTAATGTATAAAACTCAAATGTTTTGCTTAGCTTGGAAAGTGTATCTTCTGAATACTAAATCAGGACACAAAGTGGCTTACAACCTATTATATCAAACTTCCAGTGTCACAAATGATGACATGTTTTGGATGAGACAGCTGCAGCCCATAGTAGGCTCTGAAATACCAACAGTAATTCTAACCTCTATTTACAATTTGACTGTGTGGTTTATTCAGGGCAAAAGTGCTTTGAACTTCTAAATAGCTAGGTTGAACAAAATGGAGGAAATTTTCCCTCTGAATTTTCAACAGTTTACAGGCCACTTGTTTTAGGATTCATGTTTCTTCATTAGCTGCAGAGGAGAGGCTGCCCGAGGACACTGCTTATTAAAGTCTTTTGTTCAATTTACAAATGGAAACAAATAATTGGGAAGACATTTGCAGAGATGGAAAAAACATGTTTACAAAGCAGAATAAAATACAGACTAAATACATTTGGATGACGCTAGATCAAAACACATGAGCTTCTAACATAGCATAAAGGATTGTCAGCACCAGGATCACCGACCACTATGAGTCATGTTTCTTATAACAATCAAGTCACTTCAAAGGTTTTGGAATGGTTGTATACACAGAGATTTTTGAATTTACATCCACCAGTGCCATCACAGGTGATCAATCTCGGGGTATGTCCACCTACTCCTAACTGATGCTCAAGAGGAAGGGAGAAAAAATGCTTAAATCCCATCCGATATCCCTTGAGGGATATTCCTTTCTAACCCTAAACCTGGTGGTAAGTTCAGCTCTATGTATGTGATCCCACCTACAAGCATCTGATCAAAATCAGACTGAAAAACCCTATTGGACTACTTAGTCCATCCCACCTTCTAATGCAGAATTGTTCCCTACCATAGCATTTTGTTCGGTCTTAAATGTCTTACAATGGGGCCTCTGTCCCTTGGACTATTCCACAGTCCAATAGAATTCACTGATCAGAATTATTTTCCTGATATTTGGATTACATTTTCTCAAAAACACCTGCTTTCTTATGAGGTTATTCAGTTCAAAATCTAAAAAACCTCAGAGCCTGATTTTCCTCCCATGTAGAGCCCAGTGCACTGCCCACTGAGCTTTGTAGCAGTTCTTCCATTGGCACCAGTTTAGGCCATTATACCAGGTGTAAATCTGCAGGAACTCCATTAAGTCAATGGAACTACACCAGTGAAAAAGTTGTGTGAGAGGAAATTCATTGGGCCCTTTGAATACAAACATGTGGAGCCGCATCCACCATAATTAACCTGGATCAGACCCATGATCCACACTCACCATTTATATGTATCCGCATCCACATCTGCACCCGCAGCAGCACCCTATCACCACACTGTTAGAGCCCTGCACGGATATAAAAATTTGGATCTGCATCTCATCTGCGAGCCGTAAAGATGGTAAAAATGCAACCACACCCACGGATGCAGGTATCTGCAAACATAAAGCGGATATCTGTCCATTTGCTCTAAAAATTCGGGACCCAGTTCTGGAAAGCTATGTCAATGGTTACTTCCAGTACTTAAAAATATGGTGATCAACCTCCCCCTGTATAAATGTAACAGGTATTTCTAATAAATGATTTCCATCCTGATTTTAAAATGGCGAGAAACGGAACGAATCAGAAATTATTCTGCTAACTAAGAAACTATATATAAACCCACCCAGCTATTACACCAAAATGAATATCACGGCCAATGGTAGCTTATGCTGCAGAGAAAAGTATTTTCTTCACCTCAGTAAAATATGTTAACTAATATTATATTCAGTTAGTTGAGCTCCTCAAGGAATAAAAGTCCCACTGTGCCTAACAAAACTTTGTTTTGAATCAGACTAGCAAATGTTATTTTAATACAGAGCATATGATAGCTGATCATGCTATAAAACTATAAAATAAAAGTTGTGTTTATTGGTTGAATTAATCCTGCTGTAGCCCACAGGGCCCCATAAGAACATGTGGGAGACTGGGGACGGGTATGGAGGGGAGAGAAGATGTTGGCAATGCTGTGGGGACAGGATCAGAGAAGCTGACTCAGTGAGAGCAGCTATTACTCAGGGCTCCACTACAACCAACCACACTGTTTCTATCAGGATGTCAGAGAAACACAGTTTGATAAGCACAGAGAAGGAAAAATACCTCCAGCCATACTCAAACCTGTACTGAAAGGTTTACAAAAACCTAACCAAATATTGGAGTCTGAAGCATCAGCATCCACATTAGGGCACAGAAAAAGGAAATGCAAACAGATATATGGCCTATGATACTGCAAAGCTAATTCCTTTCCATCATGTGACAACATATCATTTTGTTAAAGTGCTTTCCTATTAAGAATAACCTGAATAGAGTGTAAGAGAAAAATATTTGCTGTGAAAGGATCATGTGCTTGAAACCTAACTATTATTTTAATTCTATTTAATAACTAAGGCATATTAGGAATGTAAATACTGGCAATAGTTAACATCTGAATGCTTTACATTTTAATTTTCATATGTTGAGCATTAAAAGGCCAGCATTTGCCTACCATTATCACACATTGGTACTTAAGGGGATCACAGCTTTCCCTGTACTTAGTAAGGGGCCTGTGGTGATTGTGTGGTAATGGATAGCAAATGTTTTCCAGCCAGACTTTCTCTTGCCCTCCACCTTATGTAGTTAGCTTCACCAGAGTAAAGTGTGTGGAAAATGATACAATTCTAATATCACTACATGGAGTGCAGGGCAACAGAAAGTCAGGCCCAATGCTTTCAATGGCTTCTGGTGAAAATAATCCTCAGGATAGCCTTGTGAGGTAGGTGTAATCCTCATTTTACACACTGGGTAACCCGGACATACAGGCATGAATCCCTGTTCTCATTCCTGGCATAACACCATTTGCTCCATTCATTATCTAGCGAGGAATGGCCCAGAGAGACCTGTGTGGCTTTTCCAAGACTACACAGCAAGTCACTGCCAAAGCTGGCATTAGAACAAGGGTGGGCTAGCTTTTTGGCCCGAGTGCCACATCGCGGTTTCAAAATTATATGGCGGACTGGGTAGGGAATGCTATGCCTCGCCCCCATCTGATCCCCTCCCACTTCTTGCCCCCCTCAGAATACCCAACCCATCTGACCCGACCTGTTCCTTGTCCCCTGACTGCTCCCTCCCGAGACTCCCCCGACCATAATCATCCCCTAGAACTCCACCCCCTTTCCAACTCCCCCTGCTCCTTGTCTCCTGACCACCCCCCATCCAGAGACTCCCTGCCCCTAACCACCCCCCGGGACCCCACACCCTATTTAAGCCCCCCTGCTCCTTGTCCCTTGACCACCTCCTCCTGAGACCCCCCACCCTAACTGCCCTCCAGCACCCCACCCCCTACCCAACCCCAAACAGGATAAGAACCAAACTGTGCCAAGTGCTGTACAGACAAAGAATGAGACACGTCCTCTGTCCCAGAGAGCTTACCATCTTATTTAAGACACAATGTCACAAGGGAGAGCAATAAACCATAGCATGGAAAGTGGGAGGCAGGAGAAAGGTAACAGCAATGTTACGGGCACAGACTGATCGCCTTTGACTTAGTCTTCATGTAGATACAGTAGTTTTTTCTTCACCAGACTGGTTATGAGCAGTCTTTCCAACACACTGATAGCAGACTCCTCACAAAGATGCTGTTAGCAACACTTCTGCTGCTGAGTAGTAACCTTTTAACATAAATAATCTGCTGTAGTAAATCCTGCTGAATGATAAAAATTAACTTGCGGGATGGAAATTAACACAACTTTTACAAAAATGAATGTAAACAACACAAGTTTGGAAAACAGATGTGGACAAAGGAAAGCAAATGCTACTAGACACCCCAAACAACCTGGCAAGGAATGATAAAAAAAATTTACAAGCTGTTTTGAGTCAGGAATAAAAAGGTTAATCAAGCCAGGCTGACTTATAAATGCGCAGGGTGCAGCATCCTGCAACAGAGACTAAGCAGAACACCTCGGCCGGTTTTACTGTATATGCAGGTTTCCCCATGTTGTAGCAACTCCAGCCTAATTTTTGATTCAACAGTTAATAATTCACGTCACATACTGTAAAGCCCTGTCATTCATTATTTTCCTTGTGTTTCTTTGATCTTTTGCATTCTCTTAAGGCAGCAAACTGCTCATGTGCTTCAGTCTCTGACAAATTTTGGGGCAAGAGGTGAAATATCAGGAGAAAAATCAAATCAAATGGTAATGTAATATCCTAAAGGAAGATACCTCTTTCCAAGACACAGCACACATACAGATTATTTCCACGCTGCACAGTGGGCTTTCTTGTTAATCATGATTTATGGTAACATCTATGTAAGAGACCCATCAGTTAGCAAAACCATGTTACTCTGTACAAAGTGACTTCTCAAAGTGGTACTGTGAGAAAGCTGTCTTTTCTGCAGTTGTTTTACTTTGCCTCTGAAAGCTTTCAAATTGAACGATCAAAGTTCAGCCAGCGTCTAATTTTAACCGTGAGTTCCAGGGGAGAGTAAAGCTGGTGGGAAGATTACAGAGTTTCTTGAAGCTCTGACCTACAACAGGAAGAGAGTTGTCAGCCTTCATGTCTCTCACTCTCAGTCTCTAGGGAAACAACACTGGCAGAATGTTTTATAACACGTTCCCACTGTAAAATTTTGTATTTAAGAAATATAATGCTTGCTCATTTGTTTTCCTAGACTTCTATGTCAGTAAAAACAGATGACTGTAAATGAATAATTTTAATTTTGCCTTTATGTTGAAGTTTGCATATTTAGGGCTTATTGGGTTCCATTTCAAAAACAACAGAGATCTTGCATTAAACAAGAGCAATCCATGCACCCACACCTTGAAATCTTAGTACTGATTTTGCAGCTTGTACTTGAACAAACGGAACCTTGGTAACAGTATTATTCTACCTCCAATTGCTAATTAAACAACACAAGAAATCTAAACACAGAAGACTCTAGTCAGGAAACTGAATGATCCTTATAAGAGAGACAAAAAGGTGTCTGCCAAGGAACAAGGGCATGATCTCTGTTCACAAGGTAGCAGCAAGGGAGATGTTAAAAAGAAAGCTACTGGATTGTGATATCTCATCTGATTAAATTACATCCCATGCTTTTTCTTCTCCCAATTTTCCTCTGAGATAACACATGATGGTGCACTACAGTACCTCACTGGATAATTAACTGTCAAAATTAATCACAAAGCAATGGGCTTCATACAATTGTGGAGTGAAGTGGGGATGCTAACGGCAGAGAAATCAAACATTTGTATCTTGTCAGTGTAGGACTTCTTCACACCACAAAGGAGTGGAGACTAAAGCTGCAAACAATGAACAGGAGAGAATATGAATGATAAATACTGAAAAATAGGAATTGTTTAGTTACAAGTTTTCAAGTACACAGGTCAGTGGTCGCCTTAGAAACTATAATAGCTTGAAACATAAGAAAGGGGCATGGCTGAGCAAAGCTATTTCATTTTCTCTAGTGTTTAAACAATCACTCATCACGCAGCTCCTTCAATTCCTACAGATGGGTGCTAGCAGCAAGAGATATTGAAATTATAGCCGATGTCTAATAAAGGAGAAGAAAACTCGTACTTGAAACAATGACCATAACTGTGTGCCAAACGCAGTTGGCTGAGCCTAACAGGACTTGGATACCTATCTCCTCAAGAAGATAACACGGATTAGTTTTCCTGTGAACTTTCTACTCCCTTCCACTACTCTTGGTAATGAAAAACAGAAGTACCATTCTAATGCAGATTTAGAAATATTCAGAATCATTCAGTAATTTTTTAGATCTCAAGATAGCTGCTGCTAGCGAGATGTTTGTGAGAGAGGGCTGAAGACTTTTGCACTAAATAATTAGTCTTGCCGGGTTAAGAACAAAATATCTTTTAATCAGAAACTAAATGAAAAATGTCTTGAGCTAAAAGCTAGTCCCCAACATCTGCCAGTTTAGCATAGATTTACAAATAAAAATCTAGAGGTATAGTCTCATCTCAGGGAATTATGCGTGCAAATCCTGTTGCATGGAGATGAGAATTTAAGTGTTAACATTTAGATAGTCTTCTGCTGCATGTACAAAGCATTAGGATGGCTTAATCAGCTATTGTCTGAAACCAATAACAAGTTAAGCATCCTCACACACATTCAATTTTGTACACAGTTATTCAGTTCTGAATTATGACAAGCAACAGGTTCCATCAAATGCAGATGTGATCAATGCATTATGTTTTAGTAATATACTACACACCTCTTCCAAGAAAGGCAAGAGTTATTAATGTACTAAATATTAATGTAACCATTCATGGTAGCCCTTGTCTTCTCTCTTCAAATGTATTTTTAAAAAGTGGAATTACTGCCCATGAAAGGTAGATACAAGATCCTCCTGGTCAGAGGTAAGTATTAAAAAGTAGGTCCATCTCCGTGCCTGTTATCTTTGTAAGGGTATCAGAATGGGGCCAAGCGATTAATAATGAAGGAGATTTTGGTGATGTGGAATTGAATGGAGTTCACCAGCTTATTTCTTATAAGGCCAAAGATCTATCAGATGGCTAACATCGTAGAATCCAGCCCAGGTCACTATGACAAAAGAAGGATTCAAACTATGAAAATCTGAAAGCAAAGAATTTGCCTTTAATGATCAACATATAACAACGCATAAGGAAAAACTAATTTTAGAAAAATAAAAACCTGCTGTGGTACATAATACTACTTTCACACTATAAATGCATCTAGCCATAACATGGAGGAGTCAGAGGAATCATGGATATGCATATATGATCTGAAGTACATTAATGCTGGCATTTTAAAATATGATGTAGTAGTGAAAAATGAATCAGACTAAAGTGAAAAAAATCCCAACTATGCCAAAGTGTTATTAAATTAAGTAATCCAAACTGGTTAGAGCTTGATTCGTCAAAGCTTGTGGAAGAGGAAGTAATGTTCTTTTGGGACTCCCCACATCTAACATTATACACAGGCTTACATACCTTGCTGCACCAGGGCCTTCATGTGCTTAATGAGCTACAAGTCAATTATTAAATTCTTGGCAATATGATATTTGTCTTCGAAAGCAGTGCTAACACTCCCATTTTACAAGCAACACACTTGAGCATTGGGATACTATGGTCATCAACTTCAGGGATACCTATAGTTGGCAATATTTGTGTCAGTTTCAGAGGAGGATGAGGAGTTTTGCAGTATCACTACAGAAATAAGGAATAAGGACTCTAGGATACCCCAAGCTATGGTCCAGTGAGGGAAAAGCTTTCTTTGAATGTTTGGTGGGTCACCCTGGAAAAATCCAAAAGTTTAATAATGGGCCTTTAACAAAAATTTGTACAGAATGTAGCTACCTTTCAAGAATAGAACAGGTTAAGAGGAGATTTGTCAGGGTAACTTCCATAAGAAACCAGACAGCTGTAGCACAGGAATGATTCTCAAACGGACAGAAAAAAGGAAACAGATGTTGACAGAACCTATCAACGCTGAGTTTTCAATTAAAATTATTTTAATTGTCACTAGAAAATATTACAGCTCAATATTTTCTTCTAAGGGCAAATCCACAACATTCATTTTTGAACTCTTTCAGTGTTAGGATGAGTCTAGGTAAGATTCCTTGAGCAACTAATGGATTTTAACATGCCAGACCTTTCCAGCAACTAGATGCTGTATTGATCTGCTGGGTAAAACACTGTACTTTTAAAAAAATCTAGTCATATAGATTTGCTTGATCAAGGAGCTCAAAAAGACAAGGAAAATGATTTGGGGGAGTGGAAAAAGGTAACGGAGACAAATTCAGACTAGAAACAAATTATTTTAGGTTTCACTTGAGAATGCACAGTAATTTTCTAAACAGACCTGACTTCAGTTAATCATCTTCTCCCCCAATCTCACAACATTTAAAAAAAGGCAACATAATGTGGATGAAGTACTGCGGGATGAATGCATAAGAATTTATATGTCACATCTGCAATGTTGCCAATGTGGCAATAGCCTACTTATTTTACTTACTGGGCACCTTTTGCACTTGGAGTGAATTTCTTGGGATACTGTAGCCACTAAAGAAGAATATACATACACATATATACACACACACACACACACATATATATATACACACATATATACACACACACACACACATATATATACACACATATATACACACACACACACATATATATATACACATACACACACACACACACACACACATCTATACACACACTTTAAAGCATCAGAATAGCAGCTAGAGGCTACAATCAGGATCAAGTCTACATTGTGCTAGGCACTGTACAAATAAATATCAAAAGATAGTCCCTTCCTCCTTACAATGAAAGTAGGCAAGACAGACAAAGAGTGGCCGGGGTGGGATGAGGTGGCAGGGAGAAACAGAGGCACAGAAAGATGAAATGACTTACATAAGATTGCACTGTAGATCACTGGCAGAGAGAGGAAGAGAACCCAGATCCCATGACACCCAGTCAAATGCCCTACCCATTAGACAATACTGCCTTCTTTAACTACCTTTAAGTGGTGTATATTTCCCAGCAACATTCTAGTGCTTGACATTGATTGGATTTTAAAAACAAAACACAAAAGAACATTACTTCCTTGCCTCATGTTTTGTCACTCCTTGCTTGACATCTTTACTCATGGCATTACCTTTCTATAATAGACTGTGAGCTTCTTGGGACAAGGACCTTATTTTCCAGGTCTCTACAGAACCAGGCCCTGTGGAAGTGCTATATACATCCATGATAATAATGTAGTACATGTATTTCTATGTTGCTGAATATACAACTCTTGCAACAAAGAACAGAAAGAATAGAACAACATTGCTTAAAAAGAGGGTGGCTTCTCTCTTAAAAAGAGGCTTCTCTCTTAAAAAGAGGGTGACTTCTCTCCCTCAGCACCCGTGAGCCCTCCTCTGTGAAAATGGCCAGTTTTGCTCTGTGGAATGGATGCTGCTAAATGTGGCAAATGGACTAAACAAATGTTTGATTCCCATGCTTTTTTTTTTTTCCTGTATTCTTTTCTATTTTAAAAAGTAACATGTTCCCTAGGCCCTGGAATGCCTGCCTCCCTCCCCTTTGGAGCCCTGGGTTATGTGAAAATGTTTGTGCCAAGCTGGTCCGTAGGCGTGGCAAAACCTCCCTGGCTCGCTTGTGACATGTTCCTGACGTACTGTGTGGTCAAGGAACTGGGACTGGGGGGCCTGAATGAGGGCCAAGCCTTGCACTTCAGCTTCCTGACCTGGCAGCCATTCAGAGAGACCCTGCTAAGTGCTATTTCCTAAATACACTAGCTTTTCATAACAATCTTACCACATTGCTTTCCTTTACAAGCTCTCTTAAAAGAGAACTGGACTCCTTCTGGTTAATCTACACAGACTGCATTTGGAAGCCATCAGAAACTGAACTCTAAACAAAACGTTATTAATGTGTTGTAATCTGCCCTCAACGTTCCAGATGAAAAGAAAATGTTTTATAGTTTTGGAGTATACGTTTTAATTGCCTTTTAAGAGTGCATATACTTTTAGTGCTCTCTGTTATAAAACTGCAGTATCTGTTTCTTGATAACTGTAGAATGATCTCAGCTATTTTTATTAGGTTTTCTCCTGCCCTGACATCCCCATCCCCCCACTTTCTTAAACTGCCACCATTGTAATGCTTTTTCAGATCATTTCTGATATAAGGCTGGCAAACACTTTGGGTTTAAGACAAACTCCATTATAAACAGCTTCTTTACAGTCTCTACCCCACTGTTAAACACCTGGATCCAGAAAATCAGTTCTGTAAATGATGATAGTTTGAGGCTGCTTTATGTAAGAATCCTGTATACCTCTGGCTAAAATAACTGTGTTTCTTAACTGAGTTCTTAGGCTGCCTGTACTTTACCCATAGCTGGTACCCCTGCCTTCTCACAACGACAGCCATTTGGGCCAAGGACGGATTTCAGATCCCTTAGACTGGAGGGGCTGTCACTGAGAAACAGGAGCGTGCTGGAAGCTCAGCACTCCCTATTCCCCACCAAAAGTGGAGAGTGAGGGTTTGGGACTATGGGTTGAATACGGGGAGAATCCTTAGAGTTTCAGGGCGTTGAATCTGTAAGGTGATCAGAACCCTCATCTCCCAGTGACTACACTAGGAGTTGAAGAGGCTGAGTACCTTACAGGATCAGGCCCTTAAATAATACGTAACAGGTAGATGAGGGAGCTGACAGAAAGGTAATTTGGGATGCTTTCCAGGGCCCTCTTGATTTACAAAGATACTTGCTAATGTATGTAGAAATCCCGATTTGTGTGTCCACCTGGATTTTTTTTTAAATGTTGCTTTTTAAAATGAATGAACTCTCAAGGACTGGATACTGGACACTCAAGCAGCTGTTTGTTTAAACAAAAGTCAAGCATCTGCACAACACTATTACTAATTTAATATCAATACATATGCCAGAAAAGCACTGAGAGATCGCTCTATGCCTATCTCGACATATTATAAATAGCAGCAGTTTGTTTTCCAAATGTTGAAGTTTTATCCTTTTCAATTTTCATTTATTTTAAACGTAATAAGCTCCCCCCTCAGCCCTTCAAACATTAACTCCAACCTTCCTGTCTCTGGCACCTCCCTAGTACCTTCTTGACTTGTGGGATATTTTTGCCTGATAGAGTACAGGGCAGGATACTTCTCAGTTGTAACTGTGGTTGTTTCATGAAGAACAATCCCTTTTCAAAGTTTTCCTCTCATACCTAAAATATTGTAAATGGCAAAAGCCTCTCTCACACAGTGGTCTGGGAGTCATGTAATGTAAGTGAACTACAGTTCATCTGACTTTTTATCCTCAAAATTATCAGCACTTGTACCTTTTTTATGTTGTTTTACAAATATTTTTCAGTACATACATACATTTGTGAAGATTAATGAACTGGGAGCCATGAAGTCTTGTATTAATCAAGTAAAGTACAATTGTTAAGCAAAATTTTCCATAATGCTGTACACGTGAACTTAGCTGATCTGTACAGAACACAGAGAAAACTCCCGCCTCATGTGAAATTACTCCTGTGCCTTCCCTAAGCCAGTTTACCACATTTAAAAATATATATATATGCTGGTTGCTATTACTTCTGCTGAGCACTGTTCTGAATACTCTGAACTCAGATCATCTGGAACCTAGGTACGTTTAAGGTGGACTCTGTGATTATAAATTGCTGATTGATCTAATGTGCCAGCTGGAATTTCAGCACTGTGTGCTTATAGTAAAGAATCACTGCCCATTTTGGGCTCAATACTGCAAAGCG
Source organism: Dermatemys mawii (assembly GCA_007922305.1). Lineage (NCBI taxonomy): Eukaryota > Metazoa > Chordata > Testudines > Dermatemydidae > Dermatemys > Dermatemys mawii. Next base: position 5,275,901 of record ML677374.1, read on the forward strand.
CCCATGCCATTCACAGAAGTAAAATCAAAGATGCTCAGCATCTCAGAGCTTCAGGTCCTGGCTTACCAATAAAGTCATTTTTAAAAGAACACTCAATCACCACTGCTTGCTTCCCTGCAGGATTCATACCACAGCGTGCTTTAACATGGATTCTACAGGGACACCCAGCCCCCTACTGCACAACATACATTCCCTAATGGTGAGACACACAGAACACTGATTCATGAACAAAAATAGTTTAAAAATTTGGGTGTGCAAGTTCAATTATCATCTAGGTCAATCTAACTTAGTACAACAAACTAATACGTCAGACACAAATTCTACCATCATTACAAAAACAATGTTTTCATGAACTGCATTTGAATAATTCTTCCAACACGCAAATTGTATATCAGGCATACCCCTTACCTTACCCACTTTTGGTGACATATCATTTATGAATGTTGATGCTGAGAAAAATCCAACCTGTTACTTATTCTGGTGTGTCCAGAAGTTCCAAAACCAAGTCTGTGGTTTTCTGAAATGCCCATTTAAGAGACTCTCTACACAAGAGAATTTTACCAGTTATACTGGTATAATTGTATTGGAATACTTAAAACAGTATAATTATATTGGTTTAACTATATCAGTAAAAGCTCCCATGTCAACACTTGTATTCTAGTATAAGAGTAGCTGTTGTGGTTTAGCTTAACTCCCAAGTGACATAAGGTAAACAAAAGAAGAGGACATACTGATATCAGAACAATAGTTTTCACATGGGAGGGATTATACCAGTATAACTATATTGGTTTAAAGTCACACCTTAGCTTATACTGGTATACTATTCCCATGCAGACAAGCACTAAAAGACTTCACTGACATGTAGTAACTGGTAGAAGTGTGTTTTCTTTTACCAGCTGTAATGTCTTTAGGAGAATGAGAGTGATTTTCCTCATTTTAGTTTATGGGGTTCTAAGCTATTAGAAGCCTTGTAAGAAGAAACATCAAGAATCTTAATATCAGTAGACTGTGCCAATTCAGTTCTTCCATTCGGTGTTATGAAACTGAACTGCTTGAGGTCGTATCTTCGTTGCTGATGAAAGAATACTGCATGTGGTGACACTGTTTTAACTACCAGCTGAATTTCTTCTACTCAGATACAATATTACTGAATTTTGTGTTTGTGGACATTATTCAAGCTACACTTACATCTGTGTACAACTGGATGTAGTAAGCCAAATATGGAGGAATGAGACTTGCAGTAGTTATGAGAGAACTGGTTCTGTGAAAAAGGTTCTGATAAAATAAGACCTGGCTTAAACCTTCATTTGTCCCTTCAGTACAAACTTCTGAAATGGAAAGGCTAGGGAGAGGGTGAGGGATGGGAAAAATAGATACTGCAAAGGTTGTTGTTTTTTGACATTATAGCCCAATATGACCTTGAGCTGCCATTTAGATAGAGCATGTTGCTCTTGATGTTGAGCTGTTCAATAAAGTTTTACTGGCCAGCCTGAAAGGAGAAACATCTGCGAAAGTTAAGAGCAGCTGTGGTTAGCAATAAAGCAGCTGGCCTATGATCAGTTCTGCTCTCACCAGTAGGTGGTATTGTGGTCAACAGTAATTACTACAGAGAATTTCATGAGAATAAATGAATAGACAAAGAACATTATATTTTATTTGCTATTTTTAGCTAGCTAGAAAAAAGTAAACCAGTCATGTTCTGTAGAACTCAACACTCAGCTACGTTCATGTGTTTGCATGGCAGCCATTTTCTATTCAAAGACTGGAAACCTTTAAAGACAAGTATTTTGAACAATATGTCCCTGATAAGTGATTTCTCCACACATTAATTCTGATTGAACAATTCCTATAGACAACATTAGCCCTCAAGTGTTTCCTCGTTCATGGAAGAGACTATGGAGCAGCATGTGAAAGCAAATTCAAAAAAAATATATTTAGCTGATCTCTAAATTGTACAGATTCATCTTTAGGATCTCTCTACCACTATATCTACATAGAAGATTTTACATGTAATTTTTGAAATCAAATAATGTTCTATCAATATTTAGAGTCCAATAATAAACCAGTATTAAGAGGCAACCGTTCTCCATGTAATTAATAATGCACATTATAAACAAGTGGATGAAATAAAATACATTGCACATGTAAAATACACTGCTTGGGAAATAACCTTTTGAGCAACTGGAAAATTACAAAGTTCAGTCAACTTTATTTCCGGGACAATTAATCATCCCAAGCACCCCTCCTCCCCATTCCATCCCTATCAGCAGCCAGATCAAGAAATAAATAAAATTTGCCATGATGTAAATTCTTAACTGTGGACAGAAATAGAATATACTTAGTAGCATATTAGCACCTTCCCCCAAACAGACTTCAAAAAAGCAGTCATGATTTTAAGGAATAGTATATGGCTATAGGAGATACCTTCATTTAAATTAGAATGTCCTGTGTATCTTCAACAAAAGACAACATTTTTCTTTTTAACCAAATAACAAAAATAAGTCCTTAAAAAACCCCAAAACAACAACATTGGGCTGTTGCCTGAAGATACAATCTTTGGATCCAATCCTGTGACTTCAACTGCTATTGCAAGATCAAACCATTTTATCGTTGTTATTTAAAATCCAAGGCAGCTGAACGTATCCTTATTTTTGAGTGTGCATAATTTGCTATTACAAATCAAAACAAAATCGACAACACAATCATATACCAAAACAAGCCATTTCACAGTGGTTTATAATATCCATTAAACATTCAATAAACTAAAACACCCCAAAATAATACTACTTATTATAATGCAGCTGGACTATGAACAATGAATAATTATGAGTACAGCAGCTTTTATAGTAATCATATTTCTGCCAAAATTGTTCACAACTTTTTTTGGAATTAGTATTATCATCAAATACCAGGCACACTTGCCAAATGCATCTTTTGTAGGAAAAATTCTGTGGATTGATTTAAAATACTTTTCACAGCAGGCTGCCTTATACTGTGCTTGAACTAGGGGACTTCTCCCAGCCCCGTGCAGCACAGTCAGAGTACAAAGGTTGTAGACAGAACCTGACCCATTGGTGGGGAAGTATGAATCACACGTCCTATTAGAAATCTCCTCTTTTCTCTTCCCAAGCATAGCTCTAAGCGGCTGGAGGAATTTATTCTACTCAGGGTTTCCTTTTACTTCTAATGAAGTTTGGGACACAACTTGCACATTCTTCCTTCATCTCCGGGTTACTCAGTCTGAGCTTTTTAAATATTAAAGTAAATATTTCAATGAGGGAAAGAAGGGAAGGAAATTCTATGGTGGGAACTCTGAGCAAGAGGGGTAGAAAGACTCCTACCATGGTTAATAATTTTCTTCTCACAGCCTATCCTTCACTCCCTTGGTGACCTTGGGATAAATCTACTGAAAGAAGAAGGGAGAGGAGGAAAAGAAAATTAATTATATGAGACAACAGATGAGAGAATGGAAGCAGAGATTCCTGAATATGCATGTTGTTTTGGCTCCTGAAGGTCTAATCCAGGAGCTCTGCTAAATGGTGTTGAGGGACACATTTTAAAAGCGTGGCTGTTGGACTGAAATTTAGTTTCTCGCAGAGATAATAAGTTGCTTTCATTTACATGTTGACCGCATTTGTCAACTCCCTTTTGGCAGCTGAAAAGATTTTTATAACATCTGAAGAGTGGTTGTAAAATTTTAGATTCTTTCTGTCAACCATTAGGCCATCATCAACCTATCTTCAATACTTAATTTGATCAGTCTAACCTTCTTTCTGTTTTATTACCAATGGTATTTTCCTGATGGGTGTTGTAGGTGCAAGAGACGTGTACTTAAGTCAGAAAGCTCTTAAATCACAAGAGCACTATTTCAATCATCTCACAGTGGCATAAGATGAGACAATTCAATGGAGAAATAAAAGGTAGTGAAGATAAAGACCTCTTTTTGGCCAGAGATCCGATACTGTTTCTTGAAATTAAATTCTGAGTTACTAAGTGATCCTGCTCGTGAAAAAAGGCTAATGTGGGGAATCCCCACTTCTTCACTAGCCTGTTTGTCCAATGGCAAGAATTAATGGAGCAAGTTACATGGGGAGCACAGGCCAGGATCTGTGCACTGCGAGAAGAAAGAATAGAAACTTCTTACCCTTGTCTAATTCCCTGTACATGAGCTATAAAAGCATCCACTTCCTAGCTATTAATCAATCAGAAACCAGTCTATTTCAAATTTTAGATCTAGCTGTCACCATTATTCAAGGGTCTCCTCTGAGTGTCACGAGTTCCATGGAACACAACTGCTGCAGAAGATCATGGTTGCAGAAATCAAGGTGATCTCTTAGGCAATTAGAGCAAATACCATGGAAGACTTTCAATATCAGTCTAGAGACCATGAATTAGACTCTGTATTCAACATGGAGCCAGTGCAGAGAGCAGAGCATCAGAGTGATGAGTTTGCGGTGCCCCATATTGCTTTGTAGATTGATTATTGTACTCTGAACCAGTTGGAGCTCACCAGTAGGTGTGTAGTGTGAGTGTTCTTTTTAAAATAGCTACAATTCAAAAGGTCAGTTGTAAAGTCATTTGATTAAAATAGTAATAAAAAAGTAAACATTAACTCACAATTTCTCCTTAGGTCTTTCTTATTTCCCAGTTGGTCCTCTTTCTCTCAGAATCAGTTGCACCTTATGAATCTGTAAGTTTATCTTGATTTAAAATCTTTAACTTCTCAGTCATAAATAGGAGAAAACTAATTCCCTTCCATTCAATAAACTAAAGCTCAGAACTTCTACAGTATCTTGATCCCAGCAATTACATATTATCCACTACCACTTCATGACAGAACTTTCAAAATAAAGTTCACATATTCATGTGAGGAGTGATTATACACTGCATTTATAATGAAAAGTAAAGATTAATTATTAAATTTCTGGTATATCCTGGTATAACGGAGGTTACCTAGGCCCTAAAATAATTCTAGAAAGTTTTGATTACTGAAGTCTCAGTCATTAGTACTTAACAAATAGTTTCTCTGAATGAGGCAGGTGCTAAATGATTTTCATGTTATTTTAAAAAAATGCAGATAAGCAATTCACTTGTGAGCAAAAAGCCACTGGACAGATCCTTAGTGGGTGTAAAATGGCATAGCACCAAATAAGTTAATGAAACTATGCTGACTTATACCAGCTAGTGATCTGGTTCCCTGGTCCCTCCTCCCCTATGTTTAGTTTCAGAAAAAGAACATTAATTTTCAGAGCCAACAATCATGACTTTTTTAAATGAATGAAGAGCCACATATACTGTTTTTGTGAGGCATCTACATCGGTCTTTAAGTTGACTAACCCAAAACCAACCTACTTCTGTGCTCTGTGCAAAAGGAAAACAAGAATGAAGTGGCCAAGACCACTTTTGCTAATATCAAACCCTTACATGTCTGCATTTCCTGTGCCACCTATTAATTCCAGAATTAATCCCGCAGCAATTGCAATGGATAACTGCAGAATCAACCAGAAAGGCTTAAGAAGAGTCCAGTCAAGGAGCCTGCCTACAACCAGTGTTTTCTGCCTGAAAGAACATTTGAGATCCTAATAGTTGACTGACCCACTGATCACTCATATGCATAGATGCCAGTCTTAGTTTCAGTGACAGAAAACATGAAGAAGAGCCATGTAAAGAAAAACAAATAATACTGTCACAATAAGGGGGAATAAAAGGTGTTCAAGTGACAAGATGCTCATGTTCCCTTTACTTATCTCAAATACTGAAGGACAATTAATGCCCACATTAGTGACATTTGTCACAAAAAGTATACCAGTGTTGGCATGCAATTTAGAAGATCTAAAATAGTTTCTTTTTTTTGCCCCATGTACTACAGAACACAAATACAAATCATGTTTACAGTGGTAAAGAGGAATGGCTTTCCCAAGCAGTAACTGTAATACTTGGCACTTACATCTCTGTATTCAAAGAGTTAAGCTTGGTCCAGTAAAGATAAAAATCTCCAGTTTTATTATTTTGTAAGGCTGCCTAACAAATGAGGATCCAGCTGTAATTGTAACATTCCAAGCTCCGAAGGCGCCAAGTTTTACTAACTATAATTTAAGCTGGTCCAGTTGATGCAGTCCAAATTCTTGTTTGGATAATCAGCCTTTGTTTAAATATGTACAAAAAAAGCATAGGCCAGCATTAGCCTTTAGGCATGTCATGTGAGCTTATTACCCTGAAGCTTGCAGTAGCAGAAACTCATACATAAGAGGAGGATTATTTTGCTAGTATTACTGTTACGGTAACATATAATCAGTGCTCCTCTCCCTCCTCCCCACCGCCTTACAATTCACAAGTCTTCTTTCCAAGTTCAAATAAAGTTTAAAGGTGAAAAGGTCAAGGAAGTTTCATAGCTGGCTGTTGAAAGAGGTAGAAATAACCAAGGTCTCCAAGTTTGCATCTATTAAGGGCTCAACAATTTTATATTTTGCTGCAATTCTTAAGTGTGTGATCCCTTATGTATGATCGATTTGGATAGAAATTAAACATTTGTTAATAATTTATAACATAGTATAATTAGAAAATAATAATACATGTCAAGCAACTATATTCAATCCATAAAGCAACTTGAGTGGCTCATTAGCCTATCTGTCAAAGCAACAAAAAAATTTTCATCTCATTTCTGCTGAGGGAACAACAGTTCAAGAACCACCCAGCTTGCTTGGAAGTAATTTCTCCATCAGCTGGGAGTGATTTCCAAATTGCTTTGCCTCACCCACATCCAAGTCATGCTGGAGTGGCTTTAAAGGCTGACTCTGGTTGACGTTCTGACCAGGAGGTGCCAGAACAGTCACTATAAATAGAAAAAGAGGAGGTACAGCCAGGGGATAAAGTCTTGCTACAAACAGAATGTGGATCCCACAATAATGTGCTGCACATCATTAACTCTAAATCTGAGGTTTGAATGCAAAGTGCCAATATAAGGCCCACAAAAATGGCAGTCGAAACGAGCCATTTAATAAACAGCAAATTCTACACTATTTATATGTTTGCAGACACACCCTCTCAGCTCATTAGAAAGGGCAAGCCAAGGAGGAGTTGTGTTGGTTACTCAGTACATGGTGCTCTGCCCTCTAAGTAAGTACCAACGAGACACAGAAGATCCCATTTTTCTTTTGAAATGTGAAATCGAATTCCTTGGCCCCTTCTGAAAAGTATGCATGCCACTGGCCTCTTTAGGGAGAGAAGATGTCACGGCTAGCAGGGCTAGGCCAAATTCCAAGTTGGGTAATTACATTACTTGGTCTATATTAAAATTCCCCCATAGTCCCCTGGATATATACAATGGCCCTGAATCATTGATTAATCTTTCTGTGAGAGGTGGCTGTATTTCTGTTGAGTAAAATGATTCTTACTGTATATATTAGTCCAGATTCTCAATGGGTGAAAACGGTCCTAGCTCCACTGAAGTTATGAAGCTATGCCAATTTACTACAGCTGCAGAATCTACTCCATTATCTTTATACAGCACTCATTTGTTATTCATAGCTTCCAAGGCCAGAAGGAACCATTGTGATTATTTAGTTGACCTCAAGTATAATATAGGCCACAGAACTTCCCCCAAATAATTCCTAACGCACATCATTGTTTTCTAATTCCTTTTCCAAATAATTTTCTAATTCCAAATAATTCTTAATGCACATCATTGTTTTCTAATCTAAGTTTTCTAATTCTTTATTCATTATTGTGCTCTTCTCTGAACCCTTTCCAATTTATAAATATCCTTCTTGAATCGTGAGTTCAGAATTGGACACAGTATTCCAGCAGCTAGTGCCAAATATAAAAGTAAAATAACCTCTTGACTCCTACTTGAGATTCCCTTGTTTCTGCACGGCATATCATTTAGAAGCTAACAGCTCAGACACTCCTTGACATCAAGACAATTCTGTAGTGGACAGTGGCCTAATTTATAATTTCCCACCTAGATGCTCAGTCCCATGTTTAGCATTAGATTTTCATAGAATCAAAGAACTAGAAGGGACCTTGAGAGGTCATCTAGTCCAGTCCCCTGCACTCAAGGCAGGACTAAGTATTTATTTTTCACTTGTTTCAAATCAATTACCAATCTATTTTAAAAGGTTAGATTTAAATAGAAAAAACAAGGAAGGGCAGATTAAGGATGAAATGTGGACTTAATTCATCCTTTTCAAATTCCTTGTGTCAGATCATCAACTGGGATAAGCTGTCATTGTTATACATACAGTAATAATAGTTTAAACCAGCTGAGGATCTGCTCTCTTAGGCTTTGCATAAACTTGTTCTCACATATATAACTGATTTCTTTTCTTTTCACTTGCTGCCTGTGCGTCTTGTCTACCTGTTTTCTTCATTTCCCTGTTTTCTCTTCTCTTTGTACCTTCTCTCATTCTGCCCCTAGGCTGGAACAGTTTCCAGTGATTTCCCCTACAGTCTAGCTTCATCCAAAAATCTTTCTTTTTACTTCTCACCTATCATCTCTCCCTGTCCTTTCTTCCCTGAATTGTTGCTCCATGTTTTGCTCATGTGCCTGGTCTTTGTAAATCTTTGTAAGATTTTTAAGGCAGGGAATGTGTGACTTGAAATAACAATACATACATTTAACAACATACCCGATCACCAAATTTAAACACTCATTACTTTAAAGCTATAGCTTATTGATAGTTCAAGCTAAGAAGCTACCCCCACTTCATTAACTTAAGGGCTAAGCTGAACAGATCTTCAGCTCTTTTCTGACAGAGTGATCAAGTCTTTAAAAAAAAATGAAGTCATTGCAGTGGGGGCTGAGTTGAAAAAAAGTACTACTTTCCTAAGCTCTACCCAAAACCTAAATCACCAGCAGGAGATTTTATTCAGAGTAGATTGTACAGCTCTTCATAACATAATAAGCACATCTCTTCTTTCTTGCATTATTGGATCACTAGTAAAATAGTTTATTTTTTAAATTGTCTTTCCTAAGCAAATTAAAAACCAGATCTGAATAATAAGAACCTAATTTTAACATGGACTCTTAAGAAGATTTTTACCTGAGTAAAGTCTACAGGATTTGGCTCTCACATTATTTATCTAAAATATCTTCTTGTACTACTACCCTCATGGTTCTACATTTTGGAAACAAGAACCCCAATCCCCCAGTGCACCACCTGTTTGATGCCGGTCTCGCAGTACAAAACAGATTTAAACCCAGAGGAAATGGTCTGAGGACTCCCCAGCACAGGGAAATCTTTAAATGATGTGAGTGCAGCCATAACAGCTCCAACATCACCTTCTTCCTAGGGCCTTGCTTACATGGGGCAATTACCAACAATTCTAGTGGAATAAATTGTACCACAATAATTATGCTGCTATAAATCACCTGAATGGACACACTAATCCAGAATAAAAATGACTTTATTCCAGAATAATTATTCTGCTATAGATTTGCTGGTCAATTTTCCAGCGTAGACATGTCCAATACTCAGAATACGCGGTGTGCTTGTGGCCTTAGGTCCCAGGGGAACTGGCATAATGTAGAGCAGCATGCAGGAGTTTCTATATTTTGTTCAGGGCTTGGACTACTATTTGATGACCCCAGGATTCACAGAAGGCCAGAGTGATTTTAAAGCTACATTTGCACACATACATTACTACTGAGCTGCACTGGGAGTATTAATAGGCAGGGCCCCACAATCTGTCTCTGTATCACCTTATAATGCAGGGAGTAACATTCTAGGTATTAGAGTACAGCCATATAGGCAGGGACTCCAGATTTATCTGAAAAATGTCATGCTCATTCTTGGAATTTCATAGATAAAAATATTATTATTTACATATTGACAAATATTTATTTTTGTTCAATAGGATGTTTTAAGGGTCAAGATCTATATTTGTCTAACAAGACATCATATAATACAGGATTATTTTTGGTAAATAGCTGACTGGTCAACAAAGATTTAAAAATGCCAGCTTTATTAGGCTCCTCATTTAGTGGAAAGATATTTTATCAATCATCACCACTGCAAAAAAACCCCAAACCCCTGGATTTTCAGGATACTTCAAAATCCCACCATCTCTGATAAAGTAGGATACATAAGCTAAGCACAGAAGTATATATTTAATACAGCGTAACTGCTGTTGGCTAAAGTTTACCACCACCAAATCCTATGAGAATTCAACAGGCACATTAGAACTGCATGAAGTTTGCTCTGAAATGACATAGCATAGATAGAAAGTTTAATGATACATGCTTTAAGCCATAGGTAAAATATATTATGCCTAAATATATTTACAATTTTCTGTATCACTTTTCTTTTTACTTTATACATTGGCAGTACATTATAAACCACAATTACAAATGACATCTCGTGCAAATATTTAACTCATATAAAAGTGCAAGTAACAGCCATTTAGCTTTCCAGCAAAGAAATAAGCCCCAAACTGCTAATGGACATCTAGGGCAGTAAAATCACTTCTGCAAAATCCATTAGTCATTAAAAGTTCTGTCAAGCTCAGTTTTTACAGCAAAACCTGTAAAAACTCAATATCTGATTTCTCTACTGAGACACTGAGGTGCTAAGATCCAAATGATGCTGGGACTGAATTTGTATATTTGAACCGTCTGAACTCAGTCTGCCCTTCACAAATTATTTTACCACTAACTTTTACAGAGGTCTAGACTACTGTACTACAAAAATAAAGAAACATTCAAATAATTATAAATATAACCAACTTTAGAACCTTTCCCCTGAAATCTGTCTTATTTGCTCACAAAGAGGAACAGTTACGAAAGAATTTCAGAAATGAAAGCCTCCACATACTCCCAGAGAATAACATCTCATAGCATACTATTGAAAAAAACACTGAAACTAAATGAAGATTGCACTGAACAAAGAAGGCAGTTGCTTATTTCCATCTGGAAACACTGTCAAATGGAAGCAAATTCCACAAAATTCCCAACTGATAGAGGAAACATAATTTTGCATCTTGCATTATCAACACACACTAGCTGCAGCAGTCTGTTGCATCTCACCCCACTAGGAAAACATTTCTATTTGTCTTACATCAAGGTTTCAAGAGGTGCCAAAACAGAGGCACAGAAGCAGCATCTAGGATACAGTGTTAGTTGATGAGATTTTCCATTCCTTTGTTAGATTTCTCCTTTATTTTTAAGTACTTCTGTGCTGTGTAGTTAGGGTAAAATCTGGTAACATATGGTAGCTGGGCACTACGTTACATTTCAAAACTAACTAACAATTCCTGCTATCCTAAGCTTGTTTGGGCCAAATCTCACCCCATGTTATGCATCTAAGAGAAAAGAAGGCAGGGTGAGCTTTTATAGACCCTAGTGAACCCAGCAGAGCTACATACCAAATTGACCTATGTGAGTGAGCTTGGAGAGGAGACTGGATGCTTTGCCTAATGCAATTCCACTTGCCCAAGAAGTTAAAAGTCCTGCAACTAGTAGGCATGGCTGGCCGTAAGCTGTGGAGGGCCACACATGGAGGCTGAAGATGATACTAGCATATTGCTACTCCACTATGCATTTCCTCTACTGGCTGAACAGCTCTGGTAAATACCATTTCGTCCTAGACTTGCACAAAACCAAGAGGTAAAGACAGGCTTTAGCCCTTGTTAGGTTTTGATGGGGTTTCTATGGCATACACTTGCGATTAATATCTTTTTAAAAAGTTGGTTATTCTAATGCATGTTCTGAATAATTAGTTCTGGCTCAGGTCCAAATTCTTCGCTGTGCTTCCATGTTCATGGCCTGTGGCAGTTCTCTGATCCTCAGTCCCATGGTCCTGGTGGAAGTCAGAGCCTCAAGAGGCTTGCTCTAATTTCTACCACAGGTGGAAGCTCTGTATATCAGCAGAGGACCAGTTGTAATGAAGCTTGGCTCTCCCATGCCCTCTCTCATCCTGCCTCCAGACCACATCCAACACATCTCCTCTTAAGTAGGCCAAAGGTTAGTACTGGTGTACTATAATACACAACACTGGAACTCACATAAGGTAAATAAAATATATTTGGGTTATAATATTAAATATTCAAAACATAAGGGAACCCTCCTGCTCCATGGCTTAAGCCAATCTCTCGCCACTGGGAGCTAGAAAGTAACTTTCTCTGGGGACACGTTATCCCATAACTGCAGAATTTTTTGCACGTATTCTGAAGCAACTAATACTGGCTATTGTTGGTAACGGACTATGGGATTGGATGGATGACAGATCTGATCCAGTCTGCCAATCCATAGGGTTCCTGGGATAGGAGTTAAATGATCATTTAATTTATCTTTTTGTTTTCTAGATTGCGCTGTTTTTAGGGAAAGGACTGTTTCTTACTATGTATTTGTACAGAGCCTAGCTCAACAGGTCTCAAACAGGATATCTAGGCAATATCATCATACAAATAATAAACAACAAGAAAAGAAAGGATGAGCAGTTAAGCACATAGCATCAGAAAGCACAGCCTCATATGCCAATGGATTAAATATTGCAAGCAAACCAATTACAATCAAGCTTATGCTCAATTATTTTGCTTTGTTGGTAGGTAGCCTTATAGAGCTAGCACAGACACAATGGTGATGGGTACAGAATAAAGGCTTATATAATTAGAGAGAGATACAGCTAGATACAATAGATATCTACTGTAGACCATATGCAACCTTTCAAATCCAGCATTCTGATTTAGGGTAGAAAGAGCATTTTGTAACACACATGGACAACAGTTCATAAACCAACCAATCACTCAGTGATGGTTCATTTTGGGATACTAGGCCTCTATAACAACCCCACACACACCCAGAAGTCCCCAGATTCAGCTAAAGCATCTCCATCAGACAACTCACCTGTTCACTGCTATCCGGTAGCTAATTCTCATTCGGGGGCTAATAGGTACACAACTTCTTTCTCAGTCATCACAGCTGTGACTCAGAGGTCCAGCTACATAACCTGACTAGTGCAGATGAACCTGTGTGTTCTCCCCATAACGGTCTATGACTGCAATGTGATTAACTGTATTTATGATTATTATCATTTGTGCTGCAGTAGTGTCTAGAGGGTCCAATTGGTACCGGGGCCCTATTGTGCTAGGTGCCGTACATACACATAACAACAGACAGTATCTGCTTCAAAGAATTTATACTGTAATTATACAAAACTGTCAACAAGTAGGAGAAAATAAGCATTATCCTCATCTGGGGACCTGAGATGCACAGAGATTTGGGAACTAAGAAGCAGAAAGATTCAGCCTTTTTCTAGACCCAGAAGTTAGACCAGTTTGACTTAAATAGATTTTAAAACCAGTTTAGTTAAACCAGTTTAGTTAAATCAGAACAGAAAGCTATGGCAATTCCTGATCAAATTAATGCTAAACTGCTTTATACTGAACTAACAGTGTCCATATAACCTTTTGCACCACTGGGTTTAAAATCACACCTAAAGTTAAACCAGTGCAACTTTCTCACATAGATAAACCCTCAGTGACTTGGCCAAGGCCACATAAGGATTCTGTGGCACAGCCAGCAACAGAACCCCTATTACCCGAGTCTCAGTCCAGTGGCTTGAACACAACTCCAACTTTATTCTCCCCACTGAACATGCTCACTGTGTGCACTAACATGACAACTGGTAGATGTTTTCTTTTTCAGCCTTTCAATAAACCTGTAACCACTCAACTGTGAAGACGCAGCGAGAATAGTTTTATAGTTCTAGCAAAAGTACAGAAAAAAGGCAAAAAATAATTTCTGATGGGGGCTATGTAGTCAATGGAAAAATATGTTTACCAAAAAAAGGTGCCGTCTTCTCTTATCTCCTGCCAGCCTTGAAGAGAGATCAAGATTCAAAGTCAGACATCCCCATGCAAAAATGTACAGGAATTCCTCAGTTCTGTTCCTAGGTCTGATACAGACTCTCTCTCTGAGGCCTTGTGGAAGTCAGTTAATAATCTTCCTTGCTCATTTTCCTCATCTGTTCATGGAGAAATTGATGATCTTCCCCTCACAAGAAAGGTGTGAACTAACTTATGTTTATAATGTGCTTTGAACAGGCAAAATGCTACATAAGTTCTTAATATTACTAATATATTAGATTTATTATGCTATCATGAGGTATCCTGGCCTTGTACTTCAGTTTCTTCTAATGATGATCCAGCTAAGCAGCAAAAGGACAGCTTCCATTTACAGGTCACCCCAGGTCTCCTGAACCAAATATGCCCCTGGCTTCTAATGAAACATATGAATTCCAAAGTGAAGCCTACTATCCTTAGTACACAGAATGCCTCATATCTGCAGAATGTCAAAAATGTACAAGAAAAAGGATCTCTGATTATTGTTGTAATGGATGGGTCTTTTATGGACAAAATACGTGTGCGCACTTTTAAAATCAAGAAATAGCACGGTTTTTAAGAAAGGCCTTGTGTGAAATGTTACTTATTTATCAATACGGAGTCCTCGAAAAAGATATTTTAGAAGTCTAACTCTCACTGTTTCTTCAGTCCAGAATAGAATAAGATGTTACAGCACAAAGGCACACACTCAGTCTAATATGTATTATGTGAAGGAAACATGTCAAAATGTAAGCTCCAGATTTATTACATTCTGAAAATTTATGCTGCAACAGTTATTTTAATGCATCTAGATTAATAGGTTCAGATACAGGAATTCTGCTTTTAGATATATATTTTAAATCAAACACAACAATAAGCAAATGAGCTGCTTATTTTAAACTATATGTGAAGCTTTCCAAGTTACATAATTTTTGCATAAACGTCTATGTCCCAACTTGCCCATTTAGATAAGTGATGATATATATATAGAGAGATATGCAAAATAAGATGAATGTGTCTTACACTTTTTTTGCTTCTATCTCAGCCTGTTAAAGTTTACCTGCAAAGAATCTGTTTTAAAATTGGGCTTGTGCCATTTATTTTTTCCTCCATAATGTATAAAGAAAGTCTAAAAAATATGGCAAAGGTCATTTGTTGTTAAGCTGGTTTTTGCTTGTTTCCCACATTAGAAATATCAGGAGTGTCAACTACGGGCTTCACTAGTTTTGCTAGAGGACTTCTTCGGAATCATATAGGATGTACATTGATAGCACATGCATCTTAACTGGAGGGACACAGGTGTCAAATCTTTAACAAAGTCTTCTTTTGTCCAGAATGTTCATTAATCACTTACATTAAAGAGGCATTACCAAAATCAAACTCCAGAAAATTTTAAACAGTATGATGAAAAATCTTTCCCTCTCTTAAGTGTTCAACTTTCAATTTCCTGTCTCTTTTGATGTCACCTTCTTCTTAGTTTTCCAGCCATTATATCTTCCAGGCTAGACAGCACTCACATTTCTAACCCATAAAAAAAGAGAGAAAACCCCCCCAAACCGTTTAAGTTCTTCTTTGTAGATCAGGAAATAGCAAAAAAGTGAACAAATACAATTTTTTCCCCTTTGGAGTTTGCCCTTGAGCTATTATGATTACTAACAGTAGTAAAAGTAGTAAACTGTATATTATGAGAGCATCCAAAATCCTATGGCTCCATTATGCTGGGTGCTGTATTATCATAGAAAACAGAAAATTCCTGTGCTGAAAGGCTACTGTAACAGCTAATAGCAAAACAACAATCTAACACAAATGAAACCTAATGTTAATTTTTGGGAAGTGCAATAATATTCTAAAGCACATTTATGACACAAAGGAAGACGGAATGAGACTAATAAGATGCTTTTTAATCTTCCAGCATCCTGAGCTTTTTTTTCATCATTTTGTTTCACTCAGTGATGATCTTAGAGAGAAGAACAAACATACCCTTCATTTTAGTATTAGATCACACCAAAAGAGCTAAGGTTTTAGATGAAACAAGAAGCTGAAAGTAAACTGATTACACATGCATCAAGTATACCAGTCACTAAGCATTTCTGGATTGTAGGGATAAGATACTCTCTTTGCTTATTACTGCCTTCCTGATCCAAAGAGATTTAAGCAACTGGTTTCAATTAGATGTTTTTAAGCTAGTAAAACTACATCCATAAAGACATATTTATAGAACAACGTAAAACTGGAAGAATTAAAATGACTACAAAACTGATGAATTCCATTCCCCCATCCCTCAGAATCATTTACTGACTATTAACGAGGAAAAAGCACTGCAATTTTAAGAATTAATCCACTGCAGCAAAATTAAATCAGATACACTAGCAGAGACAATGATAAACTGATGGCTCCAGTGTTGTCAGTCTGCGGGTGATACAAGTTCATGTTGTCTGTGCTAGTGGTCACTCTGTTCGAACAAACATGAACATAAAAGGTAACATTAAAAGTGCAGCAGCACCAACTGGAATCAATTCTGTCAGTGAATATGTAGGTTTGTAATTAGTAGTATAGTGTAAATATTATATTTAATACATAATCTGTCTGATTCCAAGTCTGCCACCCTCAGCACGTGGAAACAAAGGAAGACATAGTGATGACTGTAAATGAGAGAGAAATGATACTCATCTCCCTCAAAATTCCAGAACACAAAAGTACACCAGTGTGGCTTTGCTACACGTGTTTGCTTTCATCCTCATTAATGAATGACGAATATTCTGAGATTTATAGAAATGAAAATTAGTTTTGATAGGGTTTTATCTGGTAGTTGCTTAATAAAATTTGTCTAAAAAACTCTGCAGCATGTGACCACAAATATTTACCCAATGAATCTTTTCATTTGTAGCCTAATGAATACACAGCAATGGCAGAGTTTTTTCATTTTGGCCTAGTAAAAAGTAGAAGAAAAGGAGTCTGAATGCCAGTCCAGATGGATTAATCGTTCTCTGTTTTATGGGCAAACAAAAGCCCCAATCTGCTAAAGCTGTGAACACAATTAATCATGTATATCCTGCTCCTGAATATCCAAATACTGAATAAAATAATCAGCTAGTGGTCCCCAACTACCATCCTAAATTTTAACTTCATAATGCAGGAAACATTTATAACCCAATGAAATCACTGGGGCTAGGAGCAGGCCCAAAGCCATTCATTATGGGAACTGTTGTGAGCTAATCAGATGTATGGGCACAATCCTGAGAAACTGAAACTGCCATTCAGAGTTACATGTCAATTAATTTTTCAGGTTCTCAGAATCTCCCAGAATTGGGCCAAATGTAAACATACATACTGAACCTTATGAGTGTTGTGTGCATGTCATTTTTAATACTATTATTATTATTATTAAGTTACTGCTGTGAAGCTTACATTTTTCTTCATTTGTTTAGTAAAAATTAAAAACTAGATAAGAAAAGAATTCTTAGAAATCTTTTTGATTTGATTAATCTCTTCAGTCTTCTATCCAGAAACTAGAGCTGGGAAAACATTTCCGATGTGGATGGTAGTATTCCATATAGCATGCATCTGTAGGACTAAAAGAATGCCCTGTATTGGATATTCAGTATCTTGCTGTCCCAAGGCACTTAGGATAAAGATATGTTTGTTTTGCCTTAGCATCTTGCAAAGTCTTCTCTATTACCTCTCCACACCCAAAAGAGTCTTTTCTTTTCAACATGTCAAGAATAAAGACTAAAATATTATTTGTAAATGGGAAACTCGCTGATCACAAGTTTAATCCTACTATCTTTATTCACACACACATTCTCGCTAACTTCAATACCACATCCTGAACGCTTAAGGCTTACTTATGTGAGTAAAGGTTGCAGGCAAAAACCCGAAGTGATATTTCATACAATCGTATCCAAATTAGCAAAGCAAAACTATAGGATGGAAGTGAACATAAAAGCAAGGGAAATAACATGAACAGTGGAGCAGTAAACAATTTAGCCTGAAGGCACGACACTAATGCAAAAGTAATTTCAAAGCACCAACTGAACCAACTAAGGTGACAAAATACATGTTATAATAAACTTAAAACAACACTTGCTGCCATTTCTGCCATTCATCAAGATCAACATAAAATACAAACTAAAACTGCAAAACGTCATCAGCATCATCATGAAGGGTACAAACATTAAGCAATATATCACTTGTTCCTACAAGAAAGGAGGACTACAGCAAGTATCCTGAACCGGAGGCCAGGTCTAAAGACCATTGAAGCCAATGAAAAGACTCTCACTGACTCAGTGGATTAGGCCCTAGTCATCATACTGAAATTACAGCATCCCAGGCAAAAAATCCTGTACTCATGGAAGGATGTGTAAATATCCACTATCTACAATGCAATAAAAGACTCGGGACTGCTGACTTGGACTTGTGGGGCTGGGTTGCAGGGCTATAAAACTGCAGTGTAGCTGTTCGAGTTCGGGCTGGAGCATTGGCTCTGAGACTGATGGGGGATAATCTCAGAACCTGGGCTCCAGCCCCAGCCGGAATTGCTATGCTGCTATTTTTAGCTCTGCAACTCAAGCCCGAGTTAGCTGACATAAACTCCGAGACTTGATGCTGTTGTGTTTTTGATCGCAGTGCAGATGTACCCTTAGAGAGACAAAGAAAAGAATCACCAATGGTTTTTCACTTAACCCACTAAAGAAATGTTTGAAAAAACAGATATGTGGGGCTTCTCCTCTAATCTTTATGATTATTATTTGTATTACAATAGCACCTAAATATTCCAACTGAGTTAAGGATCCCATTGTGCCATCCTTTATACTAGAGGTACATACATTCAGTAAGAGACAATCTAATGACTCTCTCTCCTTCTGCCTACTCACTATTCTGTTTAGATATGTACCTAATTACACATTACTTATATGTACACAATGCAAATATCTTAACTTATATGTTTACATGAGAAATAAAAGAAGGTAAGACAGACTGAACTGGGACATACAATACTTTCATTTGATGCAGGCTACTGAAAAGATTAAATTTCACTAGTAGGTACAAAAAATACATCCCAAAACAAGCCTTCATGGCTTCCTCACAAATAATATTTCAAACTCTAACACAAGGTATATTTTTGGCTGTACAAAGCTGAGATGCTACATAATTTATGGGAGGTTGAATATCTTATAGTGTATTCTCTCTCAAGAATGTACATGAGAATACTGGTTCTGAAGAAGTCACAGAAACTATTAAATTGAGGACACAAACCTTCAATGAAAACCTATAATTTTAAAATTAAGTTTACATGTCAGTGGATCGTCTGAGCTTGGTCTGTACGGTTTTTCTAATCTGGGTTTCTAGTCTTACTTCCCATGGGTATTGTACACTGATTTTTTTTCTAGGCTGGAATTACTCAACTTGAAATGTGATGGAGGGCACATTAGTTACAGTAAACATAATAGGAAGTAGAAAGTTTATGCATATTCCAGACAAAGCGATGTCCATAGCATCATTTCTGATCATGAGAAGAACAGGGCAATCAATTAACAAGAAACTGGCCCAATCCAATCAGTGCCTGCCTTGAGCAGTACTGATTTTTTTTTACAAGTTATGTCTTCTGCTAAAGGGGAAAAGACAGTTGTCATCAACCTGCATATAAAATGATTTAAAACAGTTAATGATGGTCCTGCAATGTCATCAGCAGTATGCTGATATGATTAACAGATATATTTAGAGAACTGTTGTAGTCGGATCAAAATAATCCACACTATTTATCTCCAAATGAGCTGATGGAGAGAATGAAATGTTGAACTCTCTTTTCAGAATGTTATTTCCCCCCAGTGATTTCAAAGCTATGGATTTATTCTTCAAAATGGACTCTTAGGATGCAGAGTCTTGTCTGGGTTGCAGTCTCAACAGTGCCCAGCCCAAAGACGTCCTTGTCACCAGTGCTGCAGTCACATAAACAAGCAGCAGCTGGATGAGAAAAGGAGGCCATGTCAGCTCAGAGTGGCAGAAAAGGTTTTTCGCGGCAGCTATTTGCAACCCTCCAAGGAGCTACAGAGGCTGCCCATTAAAACCCTGTTAAAACACTTCTGATGTTGTCAGCAGTGGAGAGCTGAAAGAGCACAGTGATCACTGAGATGCTATCTGCCTCAAGCAGTTCAGTGGTACTGTCAATACTATGAGCAAGAAGGTACAAGATGAGCAACAACCTAATTTCTCCATCAAAATTTCATAAACTCCCTGAGCTGGTAGAAACTAGAGATATGGGCAAACACATGACAGCTGATAAGCTGATCATTCAGGAAAGATGACCATTGATCTGGAATCTTTTCCGAAACCTTTGACGTTTTAAGTCAATTTACACTCTGAAACCAATGGAGTGTAAGTCCGCATCTAAAGGGAAGCCCATTAATCAAATGCCCATAATCATCTTCCCACCCTCATGCTTACTGTGAAAAGTTTTCTTAAATATATATAATATGAGAAGGAAACCTTGTGCAATTGTGTGTCTGTGTACACACACACACTTCAAAACATCTCAAAGTATTACATTTGATACACACACACACAAATGTAAATATATAAATGGGGCAATTATACATATAAATATAGTATATGTGTATTTCTTCTCACATTTCTCTGCATTGAGTTATAAAAAGCCTGATTTGGTAGCCATTAAAGCATTTACACATTGGGCTACAGTGTGCACTTTTTACTTGCTATGAAAGCAACCATACTGAAATGCAAAGGGGTACTCACAAAACAAGGTGTTAGAGTGAATAATCTGAATCTGGTCCATTTACTTCCATGCTATTATTTGCATGAATAAGTGCTTCCCCTGGTAAGTAATGGCTATAGAAACAGAGCCAACGTGAAAGATTATTTATGATACAGTAAGGAATACGTGCTTAATTATGAATTCAATGTCTTGGTTATAATTTCCTGAGAAAAATAACAGTCACCCACCTCTCAGCTTTCCAGCTTTAGATGAAGACACCCATTGTTACAGAACGATGAAAAATAATTCTGGTAGGAATGGCTTAATTATTTATACAGGCACCATAACAAATGTTCTTATGTTCTTAAGAATTCAAATTGTGTGAAACTGAATGCAAATTAATCAACAATGCCATTGTTTCCTGGACATTCTCTGCAGGATCTCAATGTAAAAGATAGCGAAACTTCTAGACTCATTGTCCCCTAGACCAACGTCTTATGTTCCTTTCCATATATGCAGCCTAACACGCATTGCAGAGAGCCAAAAGATGTGGAGTGCTTGTTGGGGACAAAGCAGAGAACTGTATGTCACCTTTGGTGTAGAGAGACAGTTTAGATGCCCACTGTCCAATATACAGTGACTTTTCCCACCCTCTTATAGTCAGAGTTTTTGAGCACATACACCCAGCATTTGCAAATGGCCCCTGCATGCAGTGGACGTGCTTATTTCATTTCATAACAAGTTGACGATTTCTGCTCAGAACACATTACTGTTTCCTACAGCAACGATGATTTATTTGGACCAGACTGGTAGTTCCTATGCAGGAAAAAAAAACCCTACAGAATCAAGGCTAGTCACATTATGCGTCTTCCATAGTAAAGTACATTATTCCTCAGTGCATTATACATAATAATTTGGTTTTCCTCTGATTCATCCCTCATATTCACAGGCCACAACTTTGTGCAAATTTGGGTTCTACTGAGGAACTTTGCAGGGGAACAATATTTGGTGATGCAAGTTTGGATGGCATGATACCATGAAAGACATCCTGGCTTGTGGTTAGTTTTGTGGCTGGTGCATAAAATACCTACCTTTTACTCCATTGTATAGCTTCCCCCCAACTCGAATGGAACATATGACTCAGCTCTCAGAGAAACAGGAGCAGGAAAAGCATCTATTCAAGACAGTAATTTCTTTATGAAGTGCAGACCCAGTAACAATGATTTCTTGTGAAATTTAAAAAGCCAAGTGCTGGCCTCAGCAATCCCTTCTAGGTTGAAGAGGCCTGGTGGGTATATTTTCTCCGTGATGTGCAAAGAGTTATACATGAGACTGTACTCCTCAATCTTTCTGCAGGGAATTGGTGTTAGCTTCATTAATTCAGTGCCACTGAACTCTATGGAACTGGACTAACATCACATTGGACAGCAATTAGGCCAATAAATGGGAGTTAAGTGCCTAACCTGCTTAGGTGCTTTTGAAAATCCCACTAGGTGCCTACATGCATCTTCAGGAACCTACATACTTTTGAAAATCTGGCCTTTAGTCTTTTCTTTCTATGTGAGGAAAAAGCTTAAAACTACTCAAAATTAGGACACAGAAATCAACACATGATGGTTGATTTATTCACCCTGGTCCCACAAGCCCAAAAATTAAATGACTGCCTTTATCCACCCAGCTTTCTCTGCCTGTATTGGATAAAGATTATGACCATGAAACTAGAATATAAACAAGATCACAACAATTTTAAGATGAGCACAACTTTTACGGGATCAAATAACCTTAATAACACAGGCAGTAAATAACTAGTGCAAATAAACTGTGGTAAATAATAGCTGTGCTAACACTAAAAGCATGTGTAATATTCATGAGGTAATGAAATCTTCAGAATAGTTTGACACTTCTGTAATACAATATATTTTGTTCTATGGGCAAAGAAATTGTTAAAAGATCTTAAAAAAAGCTCTAGTTAATTATTCAAAATTATAGAGGCAGATTATCAGCAAACACTAAAAAGGAAACAAACAAGTTGCAACAAGTAATCTGCCTGTTGATATTAAGATTGTAAAGCCACAATATTTTTGGATAAAAAGCAAAGCTCTCTAACAGGAAGTGGGGGCTTGGGAACTGTGCCTCCCCAACCTCCCACTCTTTCTACAGCTCTACAACAACACTTTCTTTCCTTCCTAATGCAACTTTGGGCTTGTATCCACTTACTGGGGGATTGATGCACTGGGGGGGTCAGTTTAGCAGATCTAGTGAAGACCCACTAAAATCAACTGCCAATTGCTCTCCCTTTGAGTCTGGTACTCCATCAGAATGAGAAGCTTACAGTAAGTCAATGGGAGAGTTTCTCCCATCAACCAAGCACGGTTTAGACTCTGTAATAAGTCAACCTAAGGTATGTCAACTCCAGGTACATTATTCACATAGCTGGAGTTGCATAACTTAGGTCGATTTAGCCCTTCAGTGTAGACCTACCCTTTGTGTTAAGGATACTTTCCAGGTAAAGCAGTGTTGTCATATTGTGGAGTGATGGCAGTAAAATCTGATCCAACAGTGTCTAATTATTTAGTTCCATGACAATAAAAATATGTTTTTCAATATACAAAGCTATCTTCTATTTTTGCAAAATTTTATTTTCTTGTGAGATTTACAACCTTAGCAGAATTCAAGCACAAATTATTATTCAAAAGCTTTGCCCTTACTTTGGGAATGTCTGTTTTTAATTTTTATTTCCCAAAGAAAAACACAGAAATTATTTAGAGAAAATTTGTTCAAAATTCAAAAAGAACACACAAAGATAAATTATTACATTGAGAAGAAATATTTTATGGCTTGAGAATAAATCTCTCACTTCCTGAGTCCTGAAAATCTTGCTGACATACGTGGAAGCTAGTTTGCCAAGAAAACATTATATACTGAGAAACGTAATTAATAAAATTGTCAACCTTCCATAGAATTTGCAGGATTTATACTTGCCTCATATTAAAATTACTTTGCAAATGTCATGCAGCCCAGCAAACACATGGGTACATTACCAGGCAGGAGTTAGGAAGGGTTCAAGACACAAATAGGTTTCATAATCAATGGCCAACAACAACATATTTTGCAAGTGAAGTGTTTATATGATCATAAAAATGTGTAGCACACTATTCTGTTATTGTGCCCTTTGAAAGAAGGAAGGAGATATAAAATGTATATAGAAAAGGAAGGCATACGGAAACTAAAACAAAATGTCAATATGTAACATCCTACTAGAACAGACATTTAATTTTGGGAAGCAAATTAAGTCAATTACAATGCATTCATAATAAACTATTCTGCAAATCAAATCTATGTTCTTAGACAGGTTACCTATTTTAAGCAAAAGATGTACTTTCTCTTTAGTTTGTGCTTCAAGCTTTTGTTCTATGAGAAGTCAAGTAATTAACTTGCCCAGGGAAGAAATTTTCCTCTTCAATACCTTTACATTTGTGTAAAGCAAAATTATACAAAATGCTGATGTAAGTCCCACAGGGAAAATACTTCTGTTGTAAAGCAAACACTTGTCTATACCACCTTAAATCCATTCATGTGCCTTGTTCTGTGCTCAAAATCTGGACACTCCCATGATGCACTTGGGTAGAGTGTCTGCCTGCTGGGATGAAGTTTATTCACAGGAAATATGAAGGGAAAATTCATGTTCTGCTGCTTAACCAGAACTGACATGGCATCTCCAGAGAGAGAGAAACTTAGGATGTCAGGCAGGTTAGCATAGGGCAAGCAGACGGTCAATAAAATATTCAATAAAGTCCTCTGATATCATAGACCTAATACTGTGGAAAAAAGACAGAATTCCTCTTTTTGATAAAAAAACACCACAAGTTTAAAATGAGTTGTTAAAATGTCTATACAACATTAACCTGTTAAAATTTGAAGACAATTGTGACTGTTTTTTAAATGTGTTATAAAAAGCAAAACCAAAAGCAAATTGATAAAACACAAGATGTGCTCATGCTGACACATAACGGAGACTGATTATTCAGAACAAGCAAAATGTTATTTAGCTTCTCTAGAATAATTACATTGTTTTGTTGTCTACTAAACCTCATATGACTTTTCCTTACTCGGCACAAACTATCAGAAAACAAGCATACGTTTAAACAAAATATCCACTGAATGCATTAAAATATATTCTGCTTAGGCCAAAAGACACAAAACCCACCCAATATGTAATGTATTTTCATCTGTATGACTTAATACCATAGACATCCTAGTATTAGAAATGTATAATTGATCAGTTTTCAGCATAGAAATACAAAGGATGTAACCCTGACACAACATTAAAAATGCCATCCGCAGCTCATATTTATTGACAAAATTCATACTCGCACAACTCTATTTTTTACTATCCGATCCAATGTTTCATGACACTTGTTTCAAGTTTTGATATCAAGGACTTCTTAAATATTTCCCCAACAGATTTAAGAGAGTTTGGTAAGAAAACCCAGGAGGGATAAAGAAAGCAATAGAGTCCATATGCAAAGAGCCCTTGAAATCATTCTGGTGAAGCTGGATCTGAGTTTACATAAAGGGAAAATTAAATCAAGCATTGGAGTGGATTAGGAAGAACTATACCAGGAGATGTGTAACGTTAATCACGTTTAGTTAGGGGAGTGCTTATCTACTCAAGCTTATCTTGGAGATCCTTCTTACTTACTGAAAGTTTTATCTATATAGCACTAATTGGTTTAAATAACATGCTGACACACGTACATATGTATATATACTGAATATATAAACACACTAACACATATATATATAGTGTGATGGGGCAAGGCCGGATGGCTATAGGAAAGTGCTAAAGAATAGATATGTTAGTCTCAGGCTAAACAAATCCCTGGTACCAATGGAACCTTCTAGAAAGGAGTAGAAACAGCTAGCCTAATTGGGACACCTGAAGCCAATCAGGTACTGGCTGAAACCAGTTAAAAACCTCCCAGTTAGTCAGGTGGGTGTGGGTGTCAGGAGCTGTGGAAGGAAGTTGTGACAAAGCTCTTTCCTTATCTTTGTGGATCCTGCGTTTCCTGGCGGATTTTCACTAGCCTCAGAGGCTCACTGTGACCCTCCACGTAGCCCTTCTCTCTCTAGAGACAAGGTCACAGCCTATTGAGCCACTTTCATCACAAGCCAGTGAGGAGAAGCTATCCTTCCTGGCACAGTCTCTATTGTCTCCCAATCTCAGAAACTAATTAAGGGAGGCAGAAATGGGGGAGCCTGGGCCCGCCCTCTACTCTGGGCTCCAGCCCAGGGACCCTAATAGTATTAGCTAAGGTGGCTGACCTTTTATCCACAAAACACAATATAATTCCCTGGGCTACTTCCCCACAGCAGTCCCCACTTCTTCAAACTCCACTTCACCCTTACCTCAGGGCCTCCTTCCTTGCGTACGATATGTTGTCCACTACTCAGTCTCACCAACAGCACAACTTCCTCCCACAGCTCCTGACACCCACACCCACCTGACTAACTGGGAGGTTTTTAACTGGTTTCAGCCAGTACCTGATTGGCTTCAGGTGTCCCAATTAGGCTAGCTGTTTCTACTCCTTTCTAGAAGGTTCCATTGGTACCAGGGATTTGTTTAGCCTGAGACTAACATATCTATTCTTTAGCACTTTCCTATAGCCATCCAGCCTTGCCCCATCACAATACACACATATAACGATGAGATGGTACAGAAACCCCAAGGGCAGATAACAACATTTAGCACTTTAACAATGTTTGACATGGTATGGAAATAGTAATTCAGCCTCATGAAACCACTGTGGTATAGGTAAGTGTTAGATATAGAAAAAAACGATAGATATAGAGTAAGTCACTTATAAAGACCAGACCACAAGTCATTGGCAGAGGTATGTGTAGAACTCTGGGATACCTGCTGCCCAGCTCTGTGCTCAGACCACTAGACCCGAGAGACAGACACATTAACCTCTTAGTAAAACAAAGGAGCACAAAACTCCTACAGAGTAGCATAGTCATTAAGGCAAAATTTGATTTTCCGGGGAAAAAAATTCTTCTAGCAGGTGTATTCCCTCAAAGAGAACGAATCCAGATTTTGAGTGAAGAGCTACAAGAGTGCGTGGAATTGTCTTCACCATGTGATCTACACGCAGTCCACAGTGGCAAGTGTTCCATCGTACAGGCTGTGAGAGCAGCTGCCACTTCTCTTTTGCAGTGGTTTGGGGCCACTGAATCTATAAATACAGAGCTCAGGACTCCCTTCTTGATTTATCTCCAGTGGTCCTTTACCCCATCTCTCGGACTTAAGCCCCACTGCAAGCTTTAAAAGGTAAGGATGGCTTAGCATGGACTCTCCACACTTGCATGAATGTCTCGGTATCACCCTGGCCATTGTACTTAAAGAGTCTCCATTGTTTATGATCACAGAAAATGTGTTCATTTAACCCAGCTATTCTCTTAGCAGATACATGCATGTAGACATGTATCAAAATCAAGTGGGCCTGTGACCAGTCTATCACTAGGGAAAGCCAAAAGAGAAACTACACAAAGGAGAACCCACATGGGGATTCCAATTCCCCAAGACTCTTTCTCTGAGATCCAATAAGGAGACCAGGGGTAGGGAATGTAAAATGGAAGAGAGCTGGCTGGTGCACAAAGAGTACTTGTCTCTTCCACCTTGTTTTTCTTTACACGACAGCGTGGGAAATTGGGTAACCTATTTCAACTACCCTTTCTGCAGGTTTTCCCAGGGCCTTCCCAGTGACACACTGCAGCAACTATACATCTATGCTGCATTTTTTATGCATCTATGCTGCATACAGTTCAAAGTTGATCTACCTTCAACATGAGAAATGTGGGTATTTCTGTAATAATCACACTGATTTTACACAAAGTTTTAACTATGTCAAATAAAGACGATGTGGATAACTGGAGAGATTTTATTAACTTCCTTGTATCTTGAAAAACTAATGAATCAGATTTCTGTTTTTATCCAGCCCTTCTAATGTGTTTGACCTTTTAGAGATTCTTTTTAACAGGATTATTTCTCTAACAGATATTCATTTTAGAAAGTTTTATTCTATTTTTTAAAATGTTTACTTCGTGCACAGAAAGTACAGATCTGTTCCTTTAATTGGTATTGCTTTAACTGAGCCCTTCTGTCGAAACCACACAGTTCTCTGATGAACGAGCAAAAGGGTTAGGATATGAATCTGTCAAGTTTGGAATATTTTCTTCTATGGAGTTTTGTAAAATGACTGAAAACAATAATGCTTCAGTATTTTCTGAGAATAGCTCATTTGTTCTTTATTTCAGTGTTACAGAAAAGATTATTTGCGACTATTCACTTCCTTACAAAATATTCAGATTCTTCAATGAAAAAAGTTTCCCACATTATGTAGACACCCACACAGCTACATTTGAAAGTGAATGAAAAGCTGTGCTATAAAATGACGACTATGATAATCTCTCGCTATGCTCCAGCTTTGCTTAGGCACTTTCATTCTGCATCTGTATTGGGAAAAGTGTGGAGCAGATACTTGATTTGGCTGATTAAACACAAACATGGAAAATGGAAGCAACCATGGGATGGTTGAAGCAAATTAGCAAGAATATTGTTAAGTGTCTGAAAACTGTTCTACTTATGGTTAACTAAAACCCTCATATAATTTTTTGCTTCATGGGAATCCATTGTAATGTACAACAGTATATAACTGGTTATATGATGGGGAGTATTTCACCTCTACTCTCAGCCACTGTTTTGAAGTCAGACCAGTCCAGATTTAACCAGAAGTTGTTACCATCTGGAGCGTGTTTAATGATTTACATGAAATCACTTGGTGGTCTAAGTCCCGTTCCTAATCATAAATACCACCATTATAATTGGAACCCTTCTTAGTAGTCTCAGCTTAGACACCAAGGATTCAGTGGGCAGTGGACATGTGACTGAGGATGGATGAACCAAGCCATCCAATCAACATGGATTCCAACCTTCAGGTCTTTCAATCCAGCACCAGAAAAGCCTTTCAATTACAGAATTTTTAAAATGTACAGTTATATTGCTGCTTTCTGCAAAGTCAGCTGCAAGGTTATCACACTATAATTATAAAGCCACCAGAAGATCGCTATATTTTAGGCCCACATAAGCATGAAGAATCAAAAACCTTGCATTGCATTTGAGAGGGAAATGGACAAGTTAGAATAGCTGCTACAGCCCCAGTCATCACAGCAGTATGCCACAGATTAAACTGTGCAATGGGGCAGGAGAACTGAAAGTTAGATCTGGTTAAAGGCAAGGGAACCAGCCCTGTTCAACACATGCATTGATAGATGACTGTAAAGGAAGACCTCCACCACTAGAAGGAAAAACTGAATACAAAAGCACATCACATTTGTTAAGCCCAATTTACTAGACTTCTTTTATTAAACCCCCCCAATCAAGTCAGTTTCACAATTACAGTCAAATCCATACCCCACCGATCCTTGCAATTTCAGGACTTTACTGTATTCAATATAGTTAACTTACATTAAAAAGCCACTAGCTTGCTATCTTCTTATCCACAGCAGTAATGAATTTCCCATAATACAGTATAGATGGGCTTATATTGCACCAATGTCTGATACTACCTTCCACTTAAGGAATGGTTGTCAGTTCTTCATTAACTCTTTTCTTTGTAATTTTTCTCCCATTTTCACTTGTTTTCCTCCTCACATACCTCTACAAGGTTAATCCAGATGTGGTATGTAAGGCTTAGGCCAGCGAATAAGTTTTCTCTTCCTCTCATTCCATGTCTCTGAAATGTAATTCCACCCATTTCCTCCCCATCTGAGGAAATAGTTAGCTGTCTTAATAATACAATCTAATGGCTACTACTAAGATTTGAACCAGGTTTGTAATGCAGCATGGCTACTCAGCTTCGTAAAGAGATTGTGAAAAGAGATGTTGTTACAATGAAGAAATTCAGAAAACAAAAAGTTGTTCTGCTTTAAAAGCTGGCTGGAATAAAGAGCTATCTTCAAAAATAGACAGGAAACAGAAAAGACTAATGTTGGGCAGATGACAGATCCCTGAATTCAGTTAACTGGCCTTCAAGATATGAGTGTTCTATTAAACATAGAGGCATTATGCTGGTCGTCCTCTTTAAACCCAAGAGTGATTAAAATGCTGGCAGAAAATAAAAACTGGCTATTGAAGGGCCTGCCCTGAGGTCCTAATTTCAAATCAAATTTTACAGCACTGCACAGGAACAATGGTAGCCCAGTACTCTAAGTCTTCTTTTTGTCACTTTGTACAAAGAAACCCCCTCAAACTCTCTCAAAGAACAATGGCCCCTCTTGATTCACAACTACGCCAAGAATGGGCTCAAACCATACAAAAACACATTTTAAAAATACATTTTACACTGCCCTTGACATTTGAGATAAATAGAAGCCAATGTATTGAAATTCCAAGTATTTTTTTTATATCCATTCACAATGTGAATTTTTATTTCCCCCAGTCTACTTGATCTTTGACATTTTGGCCTCTGTAAAAGGAGGACACAGCAGAGCAGTCAAAGAAATTAATTATGCAGATAATTGCATTTTATTAAAATGATTACTGTAACAGAGAACACAACAAATGGCAGCTGCGTGAACCTGGCCCACAGTAGAAAGCAAGAGGACAGAAGCAGTTCATTTTTAATTGAAAATCATCAAAGTTATTAACATGTAATTATCTGTTATTGATATATTACACTGGATTAATTAGGATTTTTCTAAATCTTCAGGTTTGCTTTCTGTTAAAAACACTTTCCATATTTCTGCTGAGCTGCTTCAGACTCTCTTTTTATATAGGGCGAGTTTATTTGAATTTGGCAGCTTAGTTGCAGACAGTTGTTTCCTAGCGAACAGAACATAAGACCATATGTTTCAACGTTTAAGCAATTTAGAATCATAGGTATAATTCTGAGTGTCCTTAGAAGAAATTGTACGTTAAATACCCAAAGGATCTGAGCACTACACAAGATACAGCCTTTTTTAGCACTTTTCCCATAGCAACAAAACCACTCTACACTACTTATATCATATACTTGAACCACAAGCATGCTGAGAGCATTGGTGAGCTGACTATAGTTTGCATTCAGCCCCTTCAGGGGCTTGCTGTGTTTCCAACAGGAAGAGATGGATAAGTATACCCTTTTTTCCCCTTGTCTGGAAGTGAATTCATCCAGAGTTGTCTTCAAAAAACATCTACAGTCAAGAGTCAGACCTGCCTTCTTGATTTGTGGGCATCTAACCTACTTTGTAAATGGGAATATCATCAATGGCTTCCTTTAAGAACAAAAACCAAGACTAAACACATCACAATTTCTTCATCAATTTTGCTGCGCCACAAAGACAAGTTTTTAGCTTCATGAGGGACATGAATCTAGCAAAAGCAAAAAAAGAAAGTTTTCCATCACTAGAGCAAAAACATTTGTATAATCCTGAAAATAAGTCATCTGTGCTCCTTTCTCATTTCTTTGGGATGATGAACACCACCAACAATGATTTAAACCAAGAGAAAGCCAAGGCAACCCCTTCTTCCCGCCCCTGGGTTTTACCACAGTGCATGCCCTTGCACCAGTATGGCAGTATTATTTTCCTGACATGAAGTCACACAACCTCCAAATTACTTGAAAACATTTTAAGACTAGTCTTAGAGAAAACTGTTTCAATGCTTCACTGAATCAGTTAGAAAGTGTTATCTTCACAGCTTTAATCACAGTAGCTGAAAGAAAACACCACCACATGAAAAGAAAAATGACTATTTGAAGTTAGAATTTAGTGATATCTTTCTTTTTGAAAAAAAAAAACAAAAACAAGAAATCCCATTTTAGGCAATTCCTTCACAGATTAAATGTTACTCGGATCTAGTCTCCAAATTTTTGGTCAGGTTTTGTACAACAGGGTGGTAAGCATATGATCCACTCAATTGTTTGGGGGTTGAAACAGTAAGGGCCAAATCTGGTCCTCTGATAGAATCATGAGGGTTTCACTGACTTAAATGAAACCTATGCCCAGCAAAATGCCTGCTCAGAATTATAGAACTGGAAGGGACCACGAGAGGTCATCTAATCTACTAACTAAGTAGTATCTAGACCATTCCTGACAAGTGTTTGTCTAACCTGCTCTTAAAATCTTCAGTGATGGAAATTTCACAACCTCCCTAGGCAATTTGTTCCAGTGCTTCACCATCCTGATAGTTAAGAAGTTTTTCCTAATGTCAAATTTAAGCCTCCCCTTGCTACAATTTAAGCCTATTGCTTCTTGTTCTATCCTCAGAGGTTAAGAACAATTTTTCTCTCTCCTCCTTATAACCTTTTATGTATTTGAAAATTGTTATGTCCCTTCTCAGTCTTCTCTTTTCCAGACTAAACAAACCCAATCTTTTCAATCTTCCCTTAGAGATCATGTTTTCTAGACCTTTAGTCCAGAGAAGAGCCACAAAAATGACTCTCTCCAATTTGTCCACATCTTTTCCGAGATGTGGTGCCCAGTACTCCAGTTGAGGCCTAATCAATGTGGAGCAAAGCAGCAGAATTACTTGTTGTGTCTTGCTTATAACACTCTGGCTAATACATCCCAGAATGATGTTTGAGTGGTTTTTGTTTGTTTGTTTTTTTGCAACAGTGTTACACTGTTGACTAATATTTAGCTTGTGGTCCATTACGACCCCCAGATCCTTTTTCACAGTACGCCTTCCTAGGCCATCATTTTCCATTTTGTATGTGTGCAATTGATTGTTCCTTCCTAAGTGGAGTATTTTGCATTTATCCTTATTAAATTTCATCCATATATAAGAGAAGCAATTGCAAAAGTGACTAAGCTGTGCTCCTAAATCCCTTAAACAGACATTTAATGGGACTTGTGCACTTCACTTCCTTAGGCACTGTTGAAAATCTCCCTTATAAAGATTAAATAGTTTAAAGGATCAAACAAACCCAAATGTGCCAAAAAAATTTACACATTTACATTGAAACAAAGCATGCCACCTATTATCTGCAACAGTCACAGGAGGCAAGGCTAAGAATAACCACTGGAGAGCCAAATCCCTTGGATAGAGATGATGCTTACATATGTTGCCAAATGAGTATCTACAACTGAAGGAGGAGACTAGGATGTACCTGAGTGTGCTGCCAGCTTTTTCAAACCCTTTGCACTCTGAGATCAATTTCACTACGTTTTCAAATGGACCATGTGTTAACGTCAATCCACTCATATATCCCTGATGTAAGTGCAAAACTCATCTCAACCTTAATTATGTAGGCACAACCTACATGTCCATAAAAATGCACTACCAAGGTTCATATGATTCCTAAATTACAATTCACTGTTTCTTATTTTATGACAACTAACCCTTCTTCTCTTGCCCAATTTACGATGAACTGACAACAGATCTGGAAAGCATGATGAAACCTGACCTAGTCATACAGTCCAATATGTCAAATCCAATAAAATTCTGCATGAAGACCTTGCTATATGAAAAAATGGACCTGATCCTGCTCTCACAGAAGTCCAGAGCAACATTTCCGTTTGCTTGACGGAATGCCCCTTGGTATGGTTTTCTACCAGCATCTGTTTAAAAAAAGTTTCTTGTCTAGAGAATGTAGCTCAGTGTTGAAGTAGGAATGAAAAAATTGAGACTCTGTTTTTATGTTTGTTTGTGTTTGTGTGTATCTATTTATCTATCTTCTGACTGGGAAAAAGTGAGGATCAGTTAGTAATGCCTGTTGCTCTTCCACTCCTGCTGCTGCTTTTGCTAAAAGGAATGGATTTTATGAGACAGGAACCTAAATTCACAAGTCTCCATGGGATCAAAGGGAGGTGCTATGAAAGCTCTCAAAACACCACCTGATGGCAAAAATGTGTTCAGGGACTTTAGCGAACTCTTAATATTGAGCTTCTTTTCAAACATTTTTGTACTACATACTGGTTACTTACTCTTCACCCTTAGTACTGTCTATGGAAAACTGAAAGAGCTACCAGGTGATATCAGATGGCTCTATCTAGAGTGGGAACATTCACTGTTGTGTATACAAAACTGTCACATTTCCTCTGCTTTCTAACAACCAGGAAACTGATGTTGCTCTTTGTACACACACAATGCTGCAACTATGCTCATCAACTTCATTCATATTGATTTACTAAAGAAATTTAGTACTATAAAAACGGTGCAGTATAATACTATTGAGCTGGTGAATAAAATGACAATACTAAATGATACTTGAAAATTATTACATCTTGTGTCAAGTGAATTATCTGAGATAAGATAAATACACAAGCATTGTTGAGTGATGTGCCAAACACCCACTGAAATATCAAATCTTAAATCCTGTTAGGCCACCCAGTTTGAGAGTCACACTTTTACCACCTCATGGACTTAATCCTACACCCAATGAAATCCATCCATCTATTTCAGGCATTTCTAATATACCAATCACAGCAGTAGCTAGATGTCAGATACAAAATTGCACAAGCTCTCTGGGAAGCACTGTAGTCAAGTAGTTTAAGCAGTGCCTTGCTGGCTTTGAAACCTGGGTTCTGACAACAAATTATCCTGTGACCCAGGGGTAGGGAAGGGAAAGTTTTGAATTTCTTTGCAAAGGACCTTCTCCTTCTCTCCTTGCACAGATATGAAGGAGCATCCAAAGACAAACCTATAGAATGACCTTCCCTTCATAAAAGACCAGTGTTGCAAAACACTTTTCTCCTAAAACACCTAAGTAACTTTTTTCAAGTAGTCCAGGCTGGGCCTGGAGCTGTCCCTAGGGGAGTTACTTCAGATCTAATGTTATTGTTTCTAGGGCAAACTGCAAAGCACCACGTACCAAGAAGAAATGTCCCATGAAAGTTTACAGAGGGTCTCTTCTTCCAGGGCTGCTATGCAACTGCCCAATAGGAAACTGGAAGATGGAGGGCTTTCAAGTCTTTCACCATAAACCTAGGAGACCTTCTCCTGCCATGGATTGAGCTTCTGCAGGGCTGAAAATGGATTGGAACCAAATGAATCAGGTCTATAGTGTTTCAATTTTTTATACGCAAGAGAAATAAGGAGCTGTTAAATCTTGGAGCTAAGAAACAAATATTAAATGTTACATAGTATAGCTTAAAATATTGAAAGTATGCCTTTATAGGTCATTTGCTTAATTTTAAAACTAGTTATTTATCAATTTATAAAAGGTTTTACTATTGCAAAGATTCTGCCTTTGCTACTTGATACACTCAGAGAAATTCATGTCAGTGCATGAACAGTTTTAAGTGATTCTTTTAAAAAGTGAGTCAATCCATTTGTGATATTTTCTTTAACAGCATGACACTTAAATACAATTAAAAGTAAGCTTTAGAATTATGAGTCAATTATCTGAATTAAATATATAAATCTATTCACTGGGTATAAACAGTCTGGGCCAGGACATGACTCTTACCAGGAAGGTACTTTGTCTCTACCCTTTTTTCCTATGTTGTTTCAATGGGAACATTTTAGTGGATCATTCAAATTTTATTTCACCCGTTTACTTTAATGATGTAAAATTCTAAGCGTAAAGAAGGGGCTTAAATTTTTATTATTCAAATGGCCTTGAAAGCACATTTTGAATAGGATATCACTGACAAAATATACTGATCAGCATACGGTACTGTAAGTGTATACTGTATGAGAAAAAAATGTTTACTATAATACACTGACCTGTATCATGTGATGGAGTATTAATCTTTTATTACCATTGCCCATTCTAAAGGGATTGGGACTGGACACAAACTTAATTACCTCATCACCACCCATCAGGCATTGCAACTCTATTACAAATTAATATTATTTAGTAAAACAATTGATTTTGTGTTTTTATTTTGAAATCTTATTAAATGTGAGAAGTGATCACTTTTAGCATTTAGAATAAGGCAGGTAAGAGGGGGAGAGTGTCTAGTTGCTGTAGGTACCCTCTGTATGTCTTGCAATGCTAACTATTAATGTAATTGATAGCAGTTTAAGTACTGGCTGTAAAAAGAGCAATTTAAACAAAGGTTTGTAATTACACTTTTAAGATTAGTCCCTAGGTATATCAGAAATGTGATTCTGAATATGCCTTGTATGTATCATATTAATTACAAATCAGTATGTAATATGGAGTGGCAGGACTAGCTAACTAGGGAAGATCTGATCTGGTTCTGAACTCTAGATCAATTCCATCTCTAGGGATACGAAACACTGAAAGCTTTTAAAGGCATAGTAATGGGCCAATTCCTGTTCTTCTTACTCAGAAAAGTAGTCCCACTCAAGTCACTTTGTGGTCTCTGCACCTCTTATTAAGTCTAGAACAATCACTAAAAGCTCATTTTGAAAAAAATTAATTTTATTATTTTTGTTCTACCTCAGAATCCAGCAAAATTAAATCTCATTTAGGGAAATCAAAAATTAGATAAAATTTTTGACATCACATTAAAAATGTGTAGACCTCAGGCTACACATACCTCACCAAGAAGCTTAACTCCTGTCAAACTCCCATTGAATCCCATGATTGCAGTTACTCATGTACTTAAGTGTTTGCAGGTTGAGGTCCTTAGTCGTTAAACACACCATAACATTTAATTCATCTCAAGTTTCCACAGGTTTCAAAGCAATTTGGTTGCATAATCAAAATCCAGGGTGTCCTGAAGGAAGCTGAAATGTGGAAGTTTGGTCCTGACTTGAACTAAGCTTTTACTCTGTCAATGCAAATATTTTACTAATGACACAGAGTGCTATTTCTTCATCCTTTGCAGACGGATTTTTCAGCGACCGAATACTTGAAACTCTCAATGAAGTAAGTGGAACTTTAAGGTTCCCCAACCAATCCAGTACTGGATCCAGTCTGAAGTTTAGCAAAATAAATCTCATTTAAATATTATTTTACTCTTTGGATATGTTTAATAAGAAGCCTGCTAAACAAAGCCTTTATAAGAAAAAAAAACACTCTGGGGAAAAGAGATATTTAGTTATTTTTAACACTGATAATCTTGTGCAAAAGAAATTTCTTTCCTGTGTTTCAACATTTTACATTATGTTCTATTATAGACACTGATGTGGGAAAAAAAGTTTAGAAAAATCCAGGACTGGAAAAAAGAACTACCAAATGTAAAGGTCTTTTAAAATTCGGTAGCTCTAGATTCTTCTGTACTGGTTCGCATGACCCCCATTTTATTTTTAGAAAGGCGTTAATTCCCATTTGGATACGGTGCAATACTTTGTATCCCAGTGCTGTTTTGCACAAATAAACTAAAGAAAGTGTTGACTTAAAAATAAAACATTGGAAGAGGAGACATTTTTTTTCTCTGTGAAAATTTCCGGAAAAGCTGTAAACAAAGGCAGGTTTGGCTCAGTAGTTGAGTGACTCTGTTGAGCTGTTGAGGATGGAGAACATATCAAACCTCACAGAGTGAGGAAATGTTTGTAAAACAGTTAGTAAATCATGGACAGCAAGGTCACCATGTTTAACAGCAGGAATGACACGTTGCCAAAACCCCAGCTGTGAAAGGGCGTATATATACATGGTTTGGTGTCTCATTTATTCTTCACATCCTATTTTTTAATTTTTTTAAAATGTATTCTTTAAAATCTATTAGAGAAAAAAATCAAGAGATTTCAAACTGATGAGACCTGTGTGCACTGCAATGCAAGCCACTGAAGTCAAATTTTGGAACTAACGCCTTCTTCAGTTTTGCCAAAGAGAACACAAGATGTGAAAGCACTAAAGTTATCTGTAGCCTGAACGATTTCTCTAAAGATTGATACTGACTGATCTCTGGGCTTGGATGACAAAGTTTAAAGTTTCAGCTGAGGATTCAAATTCACATTGAGAAAGAAAACAGTTTGTAGATATTGAAAACCGGCACAGAAAGAGGGTAAGAGGATACAGTTATAAATAACATACATCACACACATTCACATACTGTAATTAATGTTTGTATACTTTACAGCATTATGTTTATACTTTAGTGAATGTTTGTACTTACAAAAGCTATTATTTTATTAAAAGATGATGTGTTCGCTATTTGATTTAGAATGCAAATCACATGCTGTTGCAGACATCAGTGACTCTGGTGGCGTCACACAGTAATTTGTGTGTGGCCTTCTATAAAGCATTAAGGCCCTCATACAGCCAAGTAGGCATTTAAGCTTTTGCTTAACTTTAAGCGTGTGAATAGTTTAATTAAATTCAACAGAACTACTCACATGCTTAAAGTTAAGTATGTGCTTCGCTGGAACAAGGTTCATACGCTGAAATAACACAAAGTAAAGAAAAATTTCAGATTAATTCTTGCCGATTAAACACCACCCCCCACCATACCAAAACATTAATGATTTATGATATTTTTAAGTATCCCCTTTCCCTGGAGCCCCCCAGAGACACAGCTACGACCTTCATTGGTATTTTAATTGCAGCTGTATCATTTTTACCTTTACATTATGATTGGGAGAAGGGGGAAGCCTTGGAATTGAATGCTTTCCATTTATAGTCATGGGCTGTGTCGATGCCAGTGGGATTAGTCACGTGCATAAATGTAAGCCCGCGTGTAAGTGTTAACAGGACTGAAGCCTTGCTTTTCCTTTAAACTGAAAAATGATAGCTAGTAGCCAACTGGGACATAAAAAAGGCTCCACTAAATGTGAGGGCCTGAGTCTGCTCTCCCAGGGTGCAAATCAGGAGCAACTTCACTGAAGTTACAGCCAAGCGAGAGCACAGAATCAGGTCCTCCTATAAGTAACTTACCCCATCTTCCGTAGAGCAGGGGGGACACATGACAGTCCCAGAGGCAGCAGCTGGTCTAATTAACAAGGCAGTGTATTTAAGACAGGGATCAGCATACTTAAAGGGAAAATGCACATCTCTCTCTCTCTCTCTCTCTCTCTCACACACACACACAGGGTATGTGTTTCTATCTGCTATGCTGTCTCCCTTCCCTTCATTCCTTCTGCCTTGTAGAGTGTGAGGCTACATTAACTATGAGTTAACCCTTGAGGATGCAGCCAATTGCTAGTTCATCATTTAGCAGTAAGGCATTCCCTGGGAAATATCCCACCTTCCGACTTCGCCACCTCAACTAAGCTTCACAATCATCATTGCTGTGTACTAGTATTAAACTATTTTTAAAACTTGTACTGTGCATGTATATTTATATATATATATCTTTTGTCTGATGAAAAAAATTTCCCTGGAACCTAACCCCCCATTTACATTAATCCTTATGGGGAAACTGGATTCGCTTAACATTGTTTTGCTTAAAGCCACATTTTACAGGAACATAACTACAATGTTAAGTGAGGAGTTCCTGTATTTATGTTGCTACTGTCTTCATGGGGTTTGTTGTTTCACAACCAAACATGCTGCAAAAGGAAAATCATCCATAATGTTAACTCCTAGAGGAAAAACAGTCAAGAGACTGGAGAGAATGATATGGGAGACATAGATTGGAGAGAATGATGTGGGAGATATAGTCCAGCGCAGAGAGAACTCCTGAGAGACTATGAATTTAATACAGGCAAATGACAACATTCCAGACCATTTTCGCTAAACTTTAAACCAACTTTAAGGCAATTTTATCTGCTATCTGATCATTAGTGACAATAAATCTCATTTGCTGCAAGACTGCATGATTGAGAGAGTGAAAGAGAAGTGGAATGGAAACATTTGTACTCTTCTTTCTCCTACAATTCCACCACCAGTCAAGAAGGTTGGTATAATATGCAGCACATAAACATGTCATTGATAGTAGTGAAAGAGAACTCTTCATTGCAGAGAAATGGTCAAACGGGAAATCATAATTAAAAATATATCACTATTGAAAAAAGTCTTCAGAGAAGAAAGTGAAAACGTATATGCTATCACTACCAGACTTTGGATACGATCGTGAGTGAAATCAAAGGCCAACTATGGCTGCTCAGCACTTCTCAGGATCCAGACCTTAGTTTGTCGATAACAGTTTAAACTAAAAAAGTGATTCCGCATTTTCTGCGGTTCCTAGCTGAGGTTGTCAAGTTGTTAAAGAAGAATACACGAAATAAATTAACCAGAAGTAACAAAGATCTGACCTCAACTTTAAAATGGTGACATACTAATTGTCGAGCCACTAAAACAAATTGATAGATAGGATTATAAGTGTGGCCATGATGAAGAAGAGGTCTACCGATCAGTGTAACAGGATCTACTAGCTTCCAGATTTAAGGCTAGCAGCTTGGAGGAATAGAAAATTTGTTTCTCAAGGGGAAAAACT
This sequence comes from Dermatemys mawii, assembly GCA_007922305.1. NCBI lineage: Eukaryota > Metazoa > Chordata > Testudines > Dermatemydidae > Dermatemys > Dermatemys mawii. The sequence goes on from ML677374.1 coordinate 5,315,703, forward strand.
GAACTGCACTTAAATTACAGAGATGTCAATTTTTTACCATGCCAAACAGATGGTGACTTATGGATAACAATACATTGGTACAATTTCAAATATGATATGTATATATATTTTTTAAATATAGAGAAAAAACATGGACTTGAGTATTGATCAACCTGATGTACATGCTGGAGAGAAAAGTCCCGTTGTTCAATTTTCTAGAAAAGGATCATTGTTTCCTTTTGTGAATTCCTGTTTTTCCCCCATTACCTAGAGGTTTTTTTTATATCTAGGCTAATTAGAAGTTTGGTCTTTACTGTGCAAGTTCCCATGTCATCTGATGAATTGTTTGTGCTGAGCAGTTCAGAATATTAATGAGATTAAGTCAACAATATACTCCGAATAGCCATTATGTGGATTAAAATTTACTGTTCTCAATTTACCTAATGTACTTTAGAATTCTTCTGAATTACTGAATACCCAAGAAATGAACATGTTAATTAACAGACAATATGCTTTCCATTTAATTACTACAACTGTATTTTGTATATGTGAAGTTAAGGAATTTTTGTTAGCTGATATTTTTATATATCAATCTATGCTTAATGGAGAGGCATGCCAAGATGGCTTTATCTCCGGACTGTACAGCTGTGGAGTCTTTTGTGTTCCATTTTATTTTTATTTGCTCCCTTCTCAACTCAGCTGAGATGATTAGAGGATGATTCTATTATATATTGATCTGCAGAGATGGAACTTTGCATATTTTTCAGCAAGAGAAGTAAAGCAGGATTGAAATTTACTCTAAAGGGAAGTGGCTCCACTTCACAAACTCACATATAAAGTCGTGTTACTGGAATTCACAGATAACATAACTTGATGTGAAACTTACACACTTTGAATAGCTGCACGTTATACTTGGCCAGAAAACTGGCCTACAACCACCATTAGTCAACTCTCTTTTCAAGCACCATATAAAGGAAAAGAATATTTCTCTTAGGCATTGCAAAGAAAATTGTGCACCCTGAAAGATAAATTTATTGGACTTAAACCCTGGATATGAAGTTATTTAAATATGTCTCTAAGAGCCCATGTTCTCAATCTCAGGTGCTTCTTATTGGCTACTTTATGCAACAACAGTTGAAATAATTTTAAAACATTACTTCCTTCACCTTACTCTCTCTTCCTGGCAAGCTCTATGAATCAAAAAAAAAGAGAAAAGTTTGCACCACTTAGTAAGCTGGAACAAATATGACGGAACTGGTTTTGGGAAGGGTTTGGAAAGGTAACGTTGCCATTTACAGTGCTATTATTCTTCCGTATACCAGGATTCATGGACAATAAATACTGAAGTGGAAAAGTAGTTTATATGTACATTATTATTTTGCATTAATACAGATGTTTTAATGTCTGCATTAGTTACCAGCTGATTATGTATCTGCAAACAGAATGTGCTCAAGTTTTGAACCTAACAGAGAACAACAGCCTTTTGCATAAAAAAAAAATCCTGTGTAGTCTGCCATTATAAAATTCATTCCTCTTATTTTGATTAGTTTGATTTTACAGCATCCAAAATCCCGGCACTTTAAAAAATTAAAACTATCTTTGTCAGGACAGAAGACTAACAGCAGCCTTTGCAGTAGATGATATTGTTTGGCCTTGAAATCACTCCTTTTCTTTTCCCTCTTGATACTTAATTATTTCCACTGGACTAATGGGCTGGCATGAAGAGCCTGGCTCAAATACCCATCTCCAGAAATAATCTATAATTTCTGTTCTTATAGAAAGTTCTTAAGAATTGTTCTAACTAGACAATAATTAAGAGAAATATTTCAAATGTTAAAGTCAGTGAAAATTGACCAATTTATTAATCCATTATAAATTTCTCTAAAGGATTTGGGCATTGAAAGTTTATTTCTTAAATAAGCTGAAATGTCACATCAAAAAGTTTACAAAGAAAATAAACATCAAAAGAATATTTTACAGCAAAAAAGAGATGCAAAGAAAGAAAGAAAACAGTTTTCAAACTGATTCAGTTCTTCAGTTCATATATTATAAACTGGCCAGGATAGGTTATTAGATTCTTAAGTATCCTTCATACTTAGGTCTATTTAAAATCAGCACTCCTTCTTACCCGAAAGTAGAGGACAAGTCTTAACTCAGAAAGAGATTGCTGCCCCTAGACAGGCCTATTGGTGTTTCCAATTTCCTTATATAACAAGGCTCTAATGTTGTAGAGGAAGTGGGTAGATACTGAGGAATCAAGGAGGATAAAAAAGCACTAGACCTGTAACCTCTGGGGTCAAGAGGCTATGACTTCAGGGCCCAACAGAAAGGTGGAAGGATGTTTTTCAGGTAGTTTTAAATTACCTCATTTTACTGGCCTTTTCCAAGAGGAAGAGAGATAACATCTAACATAAAAGATGAATATTGCATACATGAATACACACGCACAGCTCACATCCCCATTAAAATCAAGTCACTGCATCTGTCTTCTATGAAGTAAATAGCTTTATTGTATGTTAAAATGTTACTTAAATATATTTCTCTCTTAAAAATGTATTTGTGACTTTACATTTAGTGCAGTGGTTGCACAGTCAGAAAAAAAATTCAACCGAGACATCTTTTTTTCTTGCATTTATGAGACTATCTTCAAAAATAAGAGATGAATCTACATGACCCTGGGTAGTTTTGTTACAGCATAAGAACATAGGTATGACGAGACTGGGTCACACCACTGGTCCGTCTAGCCCAGTATCCTGTCTTCTGACAGAGGCCAGCACTAGATGCTTCAGAAGGCGTGAAGAAAACAGAGCAATTCACTGAATGATCCATCCCCTCTCACCCAGTCCCAGTTTCTAGCAGTCACAGGTTTAGGGATATTCAGAGTATGGGGTTGCATCCTGGGCCATTTTGGCTAATAGCTATTGATGGACCTATCCTCCATGAACTTATCTAATTCTCTTTTGACCCCACTTATACTTTTGGCCTTCACAACATCACCAGGCAATATGTTCCATCGCTAAACTGTGTATTGTGTGAAGAGGTACTTCCTTTTGTTTGTTTTAAACCTGCTGCCTATTCATTTCATTTGGTGACCCCTGGTTCATGTGTTGTGTAAAGGGGTAAATGACATGTCCTTATTCACTTTCTCCACACCATTCAGGATTTTATAGACCTTTATGATATCCCCTCTCAGTCTTTTTAATATTTCTACATGGGGCAGCTGTTCCATACCCCTAATCATTTGTTTCCCTTATCTGTACTTTTTCCAGAGCTAACATACCTTTTTTGAGATGGGGCTACGAGAACCGCACACAGTATTCAAGGTGTGGGGGTACTAAGGATTTATAGAGTGGCACTGTGATATTTACTGTCTTATCTATCCATCCCTAATTTAGACTCAATCATTTTATATGTACACTTGGGATTATATTTTCCAATGTGTATTACTTTGCATTTGTCAGCATTGAATTTCATCTACCATTTTCTTGCCCAGTCACCCTGTTTTGTGAGATCCCTTCATAACTCTTTGAAGTCTGCTTTGGACTTAGTTATCTTGAGCAATTTTGTATCATTTTCAGACTTTGTCACCTCACTGTTTACCCCTTTTCCAGATCATTTATGAATATGTTGAAGAGCACAGGTTCCAGATCCTGAGGGGACCCCGCTATTTATCTCTCTCCAGTGTGAAAACTGATTGTTTATTCCTACCTTTTGTTTCCCATTTTTTTACCAGTTACTGATCCAAGAGAACCTTCAGTCTTATCCCATGACTATCTACGTTGTTTAAGTTTATGGAAGGAATACATTTATAATTTGTCAGGGAAAATACAGTATATTGCATATGGAAAATAGGGCTGCACACAACAGAGTGTTGTTTTATACATCATCTATTTTCTGTGCATCTGTAAGGAGTGAGGGTAAAAACCACTTGGCGTAAAATCCTGACACCTCCTCCATCTTGAAGTCAACAGCAAAAGTATTATCGACTTCCACAGGGCAGGATTTCACCTTTATTCTCTGAACAATAACATAATTGTCCAAGAACTGACATCACAGGTGACATACAAGGAATATTTCAGCACTTTAATGTCAAATTAATGAGTACAAAACATTTTCAGTGATTGCAAAAGTAGGATTTCAGAATAACCATCGGAATACCAATCCTTTTTAAGGAAAATATCTTTAAAGGGCCATAGTGTATAGGTTTCTATATGCCATATCATTATTCTCCTCTGACAGCAGGGACATTCCAACATAAGGCTGAGATTTACGATTCCAGATCACAGGCTAGTAGTGAGATATGTGCTGTCTGCTGGAGAAGAAACTGAAGTGTGCTGGATTATTTTCTTACAATGAAAGAAGAGGACAATGTAAAGGAAAATAGATGACAATCGTTACTTATCAGTGCAATGCAATGCAGAAAAATTCTCTTTTTTAGATGCACTCAGAATAGTTTTGAGAAAAAAAGTATACACCCCAGAAAATAACTCCAGAAAGTTTTGTAAATTGATTTTTTGTAACCCAAACCTAAAACATGTCCAATCAATCCATTATGGAAAAAACTCATCCCCTAATCCAGAATGCAAAATACTAAATGAAAGACTGGGGATTTTTTTAAAATAAAACATGTAAATAGATTGGGCATTACAGTTTCCACTGTGTGAATAGCAATATCTGGGAAATGGAGTACTTATATATCACATAAACTTAACATTTCCATTACAGTTAAGACTGTGATTTTCAAGGGAGGGAAACAGCCACCCACACTGTACATCTAACTTCCTTAAGGCTGCTTTGAAAATCCCAGCCTTAGTGTTCTCAGACTTCTTATTCTGGTCCCTCAAAGTGATGACTTAATACAAGTGATACCATTATTGTGCAATTAATGATGTAACAAAACAGGGTCTGATTCAGCAAGTTGCAGAACATTTCCTGCAAAATGCAGAGAATGGGGAAATCATACCAGAACCAATAGGAAAAGAGGATGCCCAGGACCTTGTGGGATGTGGCTCTTGCTGAGGGATGAACACAGTATTCAACCCCTTCATCAGAACTCAAAAGTCCACTCAAAATGGTGTGTGTGTGTGTGTGTGTCTGTGTGTGTGTGTGAGAGAGAGAGAACGCATCCACCTAAACAATGCTGTGCATTTTCAAACAATAAAAATGGTTTTGAATGAAATGAAGCTTATCTGTTTTGTGTGTATAGACATATTAATTTTTTAACTGTTGCCATATATGTATAGCAGCAACTATTTTTAATCACCAAAATGGTATCTGATATTCTACTGTTATATCTAAATTATAACATTTTGGTGGATTGAGAAAAAAAGAGATTCCCCACTTTTAATTAAAGCACAAAAAGGTTAAAATAAGTACTTTTCTGCACCATGACAAGTAACCTTAAAGAGAGGGAATCCCAGAAGAATGGACTTGATATAAGTACATACTATACAGGCAAAACAAATTACATAAATGAATCATATCCTCTCCATTTAAAATTCGAGAAGGCCAACATCATAATCATCATCTTCCCCTCCACTGGACTTCTATGCAGACATACAGAAGAAGTAAACGGAACATAAATCTTTATATGACTCTTCAATCTGTCTACAAATGACCATGACATAACACCTAAACTATTCTATGTTGCATATATGCTTCCCTTTTGAACAGCTAAGGAGTGTATCAGACACGATGATAAACACACACAACTGAGCGTGAATTCCAATAAATGCAAGCCTTCCGTCTCGGAAACTCCTCACTTATTTGATTAAGTTAGGTGAAAAACAGAGCAGTTATGCTTGTAGCTTTTCTTCCTTTTTCCTTTCCTCCACTCTTTTTATTTCTAATGCGAATCGGAAGTCTATGTGGAGCAGTCTGGCTAGCCCCAGTCTAACCTCCCCATCTGGAAGGGAACTAACCAGCCTTGGGGCTACTTCCAACCCTTCCCAGCTGTTGGGTTTGGGTTTTTTGTTTTTGCGGGCTTGAGAAAGCATATTTATATAAATGATTGCCATATCCTTTGCCAGCTGTTGACCCTGCTCTTGTCCCGGTTGGGGCATGTTTTTCATTTTTAGCGGCCACAGACTGGAACTGACCCTGATAGAGTTAGCACGCTATGCAAACAGCTTTACGCATTATTGCTGTGACAGTTAAGACAATGGATGCACAGTGTAATCTGAAGGACCGGTGTTTCCCTTTGGGCTAGTGTCACAGAATCCAGAGCTGGAAGTATCAGATGAAAAAATAAATTATGAGATTCACAGCACTGTTGGGCAGTTTCCTCTCTGGTTAATAAGCACTCAGGGATTTCGGATATCGTTCATATTAGCAAAAGGTTAACAGAAATACACGTACACACACACAACATTTTAGAAACGTCTGTGGTTGTATTGTGAGTTTAAAAAGAAGAGATCAATCACAATCTACCTCTGCAATAAATTAAAACTTTCAGATCAAACGCACCTTACCAAAAAAATAAAAATAAAAGCATCAGTGCTTTCCCATTCCTATAAAGCATTGCTCCAGAAACGCATCCATCAGACTTTATGCATGTTTATTTCCTGGACACCTGCAGTTATACTGAACCAAGATAGTTTTTAAATATATCTGAAGAAATACTTAAAAAAAAAAAAAAAAAAAAAAAGGTGGGGGAACCACTCTCAGAAACACTGCCAAACGAAATGTAAATGATCTATTATGGACATTTTCTCATGAATCAATACTATTTAATTTTCAGTTAAAGGGAACGGAGACAATGAACTGTAGCCCTTTACAACTTTCAAAAGCATTATCAGGTTTTTTGATAGTAAGTAAAGATGGCATATGTGTTCTGTTCGGTATGCAGAAGAGCCTCATTTTATTCTCAATGCACAGATTTAATTAAAAATAAATTTACTGTTAACGCTTAAAGTGGTGCCAAGATTATCCAAACAGAAGGTTTCTGATATTTAATAATTGATAAGAGAAGCTGATTATTATTTAGTAGGTCTGTTTGCAAAGGTGAAAGTGCCACTGTTTCTAGCCAAAAAGAAAAAGGTCTCTTTTTTCTTTGACAATTCCTTTATTTTACAGAATTGGACTTTAGCAAACTGTTTAAATTAAAATGCAGAGTGAAACCTGGATGTAAGCTAAAGAAAGGTTCCATGATTACTGCATGTGATTGCTATATTTTAATAGGTTTTTAAAATGCAGGCATGTGCAGTACATTGCTACTTTACAGTAGTGCTTTGCAGCTTGGATTTGAAACCAGCTTTAGCACCATGTGCCAGAAATTTCCACAAGTACTGAGCGAATTAACTGATGGAATCTTTGAAGCCTCTCTAACTCAGATTAACTAATGATAAATCTGTGAAATCACATTTCAATCTTCTTTTTTTCCTGTCTAGATGTGTTTGTAATAGTGGGGATGACAAGATGCTGCCAAACCATCTGGCTCCTCACACAGGATTTGATTCAGGAAATTAATGGCCACACTATTGGTGTGCACACATTGCATCAATCCAGAAATATAGGTTTGTTACACAATTAAACCAAGTGATTTTGCAATTCAGTGAACTCTCTCCCCAATAGGTTTATGTGCAAAAACAAACAAACAAAAAACAAAGGCGAAATGTGCCTGTGAGGTATTATTTTTGTTAATGAACAAGATTAACGTGTACTAAATAATCAACTATTTAACATGCATGTAAAAACTCAGGGTGCCTTGGACTCCTCCCTAACTTGTACCTTGACCATTTCCCTTAGTTTTATGCAACTATTTAAAGCAAGTTTCAACATAAAATGACTGACTGTGACAGTCAATGACATCACTGTGACTATCTGAATAGACTCTGTGAAAGACAGTATCTTCTTTGGGAAATTTAGACACCAATATGTGTTACCTTTAATGAAAAGAGGTGTAAAGTGACTGAAAGTTATGAATTTGAGCTCAATCCTTTGGGTGACAGGAGAAAACACACTTTTCTATTCCTATATAGTACATGTATCTAATCTTTGCATGTGGCTTTGTGCTTACCCAAGGTCTACTTTGTACCTTAGTATGAGTCAGCATAAGTATTCAAATTTTCTTTTAGAAACAAAATCACAGCACAAACATCAGCTTGTGTGTAAAAGATCCACCCAACAGGCAGGCAAATATTCTTATTTATTAATCAGACCATTAAACAACAACAAGGCATGGTCACTGATCACTCAGCCAACTTTCTTATTAACTATGCTTAGGAGAATGTGATTCTGCAGGCAAAAGACAATTTTTCAGCACTCTAACTCAAAGAAGGCCTACGAAATTATACTAGATGCATACCCTATGTGAACAGAATTAACTGTAGAAAAAGGTAACTTGAATAAAATTTGATCAGTTGTGTTTTAAGGAGTTTATAAAGAAGTTTTCCCCCCTTACAACGCTAGGTGAACAATTTTTCTGTATTTCCATAGAACCACAGAATATCAGGGTTGACCTCAGGAGATCATCTAGTCCAACCCCCTGCTTAAAAGCAGGACCAATCCACAACTAAATCAACCCAGCCAGGGCTTTGTCAAGCCTGACTTTAAAAATCTCTAAGGAAGGAGACTCCACCACCTCCCTAGGTAACCCATTCCAGTGCTTCACCACCCTTCTAGTGAAAAAGTTTTTCCTAATCTCCAACCTAAACCTCCCCTCTCTGTAACTTGAGACCATTACTTCTTGTTCTGTCATCTACTACCACTGAGAACAGTCTAGATCCATCCTCTTTGGAACCTCCTTTCAGGTAGCTTTATATCACTAAAGGGATAGTCCCATTAACATGAATGACAACTGTGCATCCAAATCCCCTAGGCAGTTTTGAAATTTTCAGCCACACGGTTTAACTGTAACTGTAAATTTTCAGCTTCTCTCACATGACTCTGTACATAGAACAGTCTGACACGGTAGGAGGGGTTGTCAGGTACACTAGTCAAAATCAGTTCCCAGGGAAACGCAGTTGTGTCAAGTGAATGTAAAAGAGCTAGGAACACAGGGAATTCTAAAGAGTTACATGAACTTCCTGAGTGCACAGTGATGAAGAGATGTTAGGGATGGTACATGCTTCAGAAACACAATGTAACTTGTAAATACAGGGGACGTTAATGGGAACGATTTGTCTCTTTTAACAGATGTGATGGATTTCAATGCTGTCTTATGAAAAATTGAAACCAACTGTCAGGTGAAGCTTTATACTTTTAATTGGTTTCTGAGTTTTTAAGCCTCTAAATGGTTTCAGAAAACTTAATACATAAAAATGATCAGATGCCGTAAAGACAAACGGTGTTTTATAAACAGGAGTCGCTGTCCATGAAACATAAAAAAGGAGAACAGAGATAATCTTATGGGAAAGTTCTTACCCTTGGTATCTGCACTGTCATCACATGTGTGGTTTCAAAAAAAATGAAGCACTACCAAGTACCTCCTTGCCAACACACACAGGCCAAGATTTTCAAGACTGACTAGTGTTTAGTGTGCCCAGTCAGAATCACCTTAAAGGGGTCTAATTTCCAGAGGGTAATAGTCTCTGGAAGTCAGGCCCCTTACCTTTAAGGTGTCAAGTACCCAAAATCATTAGTCACTTTTGAAAATCCTACCCCAGAAACCATCAGTGACCTGGATTTGCAAACATCTATGAAAATTGGGGCAAAACTCAAAACTTTGTTTTTTATAAAATTGTATACAAATATATTTAATTGTTTTTACACAACTCACATCATATTATGAGGCCATGACTGAATGAACTGTTCTTCCAATCTTTCAATATAGCAATGTATCTTCATTATTAAACATCATTAGCCAGATCCAGCTGAAGTCAATGAAAAACCCTCTGACTCCAAAACCAGCAGAATCAAGCCATAAATTAATAGATTAGACTTTGGTCCACCAATCATGAAATTTAAAAAATGACACAGTTATAGTGTACAAATCCAAGAGGTTTAAACAACCAGTTAAATTCCACAAGATGAAGAGAAAACCATTAAAAATATCTTAAGGCCAAATCCTGCAAGGTGCAGAAAAACTCTCAAATCCTACTAAGTTTAATTGGAGTTAAGGGCCTTCAGCACCTGGCAGGATTGAGCTATCTGCTGCTAAATTTAGGTTAATAGCAGATGACCCTTACCACTCTTACCCTCAAGCAGTAACCTTCTGACCCACCATCAGTGATGGCATTTATAAGCATGTTGCCACTGGTGTAAACAAAAGGAAAAGGAACATAATGTGTTGAAATTGTTACTGATGATGACAACTGACACACATTCTACACTGCCAGTGGGCAAAAACATCAATAAATAACTCAAAATCTGTTTGTTAATGTGCTTCAAACATAGTCTACCAATGATCAGTTAGTTTTTGATAGGATGTTGGTGGTGGGTTTTTTTGTCTGTTTTTTTAATTTGTGACAGGACAATTAAAAAGCAACCCACTGGGCAAGCCCGCACAACATAAAGCCACCTACAAATACAGATTAACACTAGCCTTACTCAGTAATGGGTATTTTCACTTTCTGACACGTCTCTTCTGAGTATCTAAACACCAAGTCAATATGCTAGAACACACAATAGACAAAACAGTACTTTTTCTATGGACTTCTTTAAAATATAAAGGCATGTGACCATCGGTTTGAAAGGTTTTATGAAAGATCAACTGCAGTCATCAAGAAACATGAAAACTACAGTGTGTGTGCATGAGGCACTATATTACCCAAAGCAAACAATTTTTTTTAAAAGAAAATATTAGGATGAGTAAAAAAAGCAGAACATAACTTTTTAAGAAATATGTATTTATTTACTCAGTTACAGGATTTTTTCAGGGGGTAGGGGGCTTGTGAGGGTGGGTATTGTTTTTTGTTTTATAATAAATTATTATAAATGATCAAAGGAGTTTCTTAACTGGCTTTCTTACACAGCTGAGATTAAAATAATGCACATCAGTTAAACTCCAAATATTTGAAGATCATAATAAAAAAATCAAAACATATCACAGCAGAAACCCCTTACTTGTAATGCTTTTCTTTTGCTCCTGGGATTCAAACGCATGCCCACATGTATGACTATACTTACAAAAAGCTTTTCTTTTTTAAAAAAATAAAAGAAGCCTGACTATTAAAATTATTTAAATTATTTCTCTGAGAGGACTCTCTCAGTGAACATTACACTATCATAGTGATAATATACTATTTACACAAGTGAAATCCTGGTTTAGTTTCTACACTTCACCTTTTGTGACTCCTTGTGTTATCGTCCCAGGGTTTTCCTTTTAGGCAATAGAGCCCTTTATTTACTAGGTTATATTTCTTGTACATTCATACCCTGGGTTTTTAAAAACACCAGGCATCTTAAAAATATTTCTGGGTTGAAACAGTTCTTTCTGTTCCCCCCTCCTGACTCCAAAAATAACTTGAAAGTTGAATAAAATATTAGAGCAATGACCTGTGGTAATTTGGAGAAAAAAATACAAATGTCATAATAAAATAGAGGCTTCTTGATGAGCTATTGAGAACAGAAAGGAATGTAGAAGAGAAGAAAGTCAAGATGTGAATAAGTATTTTGAGTTTCTTGCTTTATAAATTAAATTCGATGTCTGTTTTTTAGCTGGATCTTTTAACTAAAGAACAGGAGCCTTCATTTTAATGGTGGGAGACAAAGGCTTTTTTTTCTTTTTCTTTTTGTAGCTGCCACTATGATTTAATTAAATGAAAAATATGTGGATGTCTTTTGGAAATGTACAAGTTATAAAAAATGATTACAGTAGATGCAACAGCCTATAAAATATGATCAAATAACACAGTCATCTATCTTTCTCAAAAAGAGAAATTAAATTAAGTGTAATTGTAAAATCTAATTTATATTCTCCTATTTCCAATTTAAATTTCCACTTTTATGAAGTGTTCTCTAATTCAAAGTTGTGCATGTGTAAAAGACGCTTTGACATGCCTCTAATTGATTCGTTTTACACTATCCAAAGAAGGGCAACAGTGATTTGCAAAAGAATTTTTTTCTGTCTTGCACAGATCTCTCATTTGCCCATCTTAATTCAATTAAAGGAAGTAAGGATGGTTTGACCGATGCATGAACCATATTTTAGCCGAGGACATTTCTATTTAAACTGGAATATACCAACTACTAATTCTCAGCCAGTTACTTCCGATCTGCAACTTTTATTTCAAAAGGTCATGGTATGGTCATGGAAAAGAAAGAGGATATTAAATGTTGGCAAGTATTTTACAAGAGTGCAAAGCCTATAGCCTGATAAAGCAAAGTAAAGGTTTTATTCCTACGTATTTATATATTACACCATAAACCTCCTCCTGGTTATTTATAAGCCTTGATGTCAATGTTTTAGTTGAACGCAACCCTACTCTACATTCCACCCACCCTAAAAGATAAAATAGTTAAAAATTATTCTATTTTATAAAGGTTCTTATACTATGCTCATCACCATATTATTTGAATACAGTACCTTCCAATAGTGCAGTAAGTGATGTGACTAACATCTGTCACGAGTTGTTTGCTCTCATTATCTCCCCATTGGGAGGAGTGCTCTGTTTTGGGAGATGGTTGTTTTTTTGTTAGTTTTTCTAAAAAAACACACCCATAGACACAGACATAACCTTTCACTTGGAGTGGGAGGTGGAGAAGTTTGTAATGATTCTTAGTTCTTGGGGGAGTTCATTCCACAGTCTTGGGCCAGTCCCTCAAGAAAGTTCTGTCTCTCACACAAGTGGCCTTTTCTCCTACTGTGGAAAGTCCCGCTGTGCCAGAGGAGCAAAGTTGTCAACTAAGGTCTTGACCCTAGAACTTCAGAAAAGGTTCTTAGATATCCTGGGTCCAGGCCATTGAGCACTTTGAAGATAAGGACAAAGACCTTGAACTTGATTTGATATTCTATGGGAAGCTAGTCAAGGGAGCGAAAGATAGATTTGTTGGGTTCATGGTCGTCAGTGTTGCTGGAGAGACACACTGCAGCATCCTGCAGCAAGGTAGTCCAGAGTATATTCCTCACCCTCCAATATTTATTGATATGCATATTATACTCTACAGAATTAAGGACTAAATTCTGCATGTCTTGGCTGTGTCTGATTGGGGGAGGGAAGCAAGTGTAGGAAGATTTTTCCTGGTACAGAAACAGGGCCTGCGAGATACGTAGGTGCAGTGATGCATTAGGGGTATGTCTGCAGTGTTGTTGTAGCTGTGTCAGTCCCAGGAGTTTACAGAGACAAGGTGGGTGAGGTAATATCTTTTAATGGACCAACTTCTATTGGTGAGAGAGACAAGCCTTTGAGCCTACACAAAGCTCTTCTTCACTTAGTGGAAGCCCAGTAAAAGCCCCAGGCTCAAGAAGGTCCAGCCCTTAAACAGATTAGTGACCCTTCCCCACCCCCCGCCCAGCTCTGTGCAAGTTCAAAACCTTGTCTCTCTTATCAACAGGAGTTGGTCCAATGAAAGATATTCCCTCCCGTGCATACATCTATATCAGTCCGTAAATACTATTTTTTCGTGTGAAATTCATTTTCAATTGTAAATTGTACTCCACCCTTCACTTTTGCACTGTAGCATCCATCTTCAGCTGGGACACCCAGGGAACGTGAGGAGAAATTCTTATACAGGCAGAGATGCTAACAATGGGAAGGCCATCAGCAGTTCTCTACCTCCATTCAAATGGGTTGGTCCTAGCACAACAGGCTGGCTGCAGTGCAGGCGAATGACTTTTCTCAGTTTGGGCCCTTGAGTGAGGGGTGCTGGAATTAAGCAACTGATCACCTGACAAGGGTTTTGAAGCTGTTCTAGGTTGTCACCAATCTATTTAAGGGCTGGATCTTCTCAAGCCTAGGGCTCTTACTGGCCTTCCATTAAGTGGCAACAGGCAGACTAAGATGGAGGAGTAGAGTTCAAGAGGATACTGGGATTCTGTAAGGACACTAACTCAAAGCCAAAATACATTCAGAGTGGTCAGGACACTGGAGGGAAGGGAACTCTTGTGAATAAAACACTTGGGACCAGATCCTCAGCTAGCCTAAGTTGGCACAGGCCTGTTAATTTCAGTGGAGCCATGCCAATTTACACCAGCTGAGGATATGGCCACTGGTTTATAAATTATCAAAACAGAAGAATCCATCTCGAGTTCCCATGCTAATCGTGATGAAGGGGACAGAGGAGATGGGATTCCCCTACATAGTAAGACAAAAACGCACAAAGGCTGTTTAGAAGATCTATGTGGTCATTAATCAGTATTTAAAACATAACATTTATTATACAGTCCATGAGCAATTCAATGGTACTGGACTATTTAACTCAATGGAACTGCTTGTGGAGTTACGTACTAAGTGCCAGTAAGGTAGGTAAAACAAGGCTATTAATTTTGGTCAGCTTTACAAATATGGAGCACTCAGTTTTTAAGATAGCTAGGAAATATTCTCATTCATGAGTATTCCTGGAGTGCAAACACACCTACTAAATATCCCTCACTACCCCTGTATGCACAAAAAACAGGGGGCACATAAATCGTAACATTGCTATTAGACTGAGAAACACACACACATATTGCACATACAATAAAAATACATTCTTCTGAAAAAACCATTGTAAATCAACCAAGGAAGCCACTGTTTGGGCCACAATAGGATGTTTATGCAACATTCAAAGACACAATGGAATTTAACCTGGAATTTAACAGTAGGGACTGCCACCTTACACACTCCTCAAGTGCTGTCCTGCCATACTGTTGTTAATGACCTCACAACAGTAGAGAGATCCTGTCCTTCTGCTTTTCTTTCTCACTGAATGATTTCCCTAAAGCCAAAGCTGGGCAAAATGCCACTAATGCTGCCGTAAAACTCCCTCTGTGTTAGGAGGGAGGCAGGCGACTGAGGGTTCCGAGGTAATCAAGCTTACAGATTAAGGCTCACTAAAGCTACAAGATCAGCACAGCTCAGGGTGTTTATTAACTCTTTAAATGACAAGACTTATGAATCTGTATCTCAGCACAAGAATAAAAAGGACATTTTCTAACTAGCTTTGATAGCTCAACTATTTTGAAATATTAATTCTATTTCATCACAAAATTATAACTTGTGAAGAATAAAAAAAAAATCTTTAAATCTGTTTGGTTCAATGTCATACTACCATATTCTTCAAACTACACCACTGTGCAGCATCCAAATGGATATAGTAATATTATTGAAATAAAAGGTGTTAATTATTCTTCTATTTATAAAAATATGTTTTTAAAGCAACAATGTAGTCTGAATATCAAACATATCAAACCTAGTTCCTGTGACAAAACTAAAGTACTGAGCTGGAAATGTTCCATTTTATCAGCGAAGAATGGGTTAATTCGGAATATAAAATGGGGTTGGTACAATCTGGGTGTGGGTTTTTTGTTTTGTTTTTTAAATGCAAAGCAAAATATGCTCTACAGATGCTTGATTAAAATGCAACAGCTGTTTATGGCGGTGCATTTTCCGCTAATTTACTAGAGCAGATTTTTCAAGAAGCCTTGTTTTAGTTGCATCTTCATTTGCATAAAGCATGCACATAACAGAGCTGCCATTCCAGTTGTCCCTGTTTGCTTAGTTAATATTTGAGTCATATGACACAAATTCAAATTAAATTAAGCAATCCACTCCAGCGAAGGGGGGAAACAAGTCAATAGGTTTTTAGTCATGAAGTAATTACAGTAGAGCTCAAATAGCAAGCTCATACACCTCACTCACATCATCTAACTGAATATATCTTATTATGTCTTTAGCTTCTAAGTTCAAACGATTTCATTTCTAGGCATTATACCCAACTAACATTTAAGCCACTCTTCATATCTGTCCTATGCAGAGTCCCTTAATTTTAATTTTTTTTATTTCTCCTTTGTTTATTTGATCTATTGCATTTCTTAACCTTGATGACTAAGCCAAATTATTAACAAATAATAAAGGGTTTATGTAAATTATTGTGACAAACAAAAAACAGATCACAATCATAATATTGTTAAGTGAATGAGACAACAATGACTACAGGTTTCCTATCATGAATTGAAGCAGATGAATTAGGACTTTCTTGATGGTAGCAGCAGCAAGCCTTAATCACTGAACGCCAATACAGTTTGGTTTCCATAGGGTAATGATCCATCTATATATAACAAGGGCATCATTCATCATAATTCACATAAAAAAAAACTTTAGCCAAGCTAATGGAGGGAATGTGTGAAAAGTGATTGGATGGGTAAATCTGTATGGGGCTGGAAAGGCTCTAATTGATTTTATTGTGCTGTGCCTAAGCCTCCTGCACTGTACATCAGATCTTTATCTAACTGCATTTCAATTGATTTTCACTGATAGGCTTCTTTCTTATGTCTAAGGCTTAAGTACTAAACTAATAAAAGGATAAAAGACTTTGTAATACAGATTTTGAAAATAATGTCCACACATGGTGTCTGTGGAAGGAAATTGTATGATATGTGTTTGCCCTACCAAAGTAACTAAAACCAAAGGCAATAACACAAATGCAACTAATATAAGGAACTGTAATGCGAAAAAGAACCTATAATCCATAGGCCAAAGTCAAGCTTGGTCTTGACTTCAGTAGAGTTGAATCTGATTTTGGCTAATATGTCGAACTATGTAGAAAGAGCAACATTTCAATGTTGACACTTGCTAGCTCGGCAGAGACTTTAATATTTAGCATGCTGTATCCTGATAAAAGTGTTTAAAGTTAAGGGAAAAACAGAGACATTTCTTTTATAATGGCTGTCTTTGCAAAATGGCGTTGTGATTTAAAACTCAAAAATTCTTAATTCTACAAAAGGAACTATTGCAGACAGAATTCTCCTTAATGCAGCAAAGCTACTGTACGTGCTCAGATCCTTGCCAGTGGTCTGTTCCCCAACCCCAGAATGTTATTAATTCCGGTTTCCTAACAGAGGAGGATGAAGAAGGAAAAGAAGGGAGTTGTTGCTGGTAAAGTTCATACAGCAGAAATCTGAGTAGCCAATGGAATAAGTGACGCGTCTACCTATAGGGAAACTGTCAAATGGGGAAAACTGACAGCAAAAAAAGCCATTTAAAGCTAAATAAGTGAAAATGACCAATACAAGACAGATTTTCATTTACATTTTACATTTCATGTCATTGTTTGCTATTACTATTGCAGACTCCACTATCTGCTAGTCAGATGGCTTGTAACATCTGTATAACAAATGAAAATGTATAATGGTTCTTCTGGTTTTGTGCTCCTTTACGATGCTTGGTGTTGATAATCTCCAAAGCACACCCATGATTCTTTAAATTAAACATAAGAATCTTGTCTCACAGTACAGCTAAGTTATCCATGTGTAAGAGCCCAAGCCAAGTAATTACACATCCGCTCAAAGGATTAGACACAAGATTTCTTTAAATTTTTAATAAAACTGCACAGCTGTTGTAGGGAAAAACTCTTTTGTTCTAGATTTTTTAAAACCATTAAGCTCAAAATGATTCACAGTTATGCTTCAAGAAAAGTACTTCAGAAGTATTTCTGTAAGGCACTTTTTTTTTTTTTTTTAGTAGTTTTAACATAATTTAACCTCATGGCAAGAGATTTGAGTCTGGGAGATTTTTTAATAAAAAAAAAATTAAGAAAATGTCTGTGCCCTGACTAGAAGATCTGCAATAACGTATTATTTGATGATATAACCATTCATAATTACATTAACTGTTCCGCATAATTTGTTACTCTTATTTTCATGCACTTATTTTCTGGGACAATGATATCAAATAAGGTGCCAAAGAAAGTTAAGGGAATGTACATAATTCATTTGCTAGTTTAATCATAGCATCCTCACAATACCTAAATTGCTAATCAACAAAGCGCAAGCAGATAATTTTTTCTTACCAGTAGAATTCAAAAAAATTTTAGAAATATGCTTTTTGTTCTACATTTACAGCAGTAAACTCCTGCAACAACATTGAATGCTGCTGAACAACCAATACACAGGAATTAGGATATAAAATACAGCATGTAGCGATACTTATAATGAACCTGAATCTCAAAACATCTTAATGAACTGGCGCTGACCTTGATCAGTGTCAAAGCCCAGAGCACAGGGCAACGTCTACCCTCTCCCACGTTGCCAACCCTTGCTACAACATTTATCAATTTACCTTCTTGATCTCTCAAGCAGGTCACGTTTTCTAATCAGCCACCAGATCTCAGACCCACATCCAAATTAAATTACTGAATGAAGACAGCTCAGAAAGTAGACTTGCATAAAAGAATGAGCACAAAAATATATTGAAATGCTTACTATATCAATAGCCGGCACTACATGGATTTTGTTTTTAATACTTCCATATAAACATGAAAAGTTAGTTACAGAAATCCGTGCTGCTCAAGATGAGAATCTCTGAAATTTGCCCTTAAAAATTACTACTTCCCTGAATGCATTCTATTTTAGACTCCCTACCAAGCTGTCTACACATTCCTTTACCTAAACATTGCCCTGTGTTTTATATTGTCTATGTTGGACAACTCTTCAGGGTGTGGGTTATGTCAATCCTGCAAACACTCATGCACATGCTTGTGAGTAGCCTCAGTGACTTCCATTAAACTACTCAAGTGTTTAAAGTCAGATGCATGTGTGTAAGCGTTTGCAGGATCAGGGCCATATTTAGGGCAGCACCTAAATTCATGGTGCTGTTAAAATGTTAATAACAACAGTTCAAATGGTATACTGAATATTATACACGTTAGTATTTTCATATGGGACTTTTGCTGTAAATTTAGTTAAAGATTAGGAGTAATTGTATGTGTTTATTTCTTTTTATTTTCCATTGTTTTAATATTTAGTATTTTCAAAACTAACATTCAGTCACGAAGAAAATGAAGACAACACCTTGGAATGCAATTCAATTCAGACTTACTGTAGTAAGTGTGGAGGTAAAGGAGACGCATAAAATATAAGGGACTTTAAAGAGAAAAATATTTATACTACCAAATTCTTAGGTTGCTTTGTGGTTTTTATTGTGTTCCATATATTTTTTCTACCTACATAAAGGCAGGGCACTGCCCTCCTTTCCATCCTGTTCAAACTCTTTTTAATATGTACACCCCTTGTCTCTGCAATAGCAAAACTATAATACTGGTATAAGGAAAAAACATTAGGCCTATATTTTAGGCTAGAATTTTCAAAGGAGCCTAAGTCCCTAACAGACAATGGGTTTCGGGCTCGTCTATGGAAAGGACATAAAGGGCTTGTCTTCACTAGACGGGGGGAGATCAATCTTATGACGATCGATTTATCTGTCTCGTCAAGACACGATAAATCGATCGCCAGCGCTGCCCCCGTCAACTCCATAATTCCAGCTCGCCAAAAGGCATAAGCTGGAGTTGACGGGGGAGTACGCTGCTGCCCGCAGCCGCCGTGAGGACGGCAGGTAAGTCGGCTGTAGAAACGCCGACTTCAGCTACATTATTAACGTAGCTGAAGTTGCATATCTACAGCCAATTCAACCCCCTAGTGAAGACCAGCCCTTACTGGCATTATTACATAAGTATAATTATACCACAATAGTTACACCAGTATAACTCCATTTTTGGAGGCTCTTATTCTGGAATAACAATGCCCTTTTCTGGTTCATCTTATATCACTTTCAAAGTGATCTAAACTAAAGCAGGAAAATACATTTATTCCAAAATAAGAGTGTCCACACAAGGAGTTATAGGGGCATAACTATCCCATTATCACTATAGCAGTATACTTATGCCAATACAGTTGCCTGGGAACATAAGCCCAGTCAAAGTGCTGCTATTTAAAAAAAAAGTAAAAAAAAAACTAGCTTGCTTTTTGTGCACACTCTCTTCCAGAGATACACATCATAATGGCTTGGATTATCAAGAGCACCTAAGTGCTTTGTGCTCCTAAATCAACTAGGTGCTTTTGAAAATCCCACCCTAATTCCCTGTCGATCCATGTTTAGGTATCTAATTAAGATGGACTTGATTTTCAGAAGAAGTGAGCTCCTAATATGCCACTGTCTTCAGCAAGATCAATGGATACTTGGCACTTCCATAAGAGTGGCTATACTGGCTATACTGAAGGCCCATCTAGCTCAGTATCCTGTCTTCTGACATTGGCCAATGCCAGGTGCTTCAGAGGGAATGAACAGAACAGGTAATCATCAAGTGAAAACCAGGTCACTAATTTAAGTGCCTAAATATAGAAGAGCCTTACTTTAAGGTTGCTATTTTTTACAATCTTGGTCTAAACGAATGCCAAAGAACTCTTCTCTTTGGAATGTTGAAGTCTTCTCTAGGACATTTGGTGTTTTTTTTTTAATGCATAATAGATTAAAACTCTCCTAATGGGACAGACTACAAGGGTAGGAACGACCCTGCAAGACAATTAACACCTTCACTGACCATGAAATCAATGGGAATGAAGGTGCTCAGCACTGTTCAGGAAATACTCTGCACCTTGAAGGGTCAGGACCATAAAAGCTCATTTAAGGCAAAAATAGGACATATTAAGAGGTAATGCCACAATCCATCAACCAAGAGTAACCCTGGACCAAGAAAGTGAATTTTGCATCATGTTCTGACGCTTGGCAAACCTGAGCTCTCACAGACTATCATTGGGATTAGGTTTAGAGTCAGAAGCCAACTGATGGGCCTAGATTCAACTCCAGGAGCCAGCAATAAGACTGACAGCAGATTTTATTCAGAAACAGGGAAAGAAAACATCTGAGGCATTTTTTACTCCTCCAAGGTACCATTTTGTGTAATCTACAGGGTATGGCTAACTGTAGTAACTCAGCAAAGTGGGGCAACATAATTTCGCTACATTTAATTTCTTATTGCACTTAATTATTTCATGGTCTCAATAACACTGGGTTACTGAAGATATAAAGCATTAAACTAAAACTAGGGAAGGAATGTCACATGTAGGACCCTCACCAAGACAGTGGGTTCAAAATTTAGAATCAGAATTGAACATCTTCAGGCTCAGATTTTGTTTGGCTGATAAAATGTTCTTGTTGGGAGAAGAAAATCATTATGCTCTCTGTTACATTTACCAAGCAGCACGGAGATGGCATTCTTGAAATCCCGTCCCTGAAGGCCTGAGCACTCAATTAAGCCTTGGTCTAGCTGAGACCTTTCCTCCCAATAAGAACATTATTAAAATGAGAGACTGCTGTCCTCTACACTTCTAGGATCTCTTCTGTAAAGCCCTCCGGCCCCTTAGGATCACTTTCCTTCTGCCTTCTGGCCCCAGTCTGGATTCTCACCTGGATCTCTCCATTTTCTATATGATTAGGTATACATCACTAAAGTTGTTTAAAAAGTTTTGCTTTGCTGCAGTAGCTGTGGCAAAGGAGGCATTGCAATCAATGCATTAGCTTTCCCAAAGATAACATGGCAAGGCAAATTCTTTCAAGTGGTACCTTGTGAAATGTAAATCTTGTACATATTGCATTTTTGTAGCCTATTTTATACTTGGCTACTTCTATTGTTTGGAAAAACAAACTTTTTAAGCAAAACCAGATACATAGTACCTATGAGAAAGTGTTAGTTTGTCCAACTTTAGCCCACCTGTTGATACGGAAAAAGACCTGTTGTTCTTACTGTGTAGTTCAACAGAACTGCATATTTATGTGGCTAAACAGAACAATAACTGCAACAGAACCTTCAAATGCAAAGCAGCTCGACATTTATCTGGCTGTTAAATGCAATTCAAAATTTCTTAGTAAGAAGGAATCCAATCTGGTTATGACACAAAACGTATTCCCGTTTGCCAGAGCAACATCACTGACTGCCATTCATCATCACAAATCAGTGTTGTTCACCTCTGTCCACCAGTTTTGTTTACAGAGATCACAGACTATTGCACTGACACTAGATCATCAAAAGCTTAGTAGTTAAATATCAATAGCTGGGTGACTGAGCTGCATTCAGCTAACTGCACAACAAGTTCTTTGCCATGTAACTAGAAAACAAAAAACAGAACACTAGCCACAAGCATCACTGCCCTAAACAGACATCACCTTCCCAGATGGCTGGCTCATAGCCTTTGTTTCACTTGATATTTTTTAAAATAGACATCATCTGTTATTTGGATTCTCTCAGGTGCAGAATAGATAAGGATCTCTTAGAGTGATAATTTATGCTAATGCCAAAACCAATAGGCAGGCACCTCCAAGCTGCCTTTTAAATAATAATTGTAAATGATAACGAAAATAATTCAAAGCCAACTTTATGGGTGTGGTGGGCGGGAAAAGAAAAATCATAACAATGCTTCCATAATCCCTCCAAATGGCCTTTTTAATACACTAAATTTTCTCCTCATAGGAAATGCAGGAAGATAAGTATGACCCTTTATTTATTGTACACATTTTTCCTAATTACACATTCCTGATAATATGAGGATTTACGTGGCAGCAGCTTTAAAATGCTTCATATGGCCTTTAGATTCACACTCTTGCTGCTGAGATACAGTATAGTAAAAATGAAATAACTTCCCCATTTTAATGTGGTTATAAGCTTCCTACTAGGCTGTGACCTAACTGAGACTTCTGATCTTAGCTTTTCTTTTAAGACATGTTATTCTTCACAGTCTGTAAAGCATTTTAACTACAGATCTCCTGCAATCACTACTAAAGGCTACAGAGGAAAGAAGGAAAAAAAGAACAAGAAAAAAAGGCCTGTTTATCAAAGTCAATGGAAATACAAGGTATTAATTATGCTAAATGAAGAAATATGGAAATTTGGTTAGTTTTGTGGGTTAGAAATATTTTAATCTGTCGCTACCAGCCAGCTGCCTTTCCCTGACCTACGTGCATCTGTATCAGCTGCCGGAACACATCAAAGCTCTGGTAAGTGAGGAAAGCAACAACCAGTGGAGAGGCCCCCCTGTGGTACCAAGGTCACAGTTCTGACTGAAACCATCACATTGTTATCAATTACAATCACTGATAAGGACATGACCTTTTTTTGAGGTACATAAATGCAGGTGTGGGGGGGTGCGAATTGCACAAGGGCTTCCCCCCAAACTGTTCTCATCTCATTTTATTTGCTGAGGAGAAAAGCAGAGCTGTGCAGCAAATTTAAATTTCAAGAAGACAAAAGTTTAAAGCATTGCACCGATTCAGTTGCTGGTAAGACAAAGTCAGAGCACACAAATGTAGTCCATTTGACTTAGTTAACTGTGCCAAATGTACCACAGAGCACAATTAAACTGGGGAGGGGCGGGGGAGACACACGACTGTGATACTACGATACAGAGGGCATTGTGAAGTTTCATCAAAGCCAAACCTCAAAGGTCTTATATTACAGAAGGA
>ML677374.1:5343990-5456098 GCA_007922305.1 Dermatemys mawii
ATAATATATATATTCTTCATTTTCAGCCATGTTGCCCACCAAGCCTGCTATCTGAGGAAAAGTAAATCTCACCTGTTGTTCTTCCTTCTAATGCTCAGGCAAGCTTGCGAGAAAATTTATATCAAATTTGACTGCTAGATATTTTCCTCTAGAAAAGGATAAACTTGATTTTGTAATAAAAGTATAATGTATAGCTTAAAATAAATTAAATAAAGGAAACATTAAAAGATAAATGGAGCAGGATGCTCTATGGCTGAGGTAATTTGAGTGGAAAGGGAAGGAGGGGGGTTACATTAATAAATGATTAAAGGCCTTAACAAGGGCCTATCAGGTTGAACAGCAGAGCATACTTCTCCACCTCTCCTCCTTAAGTCCAGCTTTTTTACATTTGTTCTCAATGCTGATCAATATGGTTTTCATTTACTGATTTCCATAATGCCATATGTGATCTGCTAGCCTGACATAATGAAGGCAGAGAGCTGAAGTCATTTGAACATTCTCTCTTGCATGTCTGTCGCCAGTTCAGAAAATAAATACCTACTGAGAGCTAGTTTCCTCTTGTCTAGTGACAAACACGCCGAGATTTGCATATGCAGATCGTCAAAATATTGTATTTTGTGGTAAAGTTAAAATAGACGCAGGTTGAAAGCAGATCTTTCCCTGCGTCTTTTATTAAATATTCTCCATTATACGGAAGAAACATGTTCCAAGGTTTAAAATCCCAGAAATGGGAGTCAGGAGACATGAGTTCTCTCTTTGGCTCTGTAACACTCTTGCTTAGGCTAGTCACTAATGGCTAAACTCTAGCACTATACAGAAGCTCACTATAAGGGGCAGCACAGAGCTATACTGGCACAGTGGATGCTCCTATGGACACTGCTGGCCAAGCTATTTTTGACTAAATCAGAATTTAAATTTTTTATATACACAGTATGGTGGGTACTTCCAGGCTGCTACACTACACTTATGAACTGTGATCTTACTTGACAAGATAATTCAGAATTGTGAATTATTGTGGTTTTATAGTACTAAATACAGTACACATATAATAAAATGCAGGGATATGGGATACCCATACAGTGAAATACATAACACACAGAAGGAAGGGGTTGCAATCTGCAAACAGTCACTTTTGCAGGGTGTAAGTGCAACAATCTACTCAACAATATAAGCGGCTTGTGACAGGAAAGTCTGTGGAAACTTTTCAGATGTTTTACAGACAACACCAAATCTTTTGCTTGGTGAGAATCCACAGCAAAGGATGAATCTAGAGATTTTCCTATATAAACGGATATGCTCTTTAGCTACGATAACTTCTTGAGTTGCAAAACATTGCTCTTAAAGGCTCTTTATGGTTTAATGAGTTGTCTCTTTAGAAAAGGCAAAAGATGGGTCAAATAGATTACTTCACAATGTCATTTTTCAGTTGCATCCGACGAAGTGGGTATTAGCCCACGAAAGCTTACGCGCTTAAAACTTTAGTTAGTCTTTAAGATGCCACAGGACTCTTTGTCACTTCTGCTATTCCAGACTAACATGGCTACCCCTCTGATTTTTCAGATGATTCTGCGATGAGCCAAATTCATCAGGCTTAAACAGACCAAGGGAGATGTGATCATCTGAATTAACCATTGGGACAAAGTTCCTCCTTGCCTTGGTGGATCCTGCACTTTTTGGCGGATTTGCTTGCCTCAGAGGTTCACGGCAGCCCTCAGTTTGGCCGCTTCTGCTAAAGGCTCAAACCTGCCATTCATTCAGCTCACCTCATCACTGGCCAGCATGGGGGAGACTGAGAACAATCTCTGCAGTCTTTGTTGTCCCAACTAGTGGGTGGGGGACAGGCCAGATCCATTTCCAAATTAGAACTTTCCTTCTGGTGTTGCTCACAGACTAGGTCGACCTCTCCTGTGTGATCAGGAGTTGGGGGAAACCTAGGCCCACCCTCTACACCGGGTTTCAGCCCAGGGCCCTGTGGATAGCAGCTGTCTACAATGTCTCCTGTGTAAGCTGAATGACAGCTAAAACTCCCTTGGCTACTTCACATGGCATCCCCGCTGCATCATTTTTATCCTCACCGCAGGATCTTCCTGAACTCGCTTGTACTCCTCAGTCCTCCAGCATCATGCCTTCTCACTCCCTGCTCTTTGCACGCCCCCCACTAACTGATGGGAAGCCCTTTTTAGTCTGCCTGCCATAACTGATTCTAGTATGTTCTTAATTGGCTCCAGGTGTCTTAATTAGCTTGCCTGTCTTAACTGGTTCTAGCAAGTTCCTGACTGCTCTAGCGCAGCCCCTGGTCTGGTCACTCAGAGAACAGAAAACTATTTATCCAGTGGCCAGTATATTTGCCTTCTACCAGACTCCTGTACCCTGCTGGTCTGGGTCTGTCTGAAGACAAAATTTCCTACCTGCTATGAATAATATCCAGCTATATATGCAATGGTGCTCCCATAGGAAAATAAATTTTGACTGCTTTGAAAGGATGTTGTGCTTCATTGGAAAGTAAATTTTATCCACTATGAAAGGATGGGACCCTTCTGTTGAAATTGTACTTTGAATACGTGATAAAATGAGTTAGAAAATGGCAGGATTTGATGTGAAAAATTACAGCATACAATAAATTTAGGATTCATGCTGCTGTCTGGGTATTACAATTGGGCATGCAAACACACTGTATTAGGAAGGTTTAAAAGTGGTAATAAAGGTTCTTTGTTATATATATTTGAATTGTTGTTAGCAAACGTTTGCATTTCATTTAGGATATTTCGTGGTAAGAAAGCTAAGTAGTATGAATTAGTGACTGGTGAACAGATTTGCATAAAATAAAAGGAACTAAATTTTCTTTCTAAACTTTTTCATTAATTTAGTTTCATTATTGTCAGCCTCTGCAATTTCTCATTACACCCAGAAGAACAACTGAGGAAATACTGTGAGGAAAGTAGCTCATAGAGTCATACAGGGTAATTCCTGCCTGACTGGAAGCATGAAATATCTCAATAATTTAGATTTTCAAATGAATTTAAAAGTTTGGCTGAACTGACTGAGTACATGAAAAGGAACACATCAAGTCTGTGGTATGGGGATCTTACCAGCAGCAGATATGCATTGTTAGTCCATTTTGATTGGACTTCTGTGGAAGAATCCTTCCTATACGAGGAATGATTTGGCATGAAGTGGGAAACCATGTTGTCTGGGTACTAGGAATTGTTATGGATATGTTTGTAATGCAGCAGAGGGGAAATACTGTTGATAGACAGTATTCGCTGTATGGCTCAGAATACCTTTAAGGTGAAATTAAAGTACTTTGGTGAGGTCATTCTAAGTTGGAGGGGGTATGGCTAGAGAGATCAAAGATGTTAAAGTACTTTTTGTCACAATACAATCTGGATACCAAAACTAAGTAAATCTGCTAATTGGGTTCTTGAATGGACAGGAGAAGGGCTGTGATGTCAAATCAATGTTCATGTGGGTCCATTTCCATTCACCTGGTTTAAAGACTTTGTCCCCTTTTTTAAAGAAGTATTTCTAAATTATGCCAGTTTAAATAAACTATAAATGCCTCAGTTTTTCAAAGGATGAAAAGCAAATTCTAAGATATTCAAAATTAACTGTAAACAGCAAAGATACAAGAAGCAATACTGGAAATTTAAACTGCTCACAGCAATTTACTATGATGAATAAATCAGACCTGAAGTGAACCTGAAGACTAGAGCAAAAGCTATAATTGCAATCTTCTGTCTAGTAGCATACTGTAAAAATAGCAGCAGTAAGCAGTTCTTCTGACCAATCAATAGGTTGCTATTAACCTCCTAGCCAATTACAGGATGATTGGCTAAGCAAACAAAGAATTATTGGCTGTTTAGTTGGGCTTTTATTCTGCCTGCTCTGTCCGCTGTTTCTCATTCTGTTTTTTCCCTTTTCCTGTTAGGAAAAAACATCTGCAAACACCTGATATTCATCTGAGTTGCTGCAGTTGTACAGTCTTGTTAAATTGTTACCACCTTTTCCACAAGCAGTTTTGGCAATTAACCTCATGGCCATACACTTCAAAGGAAACAACTGTTGAGTTTAACCTCCTTGAGCTACTATGGATTCCTTTATGATTTTTCTTCAAACACTTTCATCCTGAACAAAAATGCAGACTGATAAGATTAATGTTTATTTTTATATTTTGTCAATTTTTTTAAGAAGACAAATATCTAGAACACTTACTCCCACTTTATGCACCTCTGAAAAAACCTATGCAAAACCTAAAGTTTTATTTTAATTTACATTCCTAAAACATGTGTGCTGCTTTGCTCTTCCTGAAATCCTACATTAGCTGGAATCCAAGCATTTGATACATTTGACCCCTCCATGCCCCTGTTTGCAAATCTCTCATATGTTTCTCAAAATGTCTGAAGGCTCCGAACAAAAAATGCATATAAAATTAATGCTAAGAAGTAAACGTGCCCTTAAAAATCTATTTTCATTTTAAACCTTTGCCATTATTTAAAGATACAAAGACTACTCTGCATAAAAACAGCTAAAAATCTCCCCAGTTAGAATAAACGAACAGTTCTAAAGATCAAAATATATGTTGATTAAAGCTTCCCAAGTTAACCTTTCCTTAGGTCTAAGCTCTTGAACACAACATACTTCAACTTACTCATTTTTACAGCTGCCCTTAAAACAACTGAATCAACAAGGATAAGAAAGTACCAAAGTAAACACTATAGGCCTGCAATCAAATTTCATGGAATGTTTTTCTCCCCTAAGAAAAATCTCTTATCTGGCATTACTGTACATTTTTTCCCCCCAAAATAATCATAGTAATGTAAAATGGGTTATTCTTAGGAGCAACATCCAACCAGGAGCCAAAGAACACCAAGGTGTGGGAGTGACCTTTTGCTACTGAGCCAGTACACCATGGCTCTGCTAATGGTTGCACTAGTAGGCCACTAAGAATGAAGCATCACTTGCAGTGGCTGCAAATTGTCCTTGGTGGGAGGGAGCAGTTGAGAGGGGAAAGTAACAAAAACATTTGTGGAAAGAACCTAAGAAAAATTTCAGGTTCGTCCTGCACTACAGCAACGGCAAGCATTTGACATTTCTACAAGCCATGCATGTGTTCCAATTTGGGAGGGAGAAAAAAAATTCATTCCATACGTGCCATTCAGATCTAATACAAAACTTATTCTGACTATTCTCATTAGTCAGGATTTTCAAACTAAGCAGAACTCTCCTCTGGATGCCAAAGTAGGAAATAATTGATGGACGCAGTATTTACATTTCATGTTTTGTTTTACCCACTTCCACTTTTAATTTTTATGTGCTTGTCAACAAAAGGAAAATCTCTCCCCTAAAAAAAATTATTTTTTTTTTTTGCACATTACATGATACACGGGTCTGGTGCTATGCTGCACAGTTCAATGAACCTCTGCATAGATCAGCAAGATGGCTGGAAATGTCTCTTTCCGTCTGTTTTTCATCTCAAAAGACTGTGTACTCAGTAGAGTGTGAAGAGTGCCTCTCTTCTCCTCAGACCATTCTCCTGCTAGCCCCCCCTAAACAGCCCCTGCAGCAGAGAACAGGAACTAGAGCAAATGCTTTTGTGAATTAAGAGATCTTGTGAGCGTAAATTTGGTCAGGCTGCTCCGTTCTGCAGGCCAGACCCTGCTGCTGCCCCAGGATGTGAAGTGTCAGTTTGCATAGCTGGTGATGAGTTGCAGAACCATCAGTAAAGGTGAAGACGGCAGAAGCAAGAAAGATTCAAGACTGGTGGAAATCATTTCAGAAGGAAAATTTCAGCCATCAGTGGGAGGAAGCTTTGAAAAATGCTGCCATTTCCGAGTTAGAATGAAGGAAAAATTAAATTACTGCCGGTGAGGCGAGCCAAAGTCGCATCTTACCCTAGGGAGAGTTTTGATAATGGTAAACATTTGACAGCTGGCCTGAAGTTGTTATCTTGTTCTAACAGTTGTTATAGTCTGAATGAACATTTCTGATAAGAGAACAGAAAGAAACACACTAAACCATTTTTAATTTCTCGCTTTTATATTTTAAGCTGCACAGCCCAAAGCCAAACAGGTTTAAAACAGTTTGCTACCATCGGTCTGATTAAAGCTTCATTTTTACATGAACAACAAACTACAATTCAATATTATTGATAATGTTATTTTAATGAATCGTATATTACAGGCACATCTGATAAAGCAGTATTTTAATGGAAGGCAAAAAATAACACTAGCCCATTCATTTTTTCAGCAGCTCTTAAGAAATATTAACACTATTTAGAGAAAAATGGTTAAAGAAGGCAAACGGTTACTGTATTTTAAGCTGTTGAGAAACTGTAGTAAATTTTAAATCTTTCACTGATTATGTTGTTATGTCATGAAAAATAACTGACCAGGCACACTGAAAAGATACTGGAAGTGTACTAGAAAATGAAATTTCACTGGGGAAGGGCATTATTCTATGTATGAGAAATGCTTTTGCATTAGCTGGGGGAAAAAGTGTGCTGCCTTCAAAACACATTTCATTTTATAGAAGCACTTCCTTTGGGTTTAGTTGGTCTTGACAGTTTTCGATCAGTTAGAGTAACACGCATCAGCTCTTCATAGATACCATGTGTGTCACTGTTAGCAGTTCCACTTTTAGGAAAAGTGTAATGCAGATGAGGAAAGTCCACGACATGTGTTTTAGAACCAAAACTACAGTAATATAGATTAAATCAAACATTTTTGAAAGAGCATGCATGCATTTCTGGGGTATGTAACTGATGTGGGAC
This sequence comes from Dermatemys mawii, assembly GCA_007922305.1. Classification (NCBI taxonomy): domain Eukaryota; kingdom Metazoa; phylum Chordata; order Testudines; family Dermatemydidae; genus Dermatemys; species Dermatemys mawii. Next base: position 5,350,760 of record ML677374.1, read on the forward strand.
AGTCCTGTCAAACAAACATACCAAGAAATTTGCACCACATTAAAAAACCTTAAGATTAACATGTACTGTAGTTACTAAGCTTTGTCTCTGGTATTTTACTAAAATCCATTGGTCACAAATCTGTATAGCATATGTACCAAAACACTAATATAATGCCTTCCTTTGCTTTAAGTGCAGACAAATGCTACTGAGAAATTGAACTAGTACAGTCAACGATGACAGATATGGTATTTTCCTGATGTTTGATTATAATGTTCCTAAATACATGCATACGATAATACTGCTTTTGGAAAGACAGCTTGTACAACTTGTTCCTCAAATACAGACATAAAGTTTTAAAACATCACTATATTTATGGGCAGAAAGTGTTTCATTATTTTTTTCCCCCAATGACTTTGCCCTGTCTTAATACCAAAAATGTATAAATTGATATTAAAGTATGGTATTTTGAGAATGTTTCAAAGTAAGGTCAAACTGGTCTTAAAAAACCTACTAGCGCAGGCTAGAATAACAGTCTGGCTGAGCAGCCTTCAGTACAGCTGGGTCCAATTACTAACTACATCCTAGCTATGTTTTCTACTAGCAATAACAACGCAAGCAAGGCTCTGAGTTCATGAACAATGTCAAAGTTAAGTTACTCACAAGAGAAATTAGATAAATCATCCAAATCTTGCAGCCATATTGGCAGCCAACTTTCCTCCCAGTTTCAGCACTGGAAAAGCTATAATGTTAAATAGCTAACAATTATGGAACATACATGAATTCTCACCTAGAAGGGAAGTCTGAGTTTAACTAGAATGATTGCAGCTAAGAAGTCTAAGAGAGAATAAAGAAAACTAACAAAAATGATAGCTCAAACAAGGTGAAGGACAACCCAATATGTAAGAAAACACGGAAAAAAATCTACCTTCTCTATCCTATTGTCACACCTTGATTTATTTATTTCATTTTATTTGGCTGCACCTCACAGCAATAAGGTTGCATTAACATTAGTTATTTGCATTTAATATAGTGGTTTGTTGAAAGAGAGCTATTCCAGCACCAACACCTTTTTTGTATTTTAAATAAGGTTTGAAAATTGTTGAAACATCTGCTCCCTTATTTCAAACTGGCTCAGCGGTCTATATAATTTAAAACATATTTAAGTGTTATGCGCGTACTGCTTAGGTTAGTAACACATTTACAATAAGGCTGAATACTTAAGGTCCATACTGGAACTCAAACTTAGGGCTTGGTTACACTGGCACTTTATAGCGCTATAAAGCCCCCACGAGCGCTATAACCTCCTCCCCGTCCACACTGGCAAGGCACGTAGAGCGCTATAACCGCGGAGTTATAGCGCTCCTCGTAATCCACCTCCGCATGGGGAATAAGGGCTGTAGCGCAGCTGCTGTAGCGCTACAGCAAGAATGTGGACATCCACTGCACTACAAGTGATCTCTTGAGATGCCTAGAGCCATTTAAGGCAATTGACGTCTCTTCCCTTTGTTTTGAACTCGGCTGGAGGAATGTGGAAGTACCTCTTTGGAGTTTCTCTCTGAACTCGGCAGATAAGCAATGCAAATGTTTAAGGAGGGAGCCTGTGTGAAAACAAAGCCTTCTGTGAACGGAGACTCGCTGACAGGCTTTCAGAAGAATGGAAAAACCACTGTCTCTCTCCCTCCACATACACACAACGCTTCCCCCCTCACTCCCCTCGTTTAAAAAGCACGTTGCACCCAGCTGAATGCTGAGATACCTGCCCTAATGCGCTGCTCTTAATGCCGCATTAACTGCCCCAAATGTGGCCATGCTATACCTCTGGCGCATCTGAGTGTGGACATACAATAGCGCTATATATATTACTGTATAAGGGGACCGCTATAACCAATAGCGCTATAATCTTGTAAGTGTAACCATACCCTTATACTCAATGCTGACACAGTCTAGAAGGATGTTGAACTGTTAGAGGTGACAACCTTAACGCTCGTACCCAGAGATAGTTTTTCCAACCGTCTGTAATGGGTGTCCTGATGGAAGTTAATGAACCCATGGCACATTTAAAGCAACAACAGGGAATAAGCTCAATTTCTCAACAATGCGTGCTCTACCCAGTAAACCAGCTTCTAATGTTGAAGGATGTGTGAAAACTACTCCTGAGTGCGTAATAGCTGTCCTGTTTGCATACACAGGATAATGTGAGCTACATAAAAAAATACTTCTACTCCAAGATACCAAGGCCCACTAAGAAGTGACCATAAACAAAAGGTGTTCCACATTACAAAAAATCTAGGGACCTCTCGTGGGATACTCAAATCACTATGCTTAACGATGGGCAACTTTATATGAAACATCCTAAAAGTTATCAGCAAATTGCTAAGGAAAAAAAGGCATTTATTTTCTATGAAAAGAGCTATTTTACCAGTATTCTCTCATTTTCAGCGTGTCTTCTGTTTGCCGTGAATGTATAATACATCTTCAAAGTGACCGATCAGATTAAATTTAGAGGAAAAAGTGCTTTTTGCTCAGTCAGCATTTGTCAGAACACTTCCAAATTAGAACATAATAGTATTTTAAATCATGCACTATCCAAATGCTGCATTATATTTATATATATTATAAATTTATACTACTGAAATGTACGTAATTATATAAGGTCATTTCTTATAGAAAAGCACTAGTATTAAAGTTTTATGCAAGAACAGTCTGGCTGTTTATTAATTTACAGTCACAGATGAGAAGCTCTTCACTGATTGTTATAAGGACATATGCAATACATTTTTGCATTCCGATGTCATGCAAAAGCTGTACTGAGATCTGCTTTTGCAATAAGTCATTTTTCCAGAAACAGCTCACAAAACATTAATTAGTAATTAGGATCGCAAACTGCATGGAGCCAAACTATGAGCCTCTCTCTCTGAATATGAAGCACTATCTCCTTACTACAACACTTGTCTTGGATGTACCTGTTTCCCAGGAGACTTGCATTTGCCAGGAACACTATATACATATTGTCTAATATGAAATTCGTTGAAGAAAATCATCTGATCTGTTCACCATCTCAGGCATGTTTTAACTTTTGGGGAAGAGAATGATCTAGGTTTACATAAGGTTTGCACATGGATGCCCAATGGATAGAACTCTATAAAGCTAGCATGAAAGGCCAGCACAGATAGCTATTAGACTCAGGAGGAATAATCTTTCTGCTGTCAATATTAACAGGGACATCACTATTTACATCATGGAGAGCCTGTGTTTTGTATCGTCCTCACTTCCCCAAGAAAATTCCTAGGTGGTCAGGAAATAAAGTTCCTTTGCCAGCAAGTCATCTAAATTAATCAATATTTTACCCAACCCCCCACAAAATACTAGAAGGAAACAAAGAAATTAAGAGATAATGTATTTATAGCTAACAATGAAATACTTCTATTACATAACACATGGTTAATCAGTGGAACTTTTTGTCATGAAATGTTATGGAGGCTGTAGTAGAATGGTCAGTTTGTCCCTTTAAGGGCCAGAGGGCCTGGGGCCACCTAGCCCTGTTCCATAGTCAGAGCTAACTGGGAAAGGAGCAAGTGACTGTAAAACTCAGCAAGTGGCTCAGCTGAAGGGGAGCTGCAGGAAGGGATGGACTGCAGGGAAGGGAATATCCTTCCAGCATTGACAGAGGGAAGGGAAAAAGGCTCTGGGAGCTGTAGCCCATGCTGGGCAGAAGTGCTGCTTTGTTTGACGTTTTGCCTGTGCTTTATGTTCAAAGAATAAAAATGTGCCTGAAGAAAGAGCCTAAAAGAGTCTGGGAATGGCAGTGTTCTTTGTGGGTTGAGCAGAGAGGCCAGCAGCCTTACAGAGTCCAAACGTTTAGCAGGATTTATCAAAAAGGGATTAGACACTTACAGAAACAACATGAATTTAGGAAGGATACAAAATTGTAAGTGATATAAGTTCTATTCTTCAGAGTAGAACCGAAGGAATAAATTTTCCCCAAGAGCAGATTAATTCATAGTTCTAACCAGTTTCTTTCACCTTCCTCCAAAGCACTTGGTACTGGCTCCCACTGGAGACAAAATAGTCAAATGGATACACCATGGGTCTGATCCAGTATGGGGATCCCTATAATCATATGGGCTACGAAAAGTGCTTAGGTAAGACCAAAGGGGACAGTCTAGTAGGATATATAGAGAAGATGCTTGCAGGTCCATATACCCTAACCATGTATCTTATATGCACACACATTCCTCTCTTACATGCTTCTCTATCCGTTTTCTATCTTCTTGCAGCACAGGCTGGAGAAAAACCTCTGGAATAATTACTGGAAAAAAAATCAACTGCAGCTGATGGACAGAAGCCAGCTGCATTCCAGTCAAAAACTTTCCTTGGCCAGTTTGTACATTGCAGAAGCCTGGGGATCTAAACAATCAAACTAGGCAAGATTCTGTGTGGACCTTGCCATACCCAAACTAGCGATTTATATTGTGCTGACCTAGAAATACCCAAATGGCTCCAAGATACTAAACTGATGGGTGCAGGGGACTGGACTAGATGACCTCTCAAGGTCTTTCCAGTACTACAATTCTAGGATTATTATTACCAAACGCAGATAGATAGGTTTGGAACCAGCGCCGGACATAATGGAGCCAACAAGTTCCTTGCTGCCATACAGCCTCTCTTTATCTAGCAATCTTTTCTGAAGCTAAGTTAAACTCCTCAAGCCTGTGAGGTAGAATCAGATGCTGACTTCAAGGCTTGTTCCACATCTTTACCCTAAATATTGCCCTTTGAATGAGAAATAATGAAAATGTTATCCAATGGGAAAGCCTGCATTTTAGGGCCTCATTCAAAGACTACCAAGTCAAAGGCAAGACTCCCATTGACTTCAATGGGATTTGGATCAGACCTGTACTGAGAAGAAGGCTTTCCTAGCTACTACAAAACACTGCCTAGGTACTAAGCCAAAATATCGAGAAAATGGGTAGAAGAAAAGCAAAGAAGGGAATCAGCAAATGGACTCAGATCTGGTTTCTTCCCTTTAGACACAGCTCTGTGGGAAGGCAGTAAGTACAGTAAAGCCTCAACAAGATGACTGATCAACTGTGCTACAGTATACAAACAGATAAACACAGTCTTGCAGTGGATAACTCACAGCCCCATCAACCTTCTTGTCAATGATATCCTTAAGGGACATGTGACCTTCTGAAGGAATGAATAATTTCTTACAAATGGTGCCTTTGCAGAGTTCACTTTAGAATGAACAGAACTGGGCAGATCTAACCAGATAGGCAGCAAAAACAGCAGTGTAAATTATCCACAAATAAGACACGGCCTTTTCCATAAGTAAGGTGGATCACAAGAGTTTTATTCAATATGATAGCATATGCGGTGGAAGGGAAATTGCTGTTAACAGATTGCTTTTGTTTAGGTAGCATTTTTAGAGTTTGATCCTTCTCCATTGAAGTCAAAGGGAAAATTCCCAAGTAAGATCATGCCCTTAGAAAGGGGGAGGTAGTTAAACATAAAGACCTATGATATGAAAATAATTCATATCCTTCAGCTGAACATACTGATAGAGAACCCTCTTCCTCTTCTGCAGATACTGATAAAGGGCCCGTGGAGACTTGAATTCAACACTAGAATTTTAGTGAGTCCTTCAAGGGTTCCTGGGAATTAGGAGATGTGTTTTCTGTTGGGATTCTTTGCATCTGAGGTGGAATGAAGAGCAGAAACTCAAAAATAATCTTAAATTAGATTTAGAGGCAGAAACTGTCCTTTGCAAAAATGGTATTAAATTTGCATTGAGTGTCATGTGGGTTTAGTCTGCTATTACTTTCCTCAAAAAGAACCATTCACTGAATGATCCAGTTGGCTTAAGCCAACATTTTAGGTCATCTCCCTGGAGGAAAAGCCCACTGAATCCAATATCCACACCTTGTCTCATCTACATCGTTGTGAACCTATCACCGGGGTTCCCATGACAGTGTGCCTGCTAGATGCTGGGCCAGGCCTCAGCACTTACCCAGGTGTCTGCTCTGAGGTGTGTGTTTCTGCACATTGGTTTTGTCTTAAAAGGCTCAACCCTTCAGTTGAGCCCCAGAGTTGGTCCCTTCCAGATTCTGTGAATTATCACAAATGAAGCAGCCACAAATTAAACATCCCAGAGGTACTGTAAGAGTCTACCCTTCCCTCAGAGAGCTTCTGTACAGTAGTGGGCTGCAATTAGGCTCACAGGTTAGTGGCAAAGACTAGCTCCAGCATAAGTGGATCCACAACAGGTCCTCCCTTTCCTTCAGGGAATGGTAGGTTGAGGCAAGGACTGGTCTGTCACCAACTAATCAGGCTTTGTCCCTTTTAATCTGTTCCCTCCAATTCGGACATCTCCTACAAGTGCAGTGTGGCAGGCCATCAGAGCCCAGATTAGCCTGGTAACCTCTTGTTGTGCAGTTTGGGATTTGTACACACCAACACATGACCCCAAAAGCGTGAAGAACGAGAATGGAATAGCAATTAAGTGTTTACTGATGGGACAGTGCCTTTCCTTAATGTTTTCTCACCTCAGATAAACAGAGAACTCAAAGCATAGTGGCAGCATATGCTAAATACCCTTTCTGTAGCCAAAAACGGAATAAGTACATTTCGGACTAGCAAAGAAAATTAATGGCTTGTGCTTTTGTTTTTTCCCTTAAACGACTGCATTTTTTTCAAAGGGAACAGGGAAATACCTCAACAAGATTAGAGCTGTGGATGCAATAAAGACAATGTGAAGTATGCATAATTCTGGGTTACCACTTGGTCGTGAGCGTAAGCAGAAATGGCACAGGAGGAGATATATTATGAATCCCATCTTTGAAACATTACCTAGCATTAGGGTGACCTAATGTTCTGATTTTATAGGGATAGTCCTGATTTTGGGGTCTTTTTCTCACATAGGCACCTATTGCCCCTCACCTCCTGTCCCAATTTTTGACACTTGCTGTCTGGTCAGCCTACTTAGATATGCTGCAAGCAAGCAGCACTACAATTACAAGTCTGAAGAGTCTCCTTATAGACTTCTGCGGTAAGTGACTTATAATTCAGCTGTACAAATTCATTCCAGTCTCAGTTCAAGAACAAGGCATTTTTAAAAACAAATTTTCAAGAGCGGTGGTCAATTTTAAGTTACAAAAATGCAAAAAAAGATACTAAAATTAGTTAATATTTAAAAAGACAAATCTGATGGCTGGCTGGTCTATAATGAGGTCATAGTCCCTTTTAGCAGTCTGCTCTTGTTCAGTACATGCCCTGATACTAATGAGTTGAGATATTAATATTTACAGAATGGCTGCTATGAATCAGCATCATTGTTCATAATGACATTTATCACGGCTTCACAGTTCCATATTCTTCTCTTAGGTACACTGGCATAATTCTGAATCACAATGGATTTAGGATGGGAGTTTCAAAAAAGTCCATCAGAGGGTAGGCATGCAATCTCCCACTGAATTTAAAGATGAAGTTTTCTATTTAACTCATAATTTTCTTGACCCTGTTATTGTGGGGTTAAAGCAAGGCCTCCCCCTCTTATTTCAATTGAGAGGTGTTTGCAGTTCGGAATAGACAAGAGGTTATAGAGATATATTATGGTTAAAGAAAAGAATACAACATCTTTTAGCAACCCTCTTTGAAAATACTAATATGCTTGTGCATAAATAAAGCCCTTAGCTTGCTTGGATAGACTCTCTTTGAGACGTGCCGATGGTGCTAACTCAGAGCAGAAAACACTCTTATTCCAGGCCACTGCGGTGAAGTGACATTTACCTAATGCAGCTATAAATTTCCTGATAATTAGTGGGTTGCTGACAGTGATACAATTTGACTAGTGCAGCGTGCCAGCCTCAAACTAGCTCTCCAACACCCACAAGTTACGCAGATCGAAAAAACAAAATTTCCCAAATTCTGAACAGCACAACAGCTCAAAGTCAAAGGATGGTGCTACACAATGCCTACCAGTTGCTGTGAATTTTCAATGTTCCATACTTCCATTATTGATACGATTTATTCACCTTTGTACTTGACCATTGTTAGTTTCCATAAACAACTAACTTCATGTCCCAATTTGAGATGTGTCAATAGTTAAATTTTTACAAGTTCTACTCCAATTGTGACTTAAATTTAATGTATAATTTTATATTATTGCTAAAAAGAATTTTTATTAATATTAAAAAATAGCATAATCTGATGCATTCGCTTTCTAAGTACCTGCTTTGTTGAAAACAAATAATAAAATACTTGTAGCAAATATTCACTTTTGCCTAAGGCCCAGATTTTTACAGGTATTTTCAGGCATTGCTTCACACAGCACTGCAAGGCCTAACTGACTTAGAAGCCTAAGTTGAATTTTCAAAGAGAAGACATGAAGAGAAAACATGAAATCCTCTAGTCCATACCCACTCAGTATGGAAAAAAGTTCATCCCCAACTAAGGCAAGTAAATAGATATATTAATGATAGAGAATACAGATAGTTTGTTAACAGTCAAAGCAACCACAGACCGCAGTCCTGCAGAGACTTATGCATGTGCTTTCTGTTACACATGAGTAGTCTCATTGACTAGAATGTGAATAGTCGCGTGAGTAAAGTTAGTTCTTTGAGGACTGAGGCCACAATCCGCAGCACATACTCTGCGGTACCTGGTCATATGCATTTCTGCAATGTCCGACTTACAGGAAATATTTCTTCGTGTGGTTCCCCCCTCCTCACCATAAGTTACTGTGTAATAAAAGAATAATCTAGAGATCCACAAAATCCTAAAAAGCCCATTTTCTGCATTGAATCACATAAAAGAGCCTGAGCCTGCTTCCACGCCAGCCAGTGGCAAAACGCTTAGTAACTTCAAGGGTAGCAGGATGGGTCTCCCAAAGGTCAGTTTCTCAGCCAGTGTAGTAAACATTTTTTCCTATATCCAACAGCAAAATCAGTCCTGCTGCCCAACTTGAAGCAGAATTCTCTTCTTTTGGTATTACCCCCAAGAAATATTCTGAACTCCTGCAATAAATCTAGAGTCCTAAATCCTCTTCATCCTATGCCAGGGGAATTGTAACAACTTTTGACCTCTCCTAGAGACCTTGCACTTGACAGCAGTTACTACACAAGAGTGCTCTAACCATGCCCTTCTAACAGCTTTAACATCTTCAAGTAGGGGTACTGAGTGCAAAAGACATTATCAAATCCTCTGATCTTTAACCTTTGATGTTGATTAGAATAGGTTGATTTTATATGTGCCTCTAACTGCCTGGGAAGCATTCAGCTCACCACTCCTTTCCTGAGGGGAAAATAAGATTTCTAGTAAAGCTGCATGGATTACTTATAAATGCTTCCCACATTCACTAATGCTCCCATCTCTTGTGTTGTATTTTTTTAAATCAGATTTACTGGTTTGAGGTCGAAGATCAGAGTCATAGCTTGCCAAGAGCACCTTTCTTTTTGGTTTCGGCTCTTTTGCAAGGTGCTCACAGATCCAAGATTAAGTTCGTCCCTCCCTTTGTTGCTGTTCTGTGTTTTTTTCCAACCACCTTCACCCTCTTCCAAAAGACAAACGCTCATAGGCAACGATGTTATTTTCTAAGCTTTCAAAAGCTTCACAGCAGTAATGACATCCAAAAGTCGCAAAATAAACTTTCACTCAGCAATAGTCACCTGTGTTTCGCATCCAGTGAAAAAGCACAGAGTAAAAGGCTCAACACATATCAGGCCCTAGGAGATGGCTCATTGCCACAAGTTCCTTTGTTGATAAATGTATCTATTACACAGTGTAAACATATCTTTATCACACCAAGAGAGTTTCCCCATATGACCAAAAATCTGAGGAGAAAGTAACTGTGGAGATTCAAAATGGATTCTAATTATGTCTGTCTAATTTTTAAGGGCCTGATCCAAAGCCCATTGAAGTCAAGGGGAGTCTTGCCACAAGCTTGGCTTGGTTTTGGTTTACCCCCTAAGAGCAGCCTATGCTAGTCTTTAAAAATGAAACAACAGTGTTTGAACAATTGCAATAGGGTGACATTATTTTCATTATATACCTTTGCTTTAAGAACATGATTTAGTAGAAATATGTATCTCAGATTTTCTAAAATCTACATGCATAAGAAATGAGTTTTTCAAACTGTCTTGAGTTACATGTCCAACATGATAGCAATTTTCTCACCTAAGTCCGATTTAAAAGTAAGTTGCAAATATGAATTTTTATTTGTCACTCTTTTTCCTTCTATTAACAAAAGCAGTGAACAAAAAAGATGCTTAAAGATATCAAACACCTAGTGTGGTGTGAACGGGCTGTTGGAAAACAAAGACCAATTTAATGATGTGAGAAATTAGATGAAACTGTCAAGTTTAAAGAATCTTAAAATGGTTAACAGGTCAAAACATAAAAACTTCTTTATGGACAGAGTGAATATAAAGGGAACATGGTAAATATCTGCCAAGGGTTAATTGCAACCCTGCATGAAAAGCAGTTAACAAGTGAGAGTTAGAACACCCAGGAGGAAAAGAAAATTTTTTCCAGTGCCATGAGAAATAAACAACAAGGGGGAAATATTTCCTTTGGCCACCGTTACCTCCTCTCCAAAAGCTCAGAGGAGCAGTGGGAATGCCAAGGCCTGGTTTGCTCTTGACTCCCTTTGAAACATTTGTCTTCATTACCACTCTTTTTAATCAAGGCTCCTTCATGAGTGTTTCTGCTCGGCCCCCAAGGGGAAACTTTCGGCTGTGATAAATCAGCATCCACACCGCAAGTCACTAATCAGCACTCTCAGGGAAAGAATAACAGCAAAGTGCAGACCACTAAAGGCTTGGAGAAAGCTGAAGACTTAGTGGCCTCAAGGAAGAACGGCCTACATAAGAATAATAAGTCATCACTACCTTCTGGGCTAACAAGACTTGCATTTGCAGAAATTACTTAAAAGCTTCTCACACACAAATTGTTCTCACTGTATCAAGAGTACTTTATTGATGAATGCAAACACACTATCACCCTTGAGCCTGGTTCTGTTAATTCAGTTTACACTGTTAGAATTATGACCTTAAATTAGGAATTTCACTTCCTACTTCCTGCCTACAAAGCATACAGAAAGCAGCCTTTGTAACAGAGACCTAGTGCTATAACGCTGCAAAATTATGAAACAATGACTGGGGTGGGCCGGGCCATAAGGATGAAGACATAGAGAAGTAGATTTAAGAAATTATCCAACAGTTAAATGACATCTCTTTTCCCTGGTTATTGCAATTAAATGTCTTCAAGAAAAGTTTAAGATTAGCAGCCATGTTAGTCTGTATCCATACAAGTCTTCCTCGTCTTATTCAAGAAAAGTGGTATTTTTAAATAAGGGTATTCATAAAAATTGAAACATATTTTAAAACAATTGCCACCTTAAAAGGCAAATATGCATGTTGGGCATCCTGTTCCTAGTATTTTATTTCTTTATCTTTATTAACACTGTTCCATGTTCTGACTGCAGAAATAATTAATACTTCAGTAGTCGTGTCTTAAAAATTGTACAAATTCCCAAATCTCCTTCAACACTCGCCAAGCACATTGCAGAAAAAGCACACACATGCACACCCAAAATCTTTCCGCTAGTTCCCAAATAGTTTGGACACCAGCATTGCTATGAAACAACTGTGGACTGTAAAACCACGTTAAGTATCGGCATGCAAATTAGCATACTAAGCATTCTCGTATCCAATAGTTCTAAAACAAAAACCCTGGAGCAAATTTTTCCAAGGCCAGATCCACAACCATTTACATATTTTTTTCCTTGTTAAGACTCATCTCCATGAAACCTGGCCTGTGTAGGTAAAGTTCATATGTGGGCAAAAGTGGCCTCAAAGGCTAAAGAAGAAACTTCTTCGCCGTTCTCATTTGAAAAGATTAACTAAGTCCAAATTTTCCAGTCTATCCTCAGAGCTTGGACTCCAATATTGACGGAAAACAGCCATAATATACTGTAGAAAATCACTTGGTGTCAGAACAAACATAAAAATGCAATTAAGCTATGCTGCTTCTAGAAATAAAGGACTATGCAAACTATGGTCCAGATTCAACTGGAATTATGTAAGTAAAGCAGGACACTTGTGAGTGCTTCTGTATGTCAATACCTAGTTGCCCTGGATGCTCACAGCCACTTCTCTGTTAAATTTTGTATATGTGACTGACTACAAATATACTGTTCGTATCCAAACTTCTAAACAAAAAGAATCAGTGGCCCAGTAGTTTAGCAGGAGTGCGCCGCACAGCTTTGCTAGAGATTCTGGTATGAGAGTGGCCTGTGGCACATTGTCAAGTGGGCCTCTCCAAGATCCAAGTACGGCATGACCAATATTACGTTCTTCAGTGCCCCTTGCCAGACTGTTCATGAAGTGGCACTGACTGCAGTCCAGCAAGGTAGGGGCCTTCTGACTGGAGGGAAGATTGAGTGCTGATGACCAAATGGGGTTGAAGGAAACAGATATAAGCCCCACCGTTAGTTAATAGTGAGCTTTTCAAGGATTCTAGGTTACCATCAAAGAGTACACATCACATTTTCAGTGGGCAGAGGGAAATGAAGGAAGAAACACGAAGTCACTTACTACTTTATATTAATAAAAAAAAGTAAACAATTTGAAGACCATACTCATTAATATTTTGTGTGTTTGAACTTTAAAATAATCTTAAAAGTGTAGTAACTAATTACAGATGTCTAAAAAGGAACATTTAATGTGCAATCCACGCAGATCATTACAATCTGCTTGTAAGGCAAATCTTTTGAGTGCTATAAATAGGTGGTTTAACAAAGATAAGAATTAGGCACAAGAACTGTACTAGAGACACTGTTAAATCAGAGGTTGGAATGTAACAAGAAAATTCTCTACATCAATCACACTCTTTTACATCAAAGAATTCAATATTTTTCAGTGATCCTTTCTGAAAGATGAAAATTGTTGTTAAAGTTGTCTGATCCCACTCGCCTTAAATGATCCTTTAATTTCCTCTCTTATTTCTAAGCCCTCAGGTGGCTAGTCCAATGCTATCTGCCCTTGGATGCATGTAAAGTTCACAGCTTTGTGCCTGATCTCATGATCCTCTATCAAAACAGCACTTTCAGAAGCATTTCCTGTCTAGCTCTGCCTTGCGTGAGTTGCTCCTTGGCTGAATCTTCTGCCAGACTAAATCCCTTCGTGGAAAGCTGTAGAAAACGCAACACAGCCCCATCCCCCGCTCCACCTTGGGCCTGACATCCGGAACTGACTTAGGAAGTATCATAATGGTTACCAAATTTTTGGGAACTGCCTTAGCTTTTCTGAGCTAAACATATGTTTAGTACAAGCTGCATCACCTATCACCACTTGACCTTATGACTGCCTAGAGTTGCTGATTTTTCTTTTTTTTTGCTGAAAACAAGAAAACTTTTACCAGATAACACAATGATGTAAATACAAAATTATGTTGTGAAACAACTACAGACATGCTGATTTCCAGATGTTTGACGAGACTGTAAAGAAACAGTACAAAGAAGGGTCAACAGTTTCCGTCGGAGACTCTGCTGGGTTCCAAATTAAAAAAAAAAAAGAAAACCAAACCAACATTCAGATCTCAAAAGTAATGGGGATTCTTCACATCTGTCAAATGATTTAGAATGTAAGAATAAGGACGAAAAGTAACGGTTCTCTTGCCATCTGTGTGCCATCATTTTGTGTGTCTTGCCAAATTCCAGTCCATCAATAGCTGGTTAAAAGATCTTTGATTGCCAACATTCTGAGAATTTCCTAAAAGTGTTATTACCTCACTATGGGAAAAGACGGCAGCCTGCCACCTGGAAATCACAACTCTTTGTTCAAGTTACTTATTTGAAGTAAGTGGAACTGTAGCAACAGTTAATATAGGCACCGAAAGATACAAATCATCACAAGTTTGCAGAGCAAAATGCTCCCAAAGCTTTGGAATATGGGATAAGGAGGAGCACTATCTCCAAGGCGTACACCCTTTCTTTCTCACCTAACCATGAACTAGCAATATTGCTGCTTGAAAACTTAGCTAGCAAAATTTCTGCTTGAACACTGCCAGAGCAACGTTAGACTTTATTCTGCAATGTCTAGTCCCCTCAGTCTGTCTCAGATGCACAGAGGGCTCATCCAAGAACTGTGTGCGCTCCCTCCCCAATGAGGCCCAAAGAAGCAGTGTAGGGGGCAGTCCTGGAATGGATGCGTCAGCATCTGTAGGGCTCGAACTTGATTTTCCTGTGGATCTTCATGCTCTCCTTCCATTTGGACACAAACTCCTCCTTCTAAAGCGGACGATTTGGTACAAATATTGAGATTAATTTTGCTGAGCTCTCTTCGAATCCTATTTTGCATTAATGAGGATCTCACTCAGGACTTCATTTGTGGTGGGTCAGGAGATTCTTTTTGTGTGTCTATACAGGACACCTACCATACTAGACAATCACCTCTACTAAAGCTAGACAAACATATGGTTTAGGTGCTCTCATGGGGTTAGTGTACTATGCAGTCCAGTCCAGTCCTATTTCAAATAACATCTGCCAATGCATGCCTCCGATGAAGTGGGTATTAGCCCACAAATACTTATGCTCTACTACTTTAGTTAGTCTTTAAGGTGCCACAGGACTCCTTATCACATCTAACAACACAGTAACTCCTCACTTAACGTTGTAGTTAAGTTCCTGAAAAATGCAACTGTAAGTGAAACGATGTTAAGTGAATCCAATTTCCCCATAAGAATTAATGTAAATGGGGGGTTAGGTTCCAGGGAAATGTTTTCACTAGCAAAAGACTATATTATACACACACACACAGACAAAATTAAGTTTTAAAGAAATAATTTAATACTGGTACACAGCAATGATGATTGTGAAGCTGGGTTGTGTTGGTGAAGTCAGAGGGCAGGATATTTCCCAGGGAATGCGTTACTGCTAAATGATGAACTAGCAATTGGCTGAGCCCTCAAGGGTTAACTCACACTCTACAAGGAAGCAGAAATCGAGGGAGGGGAGACAGCATGGCAGACAGAGACAGAGACATACCAAGTGTGTGTGAGACAGAGATGTGTATTTCCCCTTTAAGTATGCTGACCCCACTCTTAAGTACACAGTCTTGTTAATTAGATCAGCAAGCTGAGACTGCAGCTGCTGTTGCCAGGAAGCTCCCTCCATCCTGAGCCCTGTCGTATGTTCCCCTGCTCTATGGAAGATGCGGTAAGCGGGGTGCAGGAGCAGGGGAGAGGGGGAAATCCTGACATTAGCCTGCCTCTTTCTCCCTTCCCTCCCCTGCACAGCAAGCAGGAGGCTGGGGAGCAGCTCCAAGACAGAGGGCAGGAGCCGCACATGGCAGTGGGAGGCGGGACAGCTGAACTGCTGGCAATTGATAGCCTGCTGGGCAGCTGCTGCACAGGGAACTTAGAGAAGCGAGGAGCTGATAGGAGGGCTGTCAGTGCACCCTGGTTCCAAGCCCTCACCAGCTAGCTGCAACGAGCTGCTCTTCCTGCAAGCAGTGGACAAAGCAGGCAGCTGCCAAATGACGTTAGAAAGAGCACTGCACAACTTTAAACGAGGATGTTCCCTAATTGATCAGCAACATAGCAACAAAACAACGTTAACCGGGACGACTTTAAGTGAGGAGTTACTGTACTTGCTTAAACCTACCATGTGTTGTTGGGTTCTGGAAAGGGGAAGATGAGAGGACGCTCCATGTGAGCAGCAGAGCAGGATTACTCCCCAGTGCTAAAAAGCACTAGGGAAGTTCGGCAGCTTTCGTGCATGTCTACAAACAACATCCCTGAGAAAGTTTGGGGGCAGCAAGAGAGGCAACCAAACAGCTTGTCCACACAGAGAAGCTGACCAATTTAGCAATAGTGGAATAAGATATAGTTATTCTGGAATAGCTCCCCATACAGATGATCTATTCCAGAATAAAAGTAACGGCCTAATAAGTACTCCACAGAAAAGTAACTATTCTGGAATAAAGTCATTTTTATTCTGGAAAAGAGTATCCATACAGGGACATAATCCATAATTACTATAATGGAACAGCTTATTCCGTTATAGCTATGCCAGTCCATTTCCCTATGACAAGGCCTCATTTTGCAATTCATTGACTCATAGTTGGTACTCTACAGCAAGTACTAGCCCAGGGGTTCTCAAAGTGTGGGTCGCAACCCCATTTTGATGGGATCACTAGGGCAGAAAGCCCCAGCCCGGAGGGCCATGGGCAAAAGGAGGCCAAAGCCCCAGCCAACCTGCCTCTCTGCAAGCAGCTACAGCGGTTGGTGGATGAAGCTCCACCCAGCCTGCCCCTCCGTGAGGGGGAGCTATGGCAGCTGAGGACAGAAGCCCCAGCCAGCACACCTCTCCATAGGTGGGTGCTGGGGGCTGACACACTGAAAAACAAATACAGGTCTCATCTCACTGTTGAGGGTAACCTCCATCTTTACCTCAGCCGCAAGAGCCCCCCTTCAAGGATTGGTGTTCCTCAATGTAAGCTCGTCCCTCTCATTAGGCGCATATTTTTATTTTTTACTACTGGATATAAAGATTGTCTTGTGATTGTCTTGTGAATTAAAATATTTAGGGGCTACTTTTCATCCATCCAGCCTTGTACTGCATTTTTTAATTTTAAATACTAACCATTCTAAGTGATGCAGGGCACTGGGGTTGTATGGTAATTTTCCTTGTCAGAAGAGGGCTGCAGTGCAAGGAAGTTTAAGAAACGCTGCACTAGCCAGTAGTTGGCAGTATAATAATAATGCCCCTTGGGAATCCTCCTTGGTCCAGGCAGAAATCCTTGTCCAGGGATATCTTAGCAAACATTTTTGCTCCTCTTTCCTGTGCTAGCAAGGGCAGGATTTAGCTCCTTCTGCATACCTTGCTGTCACCCCCAGGTTTTAAACTCCCAGGGATTGAAAAGGTGAGCTTGATTTCTTAGTTTTATTGCAAAGATAACATAATAAAACTGCAGTTCTGTCTACTGTGTGCAGTGTTACTAAATTAAAATAGTACATAAAGTGGAAGAAATATTTTACACTAACTAACTAAAGAGATAATTCATTTGGCTGTGAAAGAGTTAATAAGGAGCAAAATTACACACAGAGCGTGTTAAAGGTTAGAAGAATAATCAGTCATTTGAAAAACACTACATAAACATTTTTCCGGATGCAATTTTTAGTCCAAGGATACATTTCCCAGTAGAAATCAGCAGCTAAAAAGGAAATCATTTAGTCTCCATAAGTGCCAAATTGTATCCTGATTTTTCCTGGTCTGGCTCGACTTTCAAAACTAGTGGTTCAACTTCTGCAATCTTTCACCCAGTGACTATATAAACACATCTTTATAAGACAGACATAATCCTTGGGTGGGCCAATTTATGTTGGATTATGAAAATACTTAAAATACAAAATCGTATAATGACTGTTGTCCTTTAGGTTTGCACTAAATGGAAAAAAAAAAATCCAGTTAACCCAGACAGTCCTCACTGCTTTCAAAAGTAACCTGCCACATTCCTCAATTTCAATTATTCTAGGACCCTTCAACATTATTAAACACTACTGAATTTCGCTGTTTAGTTATCCTGGTCTTGATTTTTAATGCTATCTAATGTAACACATACCTATTTTGAGCTAAAAAAAATGCATACAATATCTTTGGCAAATTGTCTGGATGTCAACACAGTCAGTTACCACACCACATGCCCATACTCCATACCACACAATTCAACTGAATTAAGTTATTATATACACTGGCCAGAAAACCAGTTCTCACCCTTGAAAATATTTGGCTACTCTCCCCATTTGGTTAAAGGTTGCATAAACATTAGTTTTAAGAAGGACAAAGCAATCTACATATAAAGCAAACACATTCATTTAGAATTGATTGCACTCTCTCTGTGTATGTGTGTGTGTGTATACAAACTTCTAAAAAATTATTACTGCACATGTACTTTTTCAGCCATGTAACTAAGAAACAGTTTACACTTTTATTCTTCATGGAAAGGTTTTTTTTGTTTCCCTGAAACTCTAGAGTTTTTACAGGCAACTACAAAAGCCAGCATGCTAAAGCCAACAGTATCCTATCTTCAACACTTAGCATGTGGTAGAAGAGAATTTCCTTTTCCTCCAACGTGAAAGAAGACATATTTCTAGTCTTTAGAGAGTAAAGAATAAATTATAGTGATAAGATCTGGAAAAGTTTGGTTGGAAGTTAAGAGATTTTCACATCTGTGTCTACACATCCATGCCTTGGGAATAATGTATCTCAAGTACCATTCACATAAAAATGTGAGAAAATGTTCCTCTCTTAAATGTAGCAAAAACATTAATTGTACTGATGACTACAGTTTGACTAGTATTATGATCTGAGGTAATGACTTAAAACATTTTTTTTCTCAAAGTTAAAATACTTCATATTCAATATGTGTGCGTATAATATTACATAAAAATACACAAACACAGACTCTTCGTTAACCTCTGCACATTCAGCAGTGCATTCGCCACTTTCACCACTGCATTAACTCTACTTTTAAGCTGGTGTAATTCATTTTATCACTATGTTATGCTGGCATAAGACTGAAGTAACAAAGTAACGAATCAGCCTTATGATATCATAACACAGTCTAGTATTTATACAGGGCTTGAGTAAAATCTCTTTAAAGTCAAAGGTAGACTTTGCATTGGCTTTAGCAGATTTTGAATCAGGACCACAGGACTTTCCCAGTCAGATTCTCATCTCAATCAGGCCATTTCATCTTTAGCGTTCTTTACATGTTAACCAATTGTGGTGATACTAAGAGAGTGAGAGAGAGAGAGATGTACAACTAAAACTTTTGTAGTCATTTCTGAAAAATTATCGAGACTGTCCCACTGTCAGCCTTAGTCATGAGAATGTTTGTGAAAATCAGATAAATAAATGTACTTGATATCTGCAAACATTTTCTTATAGTACAGATACTCCACAGCAAAAATGTTATCCATTAACATGCAAACCATTCCATAAAAATTTCCACCACAGAAAAAGAAAGCAATACCTCACCTTTACAGTAAAAATATAATATATCCTGGCCACTATGATACACTTTTCACTGGTTAGGAAGTACAATGGACGATCTACTCAAGGCTCAGATTGTATGATGAATTAATAACTCATGAAAATTAAAATGGAACAAAAGTGGAACATGGTGAAGGTTAAATATATAAAACATGCACATACATTTTTTCCCAAATGTGAGGATTTAACCAGTATTCTGCATAAACCTATTTTTGTGCACTTTGTCAAATGTTTTCTAGTGCTCCATTTAAATGGAGAAAATATATAGAAAACATTTAAAAGGCTAAATATATGAAAACTACAACAGGCTAATTTTTAAAAAAAAAAAGTCATAGAGAAGTCCAGCACCTCTTTGAACCATAAAAGAAAGGATGTTGTTTAAAAATCAAGAATTTCTGGTTGACATATTTTGCGTTCCTTTCTGATTTAAAACACTCTGCTTTGAAAGCTGGCATTATTTAAAAGTGAAGAAAGAAAAGGGAATTTGCCCCGTTTCTCCCTAGTCCTCACTTTGCTATTGTCCCATGTATCTATTTCCAGGAAGCCATATTCATTAGGGTTAATCTGCCTACTAAATGAATAAACAAAGGATTTCTCTGTCACTGAGAGGCCAGGTGAGGAGATATCATCTTCTAACACAGAAAGTCATCCATACAAATATAGTGCAGGAAATTACCTGTTGCAATCCCACACCTGGGATCATTTGGCGAGCAGCTCAGAAATGTTATGTAGACAACTGAAATCAAACTAATTATTTAAAAGAAATCTTGTAGATCCTCCACCATCAAAATGAAGGAGATTTTCAATGTGATGCAGAAATACCTGAATGTCTTAGTTGGAATGTATATGGATAGTCAGAAAGGACATTTGTATGAAAATCTTCTGGAGGTACCTTTCAAATATTGTTTCCTGATTAATTATAATTGTTATTTAATGCTTGTTTCCAGTAGCGCTCATCAGTGCATAAGCAGAAGCATGCGAGAAGCACCAACGCAATGTCACTGGAATGCACAAAGACACAAAGTGAGATAAACAGAGATGGGCACAGTTATACAGGGATCTCAAGGCAGGGACAATGATATTGAATTTGATGTGATGGAGCGAGGGAGCCAATAGAGGGATTCAAAGTGATGGGGAGGGGGTGACATGGTCAGAGTGATGAGCAAGGAAGATGATCTTAGCAGCTGTGGTTTCTACAAATTAGGGCAGGGGTCATCTTGAGTGACAGGGAGGCAAGAAAGGATGAGGTTATTCTAGTGATTAAAATAGGAGATGAGGGAAAGAGTTTGACCTATAGGGACAGAAAGAAAAGTTCAGATTTTAGAAAATGATGTGGAGGAACATGTGGCAGGCTTTGAACTTGGCCCAGTCTTATGGTATTCCCAAAGTTATGTAGCAAAAGGCTCTCTCCTTCCCTTCCCTTCCTCAAATACAGGTTCTTTTATTTGTTCCTTATACAGCAAGTATGAGGAAATAAAATAAAATTGAGAATCCAAGGACCTCTTTGATCCCATTGCTTGAAAAATGTATAAGAATATTTTATCCAGACATCTTTTTCCTATATGTGGACACTAAATGCTGAGTAACCATATAACCCTTATGGAGCCTAAGCACAACTGTAATCTGCAGCAGATTGCTGTCACAGAGGCAAAAGAAAATGTGGTATATAAAATCTAAACTAGTCACATTGGAAACTGAAAAGTTAGTTTGTGGTGCTGAAGAAGGAAAGAGAGGAGTGATCAAAGGCCACACTAGTCAGAGGGATATTGGGTATTTGTTTCTTACTTGCTGAATTTTAAGATATAAAAGACACAAATGATGATTACGTTTTCTAAATTAATAGATAAATGATTCCATAGGATACTTCATGACTCGGGGGAGTGGTAACAGGATATAGAAATGTGGAGCTGCACTCCATTGGTTTATATCTAGCCCAAATTGCTATTGACAAAACCATCAATGGCTGCTAAATGACTAAAGTGAAATGAACTGGTCTCAGACCAGTTCTTAGTGGACAGCTGTAACCTACCAGTACAATTGGCTGTACTTGCCACAGTTCTTGGTATTCTCAGCTACAAGGACAAGGACAGAACCATCATGGAGACTGAACTAGTGTTACTAATGATCACAATAAGGTCAGGGCTGGGGTACATTCCTGAGACAGCATGAGGAACTTTGGACTGCCACTGCTTCATCTGTATTTTGTGGAATGAAGACTTCTTTTTTCGAGGGCAATTCTTATCTTTTGAAATTTCACCATGGTAATCTGAGGAAGTGGGAGTAATTTCTGTTTAAAGTGGTCAGAATACATGGGAATGGGATTTCAGCAAGCCCACAAGTCAAAAACGAGTATACTGTTTCTCAAATCTACACAATGTTTTTGTCTGCCAAATCTTTGCATTGGGACCTTTACATGAACAAAACTTTGTGAAAATACAGGTAACTAGCTCTCTTGATAGTGACTTCACATCAGAGGAAGCTGTTGTATGTCAGTTAATCCACCTAAAGATTGGAATACTTTTTCTAAGTAAACTAAATTTCTTTAAAGCCAGCATCAGGACAGAACACACCGGTTTATTATTTTATTGTCCTACAACCATCTCTTTTTGGCCAAATCATATCTTTTTCGGCTGCCTGTTAGCCCTAACTTGAAAGATACACGGAACGTATGAGAATCCAGTGGATCTCCAGTTACATGTTTCACCATCCAAAATATGCAAGTTAAGTTAATTAATTATTGAAGACTCAGAGATCTAATGCCAGCTAATGGTTAATGTATAACTGCTTTCCAGCAACACACTGAAAACATGAAGTTCGAGAATTCTATTTTTCATAACCTAATTGAAAATACTTACATTGCATAACCCAAAGAATCCTGTTCAGGCTTTACAGTACGGCCCATTCCTTGAATCCGCAAAACAGGAATATATATGTACATACGTACACATTCAAGCACACGTGGAATAGAAAAAAATATGCTTTAAAAAGTAAAAATAGCAAAATATTTTGCCCTTTATTTTCAAAATGACCATCAGAATGGCATGTCTGATTATTTAATGTTACCAATAGGTGTTAAAAAGTTACTTTACTGTAATGCAATGAATGTATTATGAAACAGGAAAAGGCAAGTGGCTGTAGTTTAGAAGCACAAAGGTGAGATAATGGCCTTCCACATCACTGAACTGTCAACTTCATTTAGCATAAAATGTTGCATCTGGAGATTTCAAACCATATAACCGTTTAAAAATATATAGAATGTTAAAGTAAATGACAAACAGAGGAGTTGTCACCTTTCAGAAGCAGAAATGTAAAACCAAAGCATATGTTCTGCAGCTATGCTGCAGTATTAGAAATATTTTTTATAACCTCATTTGTTTGCTGCCTCTGTTTTAACTGTGTTGGTGGCTGTATATAAATAAAACACATGCTCTTCAAATGATACTCTGAACGCTTTGATCCACCATTGATTAATAACTAAAAAAGGGCTCTATTTCTGCCCTTTTACAATACAGGGGTCTTTAAGACAAAACAAATTTGGTGGATGTCCCTAAACTGTTGGGATTGAAAAAGTTACCCTGAAGCCTGACTTCCGAATTTAATAACTGTGTGAGCGGATCTGACTGCAGGGGGGATTTTCAGATCTGTATGTAGAAACACAGCACCAGATCCAGTAAGCCCTACATTTGCTGACCTTCCACGGATATCACTGGAAGTTCCACATTGCTGGTTTGTCACTTTGGGCCCAAAGAAAAGGCTTAAACCACATGTATGCCCATGCACCTATATCATTAAGCATTTTGGTAGCTACCATGTCTCTCATTCTGACATAATCATAATAATAGAAAGATAACGTTTAATACTGTATATGACCAACACACATTGCATCATTTTGAAGTAGACAGAAACTTCATGGCATTCGGACTGCCTCTCCATGAAGCCAGAAAATAATGGTACTAAAAGCTGTGACTAGGCCAACAGGCTGAATTTTATTTTTGCCTACCTATGGCAATGTGGGAGGGATTCTTGATAATCATGCTGGTGGAGATCTAAAAAAAGAAAAAAATCCATCCCACCACTTTTTTATAGTTCAAATTTCCATGTCAGCTATCAGCTATAGAGTGATCAGTTACAAGACCTTGATTTAACAAACTACAATATCAGAGTACTACTGAAAAGTAGTTATGGCAGTGTACTGAATTTAACAGTCACATCAAAATGATTTTCATAACACAAAATTGTGTATTATTGCACTAGCACACTTGCAGTTCATATTCTTCATACCCTTATTGGGCCCCAATTCACGAAAGCCTTTAAGCATGTGCTTTAAGCTCCTTTTGTGAAAATGTATGCTTTCCTGAATCAGAGCTTCAGTGAATACAGATTCTCTTCCCTCATAGTGCACTATGGGACAGTACATCTTGTCTACAGTGTAACCTGATCTAGCCATCAACAGATTTTCAAAGTTCCAGTTGCATGTTCTGTTGGGGGTGTACGAGGCATACATGAAACTTTGCAATAAAATCATAAAATAGTGAACATCACTTGCAGTTTAGTTTATCTTATTGTGCATAAAACTTTAAACTATGCTTTCAACCTCTGTTTTTCTGAACATATCGTAGTTCACTATCACATTGGTTAAAAATAACAGAAAGTAAAGATGAAATCTAAATGATTTAAATGCATGCATATGTTCTTTTGTAAAATGCATAATGCATCTGCAATGTTTTTCTTCTTGTTTTGGACACAAATCAAGGGGGAAATGGTTCACTTATGATACAGTGAATTTTTTATCTAAGTTTTCTATGATAAAACGTATTTCCATGTCAGTATTTTACAGCATACTATATTTAAAAACTAAAACGGAAAAAGTAAGCTTAAAAAAATAGAACACATGAGTGCTTAGAATCCTCTCTTATTCCAAATGTTCCATGGTAACTTTAATTTGAGTTCTAAAAAACAAACCCGGATGTCCTATACTCAGTTGCTACATCAGTCACTCACAAATAAGTTTAGCAAAAGTATTTTAAGGTTTTTTTAAAAATTACTGATTTAAAAAAAAATCATCATCAAATGGGATCACATTTCAAAGGTTTGCAAATCCTCTTGGGGATAAGAACCTGAGAGTTAGTCCCCAAGATATATCTTCAGCAAATTGTTATGACAGCAAAAATCTAGTGAGACTATTTTCCTCAACTGATGATTACTTTGGTTTTTATTTCTTCAAATATCTGGTCACATACATATTGTTCTGTCATTCTGGAGGCTTCTCCTCCTGGAGTTGGTAGAGTTGTGAATTTTAACAGAGCTATTTGCATGGCCATAATACTTTTCATTTTTTAATTGAAAAATTCCACAAGATCAGTAGTTTAGTTTCCCACCCCCTAATATGATAAATTAGAGGAAAGACAGGGAAAGCAATACTAAAGGCAGACAATCCCATGATCTTAACATGGATCTCATGGGTACCTATTAGCAGCAGCAAGCTACTCCAAATTAAAGGCTCATCAGCTCTGTCCATGAGTTAGCCAGATAGTTACACATAGGCCTGGTCTACACAAGAAATTCAGCTTCGTTTAACGATGTTGGTCAGAGACTATGAAAAATACACACCCTGAGCGGTGTGGTAAAGCTGACCTAAGTCCCTGTGTAGATGGCACTAGGTCATTCCCTCTGGGGTACGTGGCATAAGTTTCCAATAGTTGACAGTACTTTGGTTTCTCATTTTTTAGAGTTAGCACCTTCCTGTCCTGATAGAAAACCTGTAGCCTTCTTATCCAGGATGTCAGTGAGAATTTTGGCACTAAAACAAAGGTACCTGACTGCTTTTTTTCCACATCGCAGAATGGGCCCTAGGATAGGATGTTGTCTGATATCCTGAGGGAGCAAAGTGTCCTTGCCATAAATTGGCTTGGAAAGAAGAAGGGAGTGTTATATGCTGCTTCAATGCTTTGCCATGTGTGGCATTTGTTTCCCACAACACCTGTTGAGAGATTCCAGCATTGTCATGTATTTTGTATTGTATATTTTCATTAATAAATTGAGAAAATGCTTTCTTCTTTAGTACAGAACAGAGAATCTCCATCTGGATATCTGGCCCTTGATATCCGTGCTTCTAGACAGGTCTGTACTGGTGAGTGCTCTGAAGCAAATATCGCACTGACGAACAGGCTGCATATTTCAAACCTGTTTCAGTTTTAGAAAAAATCTGATCTATTCTAGAACAAGACTCATGAATTTCGAAATGAAAATTGCCTTTACGACTGCGTTTAGCAGCCCCCCACAGCTAACTATGTTTTTATGAGGTCATCCAATATCATGGTATCTGTTTAAAAAGAATAGAATTTAGGTTTCTATTTTGGTTAAACTGGAAATTGGGAGGAATTTTATATAATTTGGGTTTTAAATATTAAGTATTAAATTCTTTTTCAAGAAAGAATATATTTCTTATAAAGTGGGAATAACTGATAAATACATCTGATATCAAAATTAGGAGGAGTGTATGTATCCAAGAGTCATATAGTGAGTTCCATTTTCAGGATCCTTCACTTTTATCCTCTAAGTAGAGGACTGTTTCCCACAAGATGCAGATGGGTGTTTGTTGCTCTTTGAGCAGATTCAGTACTACTGCTCTTTGTTTCACTGGTGTCAGGTAATTCTGAAATCCATCTTCCCTTTCATATAGCTGGTCTAAGGAGGATTACAGAGACATTTTGATTCCTGAAAACCTACTATTCATTAATGTGTCCAGGTTTAAAGTAATTCCTTGTATTATCTTGGTGGAGACTTTACTGAGTGATTTTGCAGACTGCACAGTACTATCATCTCGACTGTCTTTTTTTTTTTAAACTTGTTTATGAGTAGATCCAATAAACTGTTACACAAACACTTTTGTAGCATTGACTTTACAATTCCACCAAGAACAGGAATGGTGTACATACAACTTCCAATACACAGCTGGCCATCAGGAGACCAGCGGTGGCTCATTAGTAAGTTAGCCATTTGTTGACTGTCTTCCTTAACTGCCCCCATTCCTTTGGAGCTGTGTGTTTTGATTTCAGATCTAGCATTGTCGTCTCAATGCGTGAAAAGGAGCCGATAGTGATTGTAAAATGCTATTTCTGTGGTTTTATCAGGTGGAGAGCCAAAAATTCATGCTTGAAATGAGAACCTTAAAAGGATTCAGCCAGGAGCTCCTGGAGACATTGCTTAGATGCTATGCTACATCATATGATGAACCATCTCTTTCCCGTTTTACTGGATTTTGTGTGGACTTTGTTTAAACCTGATTTCCTTCTTGAGCATTCTTCACTTCCTGGATTTATCATGTCATAGACCTGGTGGCTCCAAAGAGACCATCAAAACCCACTTTAAACTCAGACACAAAAAGTTACTTTAGATCTTTGTAAGAGAAGGGGGAGAATAGGTACACTTTCCTAAATGAGGTTACTTGGTTTTTAGTGGTTTCTTGTACCTCCAAACTATCCCAAGACCAAGTCCACATTGTGCACTCATAGCCTATAAAACTTCGGTAACAATAAATAAATAAAAATAAACAAGAGCTGAAACCATTGACTGCATTGCTGGGAGAGGAAAAGATGACACTTCTATGACCAAAACCAGTCTCAAACTCAAGCTAGCTTAAAAGGCCAAACTTTACCCAAGAGCACATTTGTATAACTGAGCTAAAATGATAGTGAAAACAGATGTTCATCATGAAAATGTTGACATAACTTTAACTTTGCATCCTATGCCCAACTTGTTGCAGGCCATACCATTAGCATCCTTCAATGAAACTAGGCACAGGGCTTTTGCACATCTGATTCTCGGTTAGTTGAAATAATCTCCATGTTAGCAATTCCCTTTCAAGCTAAGGTGCCCCATCTTGTGCTCATCGCTGCGTTATATGACACACTCTTGCTTCCAAGCCTGCTTCAAAAAAATTCATCTTTATTCTGAGCATTATTGCTGCAAGTTGTACCGCAAACTGTTGCTACACATACAAGTTCTTGACTGACACAAGTAGAGCTCTGCAAAAGCGACCAAAAATTTGCCCCATTTTGAGTTTCATTATGAACATGAAACCTGAGGCCAGTTAAAATACAAATTCTGTGAAATGTTTAATTTCTTTGATGTGAAATTCAGAGATTTGGACTGAATTTTGTTTTAATTTGGGGGTTCACTCAGACTCCCAAAAATTAAACTGTAACAATAAGTGAGATCTCATGGAATCTGGAGCTTTGAGGGGACTGGAAAGAGATGAGACCAGGCTGTGCAGGGCCTTGAAGAGGAGGACAAAGAACTTGAACGTGCTGCGAAAAGCAAGGGGGAACCTGATGAAAGGCTCTGAAGAGGGTCAGTGTGGCAAGCAATGTTGATGATTTTAGCAGTCGATTTCTGACAAAGCCCTGGAGCCCAAACGAGGTTGCAACACTTGAAACAAGAGATAACCAGAGTCTGGGCAGGGGTTTTAAAGGTGGAAATGGAGAGGACTGAACAGATTTTTTAGATGATGAAGAGAAGACGATGGCTGAATTTGGTGAAAACACAGAAGTAGGAAAAGGAGAATGTGTTTTCTGTAAACTGAAAACCATTTCTAAATCAAAACTTTGTGCAAAAAATACATTTGGAGTGTAAAATTATCTGTGCAAATAGATTCATTTTAACTTTCACATTTAACGCAAATTTAAAATTAAATATCTAAAATGGTATATATTAAAATAAAAGTGTCAAGGACATTCAGAAAAAACCGAAGTAACACAAAAATGATTAATTTTTATAAAACTAATTTCTGAGAGTATTACATAAAAGGAACAGAAATCTTCTCAGTAAACATTCGTCCTTGCAAATATTGTGTAGTGTATATTTTCTGTGCAATTTATGAAAACACAAGGAAGGACGATGGGGTTTCAGGATCTCTTGTAAATCTAACGGTAGCTAGGAGCTCTTAGATCTTGAACATAATAAATATTGTATCCTAGAAGAGCCCATCGGGAATCCCAACTCATGTGTTGCTCCACAACACAAGATCAAAGTGTCAGATCCAATTAGAATCAACACTTTCTACTTATTTTAAGCTTTAATCCTCTTTATGCAAAACAATTAACTGTTAATAGTTGACCAGACACTAGAACTTAGATGAACCTGGTGTGATAAGTGTGTGTTTCTGCTACCAAGGTACAAGGCACCTATAATACACATTTTCTTCTTAAATAGAGGGGAACCATTTATGACCATCGATATTCACCATCCGTTAGTGCACTATTATTTTTCAGATGGCAAAACCATTATATAAATTGAAGGTGGCTTTCCCAGCTGAAAATAAATATGTATCACTTAAGCAATAAGACACTCCAGAGCTTGCATTAATGGGCCACTAGTACATGCCTCGGATGAATTGTGTGACACAAGAACAACTGTCTTCAAACAACAGAGGATTGCACGAATGACCATTAATGGATGCCCTGAAGGGCTTAGTGCCACAATACTGTAATACAGAAAGCAGAATCCCCAATCATATTTTATTTAGCTATTATGCTGGTGAGGTCACAGCCATGATTTCATATAGAAGTGATGCCAACTAAAGAATGATCAAACGGCTGCTTTCTATACTGTGTTTTAAGCTGTAGTTTAATCAGGGATCACCTTTCTGTTATATAGGGAGTTTTTCCATTGATATAAATGATAACAGAATATGGTATTTCTGTTGCATTTTCATTTGCAATCTGTTGGATTCTTTATTGTAAGATAGATCATTGAATTAATGACCTCACTGCACATTACGTGGTGGGGACTTTTGTCAAGCTTGGTGGAGATGGTGTATTGCCCCTTTAAGAGTGGCTAGAGAACCAGTGAGTAACCTGCAGCATGGAGAAAGCTCCATCCCAGGACAGCATGGGGATGCTGGCTCATCTCCCTAGGGCTGCCAACACTGTATTTCAAAAATAAGGGACAGGTTTTTTAGCACTCCCACCCCATCCCTCTCATCCTCCCAATATTATCATTATTATTATTGATAATGGAAAGGAGCATTCACCTACATTTTCCAGGGGTATTTCTTGCTGCTTTTTGCAGCACTCACCTCCTCCCAATATTGTTGTACAGAGATGAAAAAATAAGGGATGTCCCTTGTAATAAGGGACTGTTGGCCACCCTACATCTCTGCCATCCAGGTGACTGGAAGAGAAGGGGACTATTCTCTTTTTCACATCCGGACACTGGTCACCATTCCAGCCATGGAAGTAGCTGAAGTACCAGGTTCTGTTATGATCTGCTGTGGGCATTATGCTAGTTGCTCCTTTCTTGGGGGGCTGTGAAGCAATTTTTCCCCTCACCACCAAATTGGCCAAGGCACGGTGAGGTTTTTGCCTTCTCCACAGTGGATTCCCACGCTGAGAACCCAAGTGTTGAATTTAAGATGAGAAGGAATATTCATGGTAAAGTTATTATTGCCAGAAAAATAGGGAAAATCAGAAAAAGGTCATGCAGAAAGTGTTGACCCTATATAGATTTGCAAATGTAATATTCAAATGAAAAAGGTTTGCTCTGTACTCAAATATTGTTTAACCAGTAGTTCTACCCTGCATAATAAGAACACACATGTTTCTCTATTATTTGCTTTGTGACTGTTAGCTGGGTATGGTTTTTCTGAATCATGAATGAAATAAGCTAAGGCATCTATTTAAGAGCAGGATCGACACAAAATAATTAAGATACATTTACTCAACTTTGCCTTTTTCTTTTTTGTTCCATATTTTTGCAGGAATTTATGGCTCGATTTTTAAAAGATGCTAATCATGTGCAGCCCCTGTTGACTTCAATGGGATTTGTGACTGCCCAGCACCTTTGAAAATTAGGCCAGTAGTTTTTAATCTGGGCTGAGTGTCATCATGCATTGAAAAAAAATTGCTATATTATACTCAGGATATAGAATAAATATTTTAAGACAAGTTTCAGTAAGCGTACAACAGCTGTGGAGGACAGTACTTAGAGAAGCAGATGACAGATTCATCTTCACTAATTTCAAAAGAGAACTCTATTAGATTTTGGAATGTACTATATCTACACTCAAGAAGTCGATCAAATTAGACAGAAATACCTTTAGCATATTTGGACTTTCCCCAGACTTTAGTTTGGAAGGGATTGTCTCTTGGAGCTAATATAATCTAAACAGATTAACCATGGCATAGTTGAGATTCAAATTTAGTATACTTCCAAAGTTACTGGTGGTTCTCCCACGGAGATGATTTGATTTTATAAGCTCCATAGTAAGTTGGGCTTTCCTGGGGACTTCCAATAAGATGCCAATCACAATGTAGTATTGTTAATATACAGGGCTACTCACAGATTTACATGAATTCTCCTTTTCCTATCAAAATAAATCAAGAATACCAACAAAAGCTACACCGTCATGAAAGAAAACCACAAAACAATTCATAGTTAAAGCTTAACACTGAATAATACACTCTCCAACACCTAGATTATAACAGCTCTTTTCATGCCCTTTGTTTTCCCTAGGTAGTGGAAGGACTATGGTCCATTTCACGCAGAACTGTGGTTTTCCTTCCACCTCTCATTTTTTCACATAACTGTGATGGGCTATTAGAGACCATGTCAGCTGGTTAGTCATCCCATGCTTGTGTATTTGAAAAAAAAGGTGTTGGAGGAAGCAGGGCTCTTGAGCAATGTAAAAAAAGTGATGTTTTCCCCACATATATTCATGCAGAGATTTGGGGCCTGATTCGCCATTCATTTACCTGTGTTATTCCACTGACAGAAGTGTGTTTACTGATGATTTACACTGGGGTAAACGAAAGAAGAATCAGCCCTGGGTTTCTTTCACTGCATAAATCTTTGTTTTCTGGGCAGGGTGCTCAGTTATACATTTCTACAGCAGCTCAGTGTAAAATCACTGTTAACAATGGGAAGTCAGACTTATGAGCTGATGAATGTGTAAGCATCTTGTCTCGCTTTAGCTCCACTACATTCTCCTTCTGGTCGCCCGCATCACAGGTAACATCTGTAATCTTATTACAAAAAATTTGAAAAGCTCATGGAAGTAAACTTGCTGTCTGGAAATATAAACATTTGATTGTTGGCAACAAAGAGGTGGTGGTGGTGGGGACACTGTTTACAAAATAAAATGGACAGAACAACAAAGAAAACAGGAGAGAGTTTTGCTTATGTACGGACTATGTCTTTATTTAATGAGTACCCCGAAGAGAGAACTCGTGACTATACAGTCCTAACATTCCAAGGCAGAGGGCTCTACTTATTACATCATTACCATGCAGTGCAGTGATCTCAGAAGGTCTAGAGAAGAGAACTAGATGGAATCCTGGCCCCTGAAATCAATAGGGGTTTGGCCATTGACTTAGATGGAGCCAGGATTTCACCCTCTAATGTTCTGGTCATCGGTCCTATATAAAGGAAAATTAACAGTTGTATAAGTGATTTTTTTAAATATCCTTTTTACTTCTCTTTAATGAACCATCCTCATTGGAAAACTTTTGAATTTTATCTCAGAACGTTTTCTACTAGCCAGGACCAACTCACTCAAGTTGTTAGAGCAACTATCCATGAATTTTCTACAATGTAAGCATTAATCTTTTATGGGAGAACTGTAATGAATTCAGCCCCCAGAAGTACCATACGATACTATCAGACGTTCACTGATAATTTTTGAACGGGTATTTGTGTCAAACACAGCTTCATTGGATTGATTGTACACTAACAGTAATAATAAATGGGAGACATGCAGAATATACATGGTTGGTAGAGTCTTCAGGATTCAAATCTAGCCAAAAAACAAATATATATTAAATAATGCAATCGGCATGTAAAATATTGTTGATAATTAAAATCTCTTATATATTAAATTTTATTTTTATACCTTTCAAAATGAGCCAGAAGAGAAAAATGTCTAATGAAGAATACAGATTAATTAAAAAACAAGAGACCTTTCACTTCTTGAACTTTATTTCATTCCACCTTACTGGGTATATCTCTAAATAAAGCTTATACAAAGGGAGAGAAATATTATTTATACGTTTCTTCTTATTTCTAAAATGCAAATATGAGCTCCCATCTGTGTTTTGGTTGCCCGTGTCCCAAATTACAATCACAAAATAAACAAAGTACTGTCCAGAAATATAAATAAATGTATACACACACGATATACACATACCCAGGATAAACTAAAAACAGCATGTAACACAAGGTTTGAAAGTTGCTCCTTTCTTTCCAAGTCAAGTTACTAGAAATGGTCTTAAGAATAGTAAAATTAGACAATTTGATTATCTCAAATTAGTAATTTAACACAACAAAGAAATGCACAATTAGTGCCGCTAATCAATCCGTCTGTGACTACTCACCTACACGAATTACAAACTGAGAAAGCTCAGCTACCTATGCTCCCATGCTCTAACAATAGAAGCCCCTGTCACCTGTACTAAACGGCCAACTGAGCTAGTCTAGTAATTGTTGCAAAAATGATCTATTAAAGGAGAAAACTGACACAGTGGAAAAGAAGAGGATATGAGCATGTTTATAAATGCAGTGGAAGCCTTATGGATGCGCTTCAGATCATCGCTTTTTGTGACCTCTTGATTAAAAGGTACTGTTTCCTTGGGATTTCCTTTGGTTAAAGACGGCGGGGAGGAGGGGAGAGTGAACATAAATAATCCTTTCTTTAAGGGTTAAGATCTTTTCTAAATCATATTCAAGCTTTCATCTCAAAGTAATTGAGGCTTAACTTGTCTCACAGCTACCACAGAATCATGAATTCCACGATATGAAGTACTATATACACACACAACTTTCTAACATTTGGGGATTTGCGGAGTGGGAGGAGAGAGAGGAGTCAGAGAGAGAAATGTGAGGTGAATGCATACGATGCTTAACCCAGAACAAATGCCATTGACAGCCTTATCACTGGAGCACATGGACCACTAATAGGGAGCAAAAGCCCAGCAATAACACTGCTGCTACACAAAGGACTGTCCCAGCAGAGATGAAATGAGAAACTTGATAAGAAATCACAAGCTTCCTATCCTCTCTCACCAGAGAAAGGGTTTTGCTTCTAAATTTGAGACCCAGGTTGAGTTTACATGGCTTGGCTCCGGTGTAGAACTCCTACTTCTTATGTTATTTACATTAAAAGTAGGGAAAAAAAAGTTTTTTGTGGTGTAAAACTTTTGACTCAAAAAAAAAAAAAAAAACGAACTAGTCCTGTGACCCTTCACCGAGACCATCCTGGACTTTCCCTAAGACCATGAAGAGAAAAGGCAAATAATAGTTTGGCTAAAAACTTCACCATCATTTTATTTATCTGTGATAATATTCTGAAAATAAGCTCCAAAATGGGACATACACAAAAAGGTACACAGACTTTTTCAGTGAACTTGAACTAAGCTACGGTTCAACTAAAAAACAACTGTCACAGATTTCTTCTACTTCCAGCCAGAAACCAGGCTCAGTTCTAAGTTGACTTTTGATCTGCATTCTGGGGAGCAAAACTACCTCAACTGAGAGTGGGAAAAAGTTTACTTAGTCTCTGTGAATCCAATCCCCCTGGCTTTGCACAACTCTGCTTAAGCTATTATCTTCAGAATTCTTGACTTATATTGCACTAAACTGAAAATCAATTCTTAATACTATGATCATGTCTGTTTTGGGAACAGAGAACAATGTATCATGGGATTTTTAAAAAATTATTTCAAGGTACTGGAAAAACTGGAAAATAAAACTTCTAAAACTTGCTTTGCAAAAACATTCATCGGTTTAACTGAAGATCTGTATTAAGGGAACAATATCACTCTTTTACTATAATAAAGCCACGGTACAAAGTTTGAGTGTTTTTCAGTAGTGCAGAGTGAGGCAATATTAATGTGAATATAACTGGTAAGTATGTCAAGATATGGGATAATAGGAAAGATGATCAAGATGATTAATTGTATAATATTGCACATGTATGTATGTATGAAAGTCCTATGCTGTATCTCTGCTCCCAGGTCTTCTAAGAATTGTTAAACAAAACAACTGAAGAAAAAACATATCACAATACTCTGGGTCTGTAAATATATTTATTTTATGCAATAACAGTTAGAAGAACTCTCCATTGCCTTCTTATTAATTTACACACATAAAAATGCCCCTTGCAAACAAGTTCTCTGTACCTCTTTGTGTGCTACCCACCCGATTATTTACCTGGAAAACATCAGCTGAATACACAGAGTATGGAAACATAGTAGTTCTGGATTTAGTTAGTTTGATTTATCTATTTAATTACAGGAGGTGAGGAAATCAATATTCTACAGTCTTTAAATCTACTTAAATTCAGAAAAGGTGAACTGCATATGTAAACATTTATAGCCATGGGACTAACATGACATTACCTATGGAGGGCCCTATTCAAGCTGCTAATAACTGAATCAAAGACTTTTTTCAAATCTCACTGTCTATATGATTTATATTTTTTTACCAGTTAATGGGCCTCAAAATGCCCAGAAAGGAAATGTAAAAGGAACCTCAGACTTCTCCTGCCTCCATAAGTATCACAAGCTCTATTGTCCAGCCCTCCCCTATGTGCAGCACTCCTTTGTTCACACAAGAGGCTCTGCCATTTGCTCTTGATTCACAAAGGTGTAAAAGGGCTATGTACTCTCTACGTCTAGAATACATGTTCATGTCTGTAGCAGTAGGTGAAATGAGCAAAATACATTCTTGAAGAATAATGCCTACCATATGCTTTCAAAAACAAGAGAGCAAGATTAGTATTCTGAGAACTGAATGGTCCAGGTAATTCATCCTGTGATATGGAGTTTTTCCACTTTAGATCATCAGTCCACATCTGTCCCAGCTCAATAGTATCCATAAGTTGTGGCCATCTGATTTTTCACCTGTCTACTTGAAACTAGCTAGTAATCTCACAGCATTTTCTAGTTGAGTAGCACCTGCATCTCAAAGAACAACCCTCACAGATGAATTCGTTCATTTGTTGGCAGTCTCAGTAGAAAGGCCAATGATAAGTGGGCACAGAGATTAACTACCTTCTGTCCCATAAAGACTGAGTCTTTCCCTTTACACATAGCCAAGGGGCAATGTGCACTGGAAACTGGTACAGCTGAATCTCATTCTGTGCTGAGGAGTGGCCTTCAGTCCCCAGAAATTTTAGTCCTTCACTTTCCACACACACCACATCCAAAAATTTTTTTAGAGAGGCAAAAAATAAATTAGTATATAACAATTCTGTTAATTTCTCATTTACCCATGATACCGAAGTCCGGTCTGTCAATTTATTCCTTCTATACTTCTGCCTAGAGTAACACACACCAGTAGTTGCAAGACATTAATGTTACGACATGCATCCCTGCAGCTGAGTCTTTCCCAAGCCAGGCAATGATCCAGCAGCAAGTACCCAATCAGCAGTGTCAGGTCATTTTAATTTCTCTTCACATCTCCATAGTCCATAGGGCATAGCTGTTCCTAGAAGTAATCATGTATACTGCACTGGCATCTCTGAGCCCACTGCAGTCAGTTCTGACTTAAGGCTGTCTTTATAAATCACCGATTAACATTTTTTTCCCCACTGAATCAACTACATCAAGTTTAAAATCCCATTTTTAAGTGTCCCCATTCTGTACTGCACAACTCGCACATAAAAACCCTCTGTTCTTTAAAAGCACATTTCAGTAAACAAAAAACTAAACTGATCAGACTCCCCAAATTATTACTTGTTCTATAAACACAGTAAAATTCTTATCAAATAACGACTTACTAAAACACTTATTAAAATAGCTATTCTGCTAGTAACATTTGTTCTAACAGGTATTACTTAGAAGAGCTAGAATTTACAGCCCAGGTATCCCTTTTAATGAAGCGACGGAAGGTAAAACTGTAAAAGGTGCACTGTTTTCCTTGGCACTGAACAGGCGATGTCCCTTATAAGAATGGCGTGTTATATGACCATTATTAAAACCTCTTGATTACTGTGGAGAACTGAAAAAGGGCCAAATCCTCCCCCTGCTTCTTAGATCAGCATCACAAACAGAGGACATGAATGCAATCACTACCAGTGACAACAAACTACCTTATACCATTCAGGTAATTACAGATTCAGGTCAAGGACTCCAGACCATACTGATTACATCTCTGCGCAACAAGGACCCGCCAGCACTGGCCGTCTCCACTCATGCAGGGGGACAGCTTAAGTATCTATGACGCCAAGATTCCTCAGGCCCTATCAACGCCAGTAACAGGAAACCAGTGACCGCTCAGGCCTGTCAGCTATTGCCTCTGGCAAGAAGAACAGACTGGGAATTCATAATGTTGGTTACTACATCTGCCAGCTGCATTCACACATCTTTACTACCTGAGTAACTGATCTCTGTTACTCCACGGAAACACCCATAGGTGTATGGTATTTGGGAATGAATATTTGATCACACACAACAGAAAAGAGCTTGGATGTTTTAAGGTGTGACAACAGAGGCGTTTATTAAATGCCAAGGGAAAGAACTGCTGGACAGCACAAGTCTGCCATGTAGTCCTTACCTTAGTGGTGTCAGTATGAATAATAAAAGATCAAATGAATAAAGTTTTCATTTACTTCATCTGGGGGGAAAAAAGAATGGCTCAGCCAGTTATAATATGCCAATTGCTTTCTTTTGTCACCATTTTCTTGCTCAAGTGACAATGCAACAAAATTAATTTTTAATTTGCCTCTTCTGATCCTACTTCATTTTCACTGGTATTCACTGTGTTAGATGGCCAATCACCGCCAACTTTCTTGGTGAAAACCAAAACAAAGAAATCATTAAGCACCTCTGCCATTTCCACATTTTCTCTTATTGTTTTCCCTCCTTCATTGACTAATGTTTCTACCCTTTCCCTGGACTTCCTCTTGCTTCTAATGTATTTGTAGGATAGGCAATATATACCTTTTATACAAGCTTTTCTGGTAGGGACAGGTTGCAAGAAATGGTTTTTGAGGGAAGTCCTAGAGCACAATTTAACCTGATGCACAAATTAGAGTCTCTGTAACAGAAGATTATAATTAACAGAAGTATTTATGCACCTCCCCAAATTCAGTACCTAGACTGCTATGTATATTCACATGAATCAGATTTCCACAATAAGGAGATTTTCCAAGAAACAGGCCGTACTTGATCTGCTCTATGTGTAGATTTAGACTGGGGATAGGTCTCCATAGCCACCAATACCCCGAATCTTCTCAGAGCAAAGAAACAAGTGATTCAGAAACAAAACATCCTCATCAGGTTGCAGCAACTGAACAAGTGCCAACATTAGGGACTGAAATTAAAACATGCATGCAAACTTGGTTGTATACTGCAAAAAACCAATACCAAAATAAACCAAAAGTCATTTTGCTTTATCGAAAAGTAAACCCTGATGTTTAACTTTACCCAAGGTAACTTTATCAAAATGTTAACCCAACAAAAAGGATTTAAATATAACTGGAGCAAATAAAGTCATTTTAATTAAAGAAACCCAACAAAACCTACCTCCAAACTTTACTGTTAAAAATAGCCCTTCCATAATTTAAACATAATTTACTAAATTCTGTCTAACATAATACTTAGATCTCACTTTTTTATTACAGAAATGGGCCTGATTCTATACTCAGTAACTTTGATTTTATTCTGGTATAACTCCCTGGCTCTCATTGCAGATCTTCCTGATTTACATCAGTGCAAGTGGCCTATACTTTTTAAAATTAAGAATTATTTTAAATCCTCAGTGCCACAATATTTTACATGACATCATGGTTTTGCAGATATACCTATAAAAGTTATAATAAAAATATGCACAGTATTGCTGGTTAAACACAGAGCTGTCACCAGCAGGGGGCTGGTGAGTGAAATTGTGTGTGTGAGCTATTAAATGCGCTGCCAAAATAATCAAAGCTGATAAACATATACTTGCAATCTTTTGATGGCAAGACCAAGTGATAGAACTTGATAAGACAGGCGCCACGCTGGTCACATCTCTAAGCAACAGGCAACCAAACACCCAGATAAGCATCTTCATAAAGTGCAACAGACTCAAATGTACAGGTCAGAACTGAAGAATCACTTCCTGGTTCAGGTTAAGTAATAAAAAATTTATGACCTACTTAAAAAAAAACCCCCTCAAACCTGGAAAGGTATTTTCCAATAAACTTGTTTTCATAAAGAACGTAAGCCATTCAGGACGTGCCTTGGTAATATCAGCAGGAAATAAGAATATTTACAGTACTGGACTTACGAAGACAAAAATGTAATGCAGCTCAAGAGTGGTATTTAAAATAAAATCGTTACATTCAAAGCTGAGTTTAATGTAATTTGCTGCACACATCCATTGAGCATTTTTTTTCATTAAAGGATGATAGAAAGAGAGAATGAGTGCTAACACTCTGTCTCTCGTCTGCTGGACTCTGTTTCAAGTGCAGAATGCAACTTTGAGAAAAAGTGCATGAATTTTGTTGTGTCTCCTTTACCCTTTGGAGAGGCCACATCACTATACCATCCAATGTGATCTGGCACATCTATCTTTACTAAGGAGTAATAGTTTCTGCATGGGAAAGAACCAGAGCTCAGCCAATACAAAGGCTTCGAATAGAGGTTCAAGTCTCAGAATCAAAAATCAATTAAAATCCAAACTGTAGGGCTGTGCAATTAAATAAAATATTGGTATCAGCATGTCACTGGCAAAATCCATGCATTGTTTGTAAGAAACATATAAAGTGTCACTTTACAAAACAGCATTGTACGATAAATATATTTTAGTCTTATAACAATATATACTAATATTAATGTGGACACACATGTTAAAAGCATTACTAAAAAAAGCTTCATCACATTCATATGAGCCACTTTACACAAAGGCCCCACCTACACAACAGAAGAGGGTTATTTAGCACAGAGAGATAGTCATCTTCTTGCATGGTTTATTGTCTGTAGCATAGATGGAACAACTTGGTTAGAGAACCATGTTACAGACTGGCTAAGGACTTAGGTCACAGTTCCTTATTTGTATTGTTCTAACCACCCTGCAAATGCCCCCAGCTATGCTGGACAGCTGCCATGGTTGGATTTGTAGGGTGGAATAGCCTAAAACATTAATAATTTAGTATTCAAAATTGTAAATATACTGACTGAGATTCCCACTATGATTTAAGTCTGTTATATTTTATTTTTAAAAGATAACATTTTTCAGATGAACTACTACAAAAATGTACTTGTAGGTTTCCCTACATAGCCAATACAATTTTCTCAATATTTCATATACATTTATTAAAAATATTCCCAGGATGCAGTCCCAGATGTCTGCCTAGTTTCAAGCAGAGTTAATTTAACAACTTTAAAATTTCTGAAAATAGGGATTTATAATGCCAGTGATGACACAGCCATAACTATGGAGTGTGAATGTAATTACTACACTTAATTATAAACATGGATCTAGAAAAAGACACCAAAATAAATACATTTGGCACACAAAAAGGTATCTTAGATTCAGAATTTATATCTATAGCAAACAGAGTCCGGAACAGGAGCTTTAATTTTAACTCTATTTAAAACACCCTTCACAAATCAGTTTCTTTATGTGTTGCAGTTTCCTTTTACAGTTTAAACCTCAATCCAATCAGTGGTCTCTAGGGATTTTCAAATCGCTAAAGATTAAAATCCTCTCTGACTTGACTGTTTGACTAATGTTGTGTGTTTAATAATTCTACTTGTGAGAGATTTTATTTGACAAAATCCTGCTGTATGGAACCTTCACATTCTATACAGCTGTACTGGAGTATAAAACCCTGCTGCCCTTGTTTCTTTATGCATAGTATACCACGGCACTAAGAAACAAGGGCAGAAAACTTTATAGTACATATATTATTATGCTGATCTTGAAATAATCATGGTTTATTTAAAGTTGTTCTCCACTGCAAAAGGAACCAGTGAAAAATATTCCTGCTAAAGAAATGTTGGTTAGTTTATCTGATAGGCAGTGTTCATTCACAGACATTGCTAATATACACATGGATATTTTTCATTGGCTGGTAATTCATAACCATGATAGACAGAGATTATTAGTGTAATGATTTTCTAAACTTTATGCTTTCACTAATAAAAGCATTCCTGTGTTAGCCCTGACACACCTTCTGTTTCTTTAGATCAGGCACTCTGATATTCTGTTTAAGTAAATTGAACACACATACTGTATTTAGATTTTATGTCAGTACTGCTACTTCACATTCGAGTGATCAAAGACAAAATGAGTCATCATCTTGGTAGTTTTCAATATAAGTTCATTAAATACAAGATAGCAGAGACCCTACAGTAGATCTGAAAATTTTGACAGCTCTTTAAATATATGGCTTTGGTTAATAACAACATGTTACTAAGCAAATAAATAAAAGTTTGATAAATGCCATTAATGTCAATCAAAACATGAAATCAACACATGTGTTTTCTACCTGAGGTAGCATCGATCACCGTGGAAACTCCTCTGCGATCAGAAATCGGACGCGATGATCCTGGCATGCTAACAGGTTCAGAGCGAACAGGCTGAATCCTAAAATTTAAAATCACGTGTCACTTGCGTCAAAATCACTGCTCATTAAGGCTGTTCTTAAATCAAGAAAGCTGAACAAGTCCAATCAATTAAAGAACTATTTATTCTAAAATCAACCAAGCGTCAAAAGCTTTTATTTTCCACTGGTGTGTGGATCCAATCAATGGATGATAAATTTCAGGAAAATTAAGTGTCTCCATACTTTTTCTTAGGATTAGCATTCTTAGAAAGCCACAGAGAAAAAAAGAAAACCCTAGCTCCACAAATTCCCCTTATTACCCACAGGTATGGTATATGTCCTTAGGCTTAGCAAGCAAAACTGGTTTGTGCGGGGAGGGGAAGGTTATATTTTTAACTACCTACTCTCCTGCCAGCATACATCTTTCTTCATTTAATCAATGATTTGTACATATATACACACATAAAATTCTTTAAATATCCAGCATCTGGACATCAGCTGGCTAGGTTCCAAAGAACTTCAAAAAGCCAGGTATACATATTAAGAGTCCAATCCGAAATATCCTTACACAGGGGACAATGTAATTGAAGTCAATGGGCCTACTCACGTGACTAAAGACTATTTGCATCAAGTTCAGAGCCCAGGAGAGTTGCATAATTTTCAGCAGGGTGGGT
Source organism: Dermatemys mawii (assembly GCA_007922305.1). Taxonomy (NCBI): domain Eukaryota; kingdom Metazoa; phylum Chordata; order Testudines; family Dermatemydidae; genus Dermatemys; species Dermatemys mawii. The sequence goes on from ML677374.1 coordinate 5,391,996, forward strand.
CGTCTTCCACACTTGCACTGTTTTATTCGTGGGAGATGGGAATAGAGTCTAAATCCAGAGAGCCAAAATCATGAAACTTGAGGTTCTAGAATCATCTGTTGGCTCTGAAAGATGTAGACTTGCTAAAGCTTGTGAACTCTTTCTAGCTATCATAGGGGAAGCAGAAATTTATGACAAGTATAGCACTTTTTAAAAATCACTGGCTACCAATAAATACTAACAACCTCCCCCTTGAAAGCCCACATTCAAAGATTGATAACTTTAAATTAATGAAACCGAGAACAACTAACACCTGAACATTTTGAGGAAACATACTGAGATGAACTACTTGTTTTTTTTATTGCACCCATTTTCAGCAGAGTAACAGAACTAGGTCTCACTCTGGCACCTTCTGACAATCAATTAGCAATTGTTGACACATTACAAGGAAGTCAGCTGCTCCCAGAAAGTGGTTAATAATGTTAGGAAATATTAAAAATAAGAATGGAGGAAAACAAAGCAAACCCAATACAAAGTAAATTGAAAAAAGACAAGGATATGAATTACTCTTTAAGAAGAAACAGAAGTCATAAACCAACTCAAGCAGCAACTTTTGTTTTGTGGTATTGAGATGTTCTTGCTGTTGGCAAAGAGGCAGATAAAAACTCACTTCCATCATACAATGTGATTTTGCCCACGACAAAATCATGACATATATGAGGGAAAAAGTTTTCAAGGCATCTCTAGGTTCAAATCTAGTACCAGAATTTTACATAATACACTAAACAAGGAAAGAAAAGAAGATGGAAAGAGAGGAGGAGACATTCCAGTAGTTCACTTAGTGTTCCAACACATTGATTCCTTTATAGTCAGCAGGCTATAAATCTAGACCCTGATGCTCCTAGTCATGTTATAGCAAATGATGTTGGCTAAGCAATGCAGAAACTGTGAAAGGCAATGAAGCACTGAACATTTTAAAGATTAAGTGCAACAGAATAAGACAACTGGCTTTGCACATCTTCGTTTGTTATTCAGGAAAGAAGCATCAACATAAGGGAATCTAGGTGACCACTAATGACATTTGGATATCAATTTTTGTCATCACTTTCTCCTAGATAAATATTTATCATTAACAAGACAGGTGCTCATCTAAGCATCTGATCCAGAAAAACCTGATATTAATTGTTATGCATTTACATGGAAGAATTTATTTGAGCAATTGGCTAATCTGTGTCTAAATAACTAAGAAACTTTATTGTAAAATTAATTTTACTGTTACCTGAGACTGTTGAGATCCAGGTCGTCTGTATCAAAGTCCAGAAGAGGCTGTGGGGTGTCACTTGGACCATGTGACTGCAGCACAGAAGAACTGGATGAAATGACCGTTGTTTGACCTGAGGGATGAATCGTTTTGAACTGGAACTGGGGGCCCATCCATAGGCGTCTGTGAGGTCCAGTGTGAGTCACTATTTCAACCTAGAAGAATATTGTACACTATATTGAGAAAGTCCCACCATCTCATGACCCCTCTAGAATTCCAGGGCAACCAAACCGGGGAGAGGCATTTTGCTCCATTTCCTTACAAGAAATTTCACCAGCGCAAAATACAGAATGGCTTTGCTTATATAAGATCTGATCCCTATAAAGGGCCTTTTGCAAAGCTTTGAGACCCCTCGAGTCCCGTGGTTTCAGTGAGAGATGAAGGTACTCAGATATGGACAAGGAGACTCTCTGCACCCTGCAGGATTCAGCCATTGATCAGGAATTAAATGGGTGTAGAACCTGAACAGGATTCTGGGTTAAACTATTTTAGAAATTAACAGCATTTTAACTCTTCAAAATAAAAATCTACAGTGAATCCAATTTTCAAATCTGGGCTCCTACACATCATGTCCAAACCTTGTATCTGGATGTCCATATTGGCACTTAGGCATTCAAATCCCTGTTTTAAACCTACGTGCTAATCTGAGCATCCATATGCGGGAGTCAGAAATGTTATTAAGGCATCTGACTTTGAAAATTAAGCCCTGTGTGTCGCTCAAGATCAGAAAACAACTTCTCTTGATAATTTTTTATAAAAATTTCGAGGAGACAAAATCTCTGATTCTGCTTACACTGTTTTGGAGCCCATAACATTCACCATGACTATCATTTCATATGACCAAGTTTTTACCTTGTTCTTACCATTGCAAAATGAATTCCATAGCTACTAAACTAACAATTTAGTATTTTTGGTGACAACAACAGAAGAACATAGTTCAGTCTTTGTCCACCTAGACCAAGTGAACCAACTGAAAACCTTCCCCCATACATCTTTGTCAACAACTTTAATCCTGACCAGGTCAGGGAGTCCTCTCTTTAAGAGCAAGCTGTTACAATTTTGTTCAGTGCATTGCTCTGAAAGCTCACACTGTAAAAAGCACTTCTTCACATGTATAAAGTGTGAATTGTATTTCAACAAGAAGTTGACAATTACTGTTGGCATTTCTGAAGCTACTGCTGGCAGAGACCATCTTGCTGAAAAACAACATCATTTGTAATAGATCATACAGCTCCCGCCAGACACACATTATCACGTATATACAATACAACCATGTATATACAATACACTTACTTTAGCAAGACAGATAATGTTTAACATATATGCATTCAGTTGAAAGTCTGACAATTTAAACAAAAGCAAATGGGTTTATTTTCCACGTACTAGTGCATATATACATAACCTGAGGCCCAGTACTTCCATACGTACTTTAAATGGAGAGGTGTGTACAGAAAGTGCATGCAGATTGCGTAAATTTCTGAAGTTTGCAAATAACTTCAAACAAATTTCATCCTTTAAATCAAGGATACTTGCTCTTAATGAGAAACTAAATCCATGGCCTGTCTGAATCTTATAAATACGTCATTTTCAGTGAGCAAAACAGGAGAGAGCATCCAAAATATTTTTGCCATGTGAAGAATGCTTTTTTCATACTGACACCTCAAAACCAGATGATCATCAATTTTTTCAAAACACTTTAAAAAAAGTTCTCTCTAAGAATTCAAACTAGCATGAGAATTTCAATGAGTAATTTTGTTTTGAAAAAGTATGTAATTGTGAAAGTAGACCCTTAGAATGAACAGGTCAATCCAGCCATGAGCACAAGACCATTAAGACATAGCTAAGAACAACAGTATATGCAAAGACACTTTAAAGTTTTCATTTCCAGAAACAGAGTTTCTGATTTTTAAATTTTTGTGAACAGGTACTTTCAAAAGCACAAAATCAAATAGCCTACTAAATTCCTACCATTTTCTATTAAAATAATAAATAACTCCACAAACAAATAGAATTCAGAACACTGAAGACATCTTTCGGTAGTTTTGTTACATATAGATGTGTGTCTTCCTACTTAGCATCTTACTGTTTTCTTTAATGATTATCAGATTTCTGCACTTTAGGTGACTTCTGATTCTTACACAAGGTTATTTTAAAAGCTTAGAAAATATTGTTCCAAGGCAATTATTTGCAAGCCTGGGAGGACAAAAGCCTAGTCTGTGTAGTACTACCTCCATATTTCCACTTATCTTGGGGTAACTCAGATTGATTGCAAAGGTTTATAATTTAAGTAGCTTTTATGCAGCAATGTAAATTAGGCCACAGATAAAGCATTCTGTATATTTTAAGCTTGAAACCATCAGTGTCACAGAGCCGAGAGGTAAACAGATGCCTTTGAAATTTTACCGAGGCTATGGCCAGATGTTCCTATTCACTCTCCTGTTGTGTGCAGGACAAACATATTGTATCTACTTCACACTGACAGCACACATTACCCACTGTTCTAATTGAAAAGTTGAAGTGAAGGGCAGTGTTTTTTCACTGCATACTGTTACTGTTGATAACAACACTTTAATTTTGAAAAACATACATGTTCTTTGGGCTTAACCTAAAGTGGCTTGCTTAGAGAAAGCTAGGATCTTCATGTTCAAAAGAGGTATCATCACTTTTTTCACTTAGCAAAAACTAGAGCATTCCTGGTGCACTTCCTGATTTCTCTTTTTGTGTAATAAGAGAGCTCATTTGAGAATTTTTCTCATATAAACTATACTTGGTACTCTATTACAGAGTATTTATGACAAGACTTGAGTAGTGCTGTGCTCCTATTACTACTCTGAATCATCTTTTCATTAGCAACACACAATCCCATATGCCATATGTCCATTTTATTCTTGCTTTGTGAGCCACTTGCTACACTAAATAGTCCAAAAACCTTGCTTTCTTGCCTGCTATTTATACCTGCCTCTGGAGATTTCCACAACATTCATCTGATGAAGTGGGGTCTTAGCCCAAGAAAGTTCATGATCCCTAAAATCTGTTAGTCTATAAGGTGCTACAAGACTCTGTCACATGAGCTAAATTGTAAAGTAATTCAATTATGTTGGAACGTGGATTATGATATAACATTTGGAGTTACAGTATTCAGAAAACTATTAAAAACTCTGGCTGAAATCCTGGCCTCATTGAAATCAGTGGCAAAACTCACATTGACATCAGTGGGGCCACAATTTCACCATTTGTCTTTATGAAGTGACAAGATAGAGACAGCTTCAGTAGGTCTGACATATCACTGTGAAACCAAAACTGAAATCTTAGGCCATGGTTTTGTAACTGGATCCCTGCAAATGGATCCCTGAAGTCACTGGGTAGACCTATTGCAGGACTACAATCTTATTTGAGGAATATACTAGATATGGTTTAAAAGTCACTGGATGTAGCAGATCTTCAACATATCCATGAGGCAATGGACTATATCTGAAATAGTGCCAAATTAAAATGTGAAAGCTGGACAGAAGCACTGAAAGTACGACACCAACCTAGCAATGTATCCAAACTGAAGAAAATTCAGGCAGACTGTCAGGATAAATTCTGAAAGTGCTGGATAATTGCTTTGGTAAATTAAGTTATTTTTCACCGTTTTCAACCCTTACAAAAATAAATTTCAAAGGTCAATCTAAAAAAATTACAGAAATGGAATTTCACTTTGTTATTTATATCCTGTGTTTGTAAGCTGAACCTTTGCATTGAGTCAAATCATTAAATCCTTATCTCGTTCTTACTAAGGGAAAACGACCACTGAATGTAATGAGAATACTTCCTGAGTAGAAACTTAAAGGTTTGGCTTAGTATGCAAAATAGTTCATTCATATCGAGATCATCATAAAGTATTACAGTTAACTAACCTTCCAGTCTTAAATTAGGACATTGTATAACAGAGGTTTATCAACCATTAGACAATGCCTTAAAAATAAGTGAATTATAAAGATATTACATCATATTCTTCAAAATTTATTTTTCTGTGTTATGACTTAAAGATGACCTAGTAAGGTTTTGCAAAGAAATTTTCTTTCTGTTCCTTTAAATTTATTTCATATGTTTATGGTCCCAATATTATATAATGCATTCCAAAATTACAAATACATTTATAGTTTATGCCAAATTATTTGAAAATTGGTTCTCTCTCCACTTATTGGCCAAATCCTAAATCAAGAGATCTGACTTTCCTCTGTGATGGTTGATAACATCTCAGACAACAGAAACATTCACTCCTGCAATATGTAATCTATTGTTACTGAGGGAAACATTAAATCAGAAGTCAGTAGCTAAGTCAAGGGGAAATTACTTTTGAAAGTTTACATTTTCTGTGCATTTGTTTGTATTCAACAACAGTTGAACAGATTTAGTGCTGGCGAAAGGTGATGACTGGCGGTCAGAGAGAAAGAGAAATGTTTTAGTCAACTAACCCTCTGGCCTTATGTTAGGGCAGAATGGGTATCGCATAAGTCACAAGAGAGTACTCTTTCCCACTTCGCCCTACTAATATTGTTTAACTCTGATCAAAAGGAACAACGTCTGGAGGGTTGGGAAAGGCAGATAATTCTCCTTAACCAATTCAGTCCTTCCTGATCAGGGCAGAGATTGCCAAGAATGTAATTAGGCCAACAGGATGGGAGCTTTGTTTATGCTTGTTAGAACATGGACACCTATCCACTAGGAATTCATTGAGACCATCAAACTGATTCTGCTTAGATCAAGATTGAAATTAGGTTTACACGTGTTATATTATTGTGCTGTGGTCTTTAGCATGATTTTTTTTAAATGCTAGCTTTGGAATACACTTGTACTGGATAGGATACATTTCTCTTCACAACTGGATACAGAACCGCTCCCCCAAAAACAAAACCCATACCTGGGAAAGCCATTCTTCATCCTCTTGACCACTATGGTCAGACGCTAAGCTGTCATATGACTCATGTCGTGTAATAGGTCCAGGACTCCCCGGTGGAACCACTGCGAAAAGAAAGAAAATAGAAGAATTTAGATTCTCAAATCAGATTTTTTTTAAATGTACCTTCTCATATATATGTTAGTATGACAACATACATACTTTCACAAAGCTCGGACTGTTTATACTGGAATACAGAGCAAGATCAGTCTGAGTACAGATGGTGTAAATGCTCAAGAAGTTCCTCTTCTGAAAACTTAGAAATATTCATATTATTTATTCCTATGCAGACACTATAATAACCTAACTTGCTCTTCTTCTTTCAGCCTGAAGCTTTAAACAAGCATACAAAATAGCTTCAATAAAGATGACAGCTCTTCCCACGTGTCTTGAGGGATTTCACACTGACAAATGCCACTGTTAATGATATAAGCTTGCTGCACAAACTTTTCAAATTGTCCACTTTAAGGGAAGTTGAACTATGTTAAGCTACAGTGACAAAACCTATCCTGAGGCACGGGCATGCATACCGACCTCGAATACTTAGTTTCTTCTCTGGCTTCAGGAACAAATATGATCATCTCATCATGGCTCTAATGCAGTTAATTTGAAGCTGACTTGGTAGCTGACTGCTTTCTTTTTAATCAGGTAGGAGTAGATGATTTACATCTCAGCAGCCATTTTATAACATTACCAAATTTTATAATAGTAACAGCAATTTATTCATGAAAAACATGACACACTGGTTATTTTTACTATCTACAGATGACTGATCATAAAAAAGTAGAACACAGACCTAAATCAAAAAAAGGTATATTGTTCCTATTCAGCAAAGTCCCTTTTGCTTCTGTACAAATAGCTAGTGTTTTATAAGAGTGATATATGTACAACTGGGCACGTAACACGAGAGGTCTAGGCTGTTTAGAGTCAAAGGGGAGAAACTAGAGCAACGTTTTAGGAAAGACAATAGGCTGATTAGACATAGAAGTACATACCACGCAACTACTCTGCAGTTAGTTACAAATGGCATTATTTTTATTATTCTGAAAAACTGGATCTAAAACACATATTTTGGAAGAAAAGATGCAATTGAACAGAATTTGCCCTACATTGTAATTGCTTTGGGGTTTTCCCGAACTAGCCAAAGAAAGCTAGCACAAAAAGCAACTGCCAGTTCAGGTATGATGATTTATTTGCATCCAATTCTGACCTCTACTCACCTATGAACGCATTCCTAATGCTCCCAACCCTGTAGCATCTAACCACCATATACAAAATCAAGGCTTCAACTTGCAAACACTTGCATACATGAATAGCTTCACTCATACAAACAGCAGCTATAATGTCAATGGGACATTAATCAATAGTTCTTCGTGTGCATAAATTTTTACAGGGCTAGGCCCTTAAAGATTGTTACAGATTTAAAAAGACCTGTCTGCTTCTTTTGTTCATTTTATGCTCCTTCCTTAAGTCTCTTCCAGGAATACCATTGTTGGACCATTTTGTTATCTCTATTCTGCTTTTGCAAAGAGCAGCCTATGTAGTCATCTACAACTGACAAGATTGCACCCAATGAGGCTCCATGAACGTAATGGAGAGCAGAGCTTGACCTTTAAACCGATTTATAAGCTACACACACAGAGATTGTTTCATCCCCCAGTAAAACACAACTCCTGTGACAATCGATTAACAGGGTAAGACTGTGTAACATTCTGTAAAGAATGCTGTATTCAGCTGAAACTATTGCAGGAAATTAGGTGGGCAGAGTACCTTCAATGGAATCAACACCATATCTCTTCTGAGAAGTGTCATGGGATCTTACATTACTAAAGAGGAGTTAATATTTCAGTTTTACGTCTCTCTGTCATCCAAAACACAGGAATAAGTGAACTGTTCTTCTATGGGGGGGAGAGGGAAAGAAGAGGGAACAGGCCCCTTTGCCAGCTTACTAATAGTTTCATTTCTTAATTTAATAACATATACACAAAGGTTGCTACAAAAAAAAAGTAACCCCTCCACTTCTTCAGTTTGCACTTAACTCTTGCTGAATTAGAGAAATGTCAAAGCCATCAGTATTTACATCTTTTTTACATACAATTTCAGGGAACATAATTTACAGTTTGCTTGCTACAAAGAGAAATGGCAGAGGTGCCTCATCCTTCACAGGGATTGCCACTGCAAGGACTAACATAATCTCATGATTTCTGGTCCTTGGGTCATTATGGCCCCGTCACTGTACCTCCTAGTGACAGCAGCATTATCCCGCAACTTAATATTGGAGGAAGTACCACAGATTTTAAAGGAGCAAAATGCAGGGGCCTAGAATAATATAACAGATGAAACTTCTCTCTCCTGTACTTGTTTGTGAACAACGACTGGAAAGCTAGGGCACTGGAGTTAACACCTGGGGGAGGGAGAACAAAAGACACCATAGAAACCAAATTAAGAAGAGACAGATGTAAATGTGCCCGAAAAATATTTTTAATTTGGTAAGACAAGAGCTTTACACTTATGTCATGACCCACCGAACAACGTTATTAAAAAGCTAATATTTATACCTGCGTAACCTAAAAATTACCATTTAAAAAATGATTTTAAAAAATTGCTCAAGGGCTGATCTTTATATGCCAGGCTTCCACCCATTGCAGATTTTTATGACCATGTTATAAACCCCTAATAATAGGAGTTTATAATAGCAAAGCAGACACAACTGTAACCATAAAGAGAGAATGGCGCCTCTATAACAAACAGCACAGGGTATTAATAAATCTTTATATCACGTGAAATAACCCAGTTTTAAATGCATATCTTAACACAACTCAACTATGGAACTGCTTCTGACACCCTCATTATGCCATACGACTTCATTCTTAAAGCTGGAACGTAGCAAAATTAATCCAAGGCCTAATTTTTTTAAGATTACATAGTGTTGTACTCTTTATGGTCCTCACTTTTCAAGGTGCTGAGATTCTTCCATGAGGTGCTAAGCATCTGCCATAGTCACTGAAGTCAGTAAATATAATGTTCAGTGCGTAATTAAGAACATAATTTAAGCAGCATGCATTTTCAGGAGACAATAGTAAAATTGTATTCTCTTATATCATTATCATAATGGTTGATCTTACTCAACAACTTAAGGATGATTCAAACTATCTCAAACCAAACTTAATATTAAGAAGTTAGATATCTGTTGAAGTTTGCAAAATCTACACGACTCATCACCAATATATTAACATGAAACAGTACTGGCTACAATAATGCCTTATTTATTCAACCAATGAAAGAAAAGCATATTTTCACATGTTTCACTGTTGCCCCTAATCTTCTCCATATCTCCTAAACTTTCCCTGCAATAAATTCTATTGACTGCAGTAATGTCTGTTTTGAGGGCACAGCTGATCAACTGCAGGCTTTCCTGTTATGGAACTCTGCTAACACACTGTTCATAACGCCAACAGATGTTTCTGCTTTCAAACCAATGGGAACTTTATGGACTGTTTTTCCCCCTCCTCCTTCCAAGGGGCAACTACTAGAGCTGTCAAGATCAGTGAAGTTGCTATTCAGTGACTAACAGCAAAAACATTGATTTAGCCGGCAGCAGCAACACTGCTATGTCATCATATTAGTCCACTGAAAATACTCTTACGGAAAACTGAGCACGTATGTTATTTGGGACTCGTGCATCTGTACATCACAAAAAATGAATCTTCCCATTATTTACAGAAATACACAGTTCCAAGATAAGGTCAAGTCCAGGGGAAAGTTTACAACAATTTGAGCCCAAAGGGAATTTTTATGTTGAAGTTGTAATCTTATGAAAAGATGGATTAATGAGATGTATGATACAGCAGTAATAGCAGCACAGCTAATATTGTGCTATAATAATAGAGCTTTTTGAGCTCTTTAGGAACATACTTGCACCAAGATCAGATATAAAATGACTAAATTTTGCTCATGCTCTGTATTACATCAGTCAAGGCTCTTTCTTGTACCCTGACCCTGGATACAAGAGATGTTCAGTTATTAAAGTTTTTCAATTGTAACTCACACCTTGTACCTAGTTTCACTTTACTCTCATTAGGAACATCCACAGACCATATATAATTGTGAAAAGGGCATTTCATGACTGCACAGAGATATTGCCCCAACAACTGCAGGTGCTTTGTTTTCTATTAGAACCAATAAAGCATATTATTTCTGAACCGTATAACCTTAACATTTTGCTGCAGTTACTTTGATTTCTTTAAGAAACCTACAGCAATCTGGAGCGCAAATAATTTCAAATTTCATACTAGATTGAAGTTTAGTTTGTGTAAACTAGTATAACAAGCTATTGTAGTGGAAAACGGAAAGTACAGTCAAACATCTGGGGCCAAATTTTGCACATATAGCTATCATCTGGGCACAGTCACTCGTGCATATAATGACAGACCTTGCCTCTCTAAAACACACTTATGAGTGCAAATCAAGAATGAATGGGGTTGCACATGCACAGTGGTTACTCTTTAAAACCTTTCCCACTGCCACAGAGATAGATTTTGACCCAGGAGCAGACCAGAGACCATGCTATGACTCAGAGTCACAATATAGCCCCTGGTTTTCCCTTTGCTCCAGGAATAAGTAACCTGTACACATCCTATACTGGGTATAGATTACTTCCTTACTTTAGATTACTTCCTACTATCCTTCCGCTCAGCTCAACCATTCCCCATCCACCTGAGCAGAAGGAAAACTAGAGACCCCATGTAGGCTGCTCTCCCCCAGTATTGTGAACCAAAAGACAGTTGGATGTTGCATAGGTGCTTAAGTAATCTTAAAAAAACCAAGACCCTACATATTTACTGTGCCTCTTAGAAATTCTCTATAGGAGATACAGGGTTAAGATTACTGCAAATACTGAGGTAATGTTTCTTTAAGGCACAATGAGGAAAAGGCCATTTTAAATTCTATCATTTGTACCTGCAACTGCTAGTGCAAGAAAAAAAGCCAGCTAAAGTGTACCCAAATTAACTTCAAACAAAGAGGTTTGGAGGGAAAAAACGCCTTCCCATCATTTCACTTGCACATATACAATTTACAATTTTAAATGAATTATAATAGACTCTAAAGTCCAGCTAAGACATGGAAAATTTACTCATAATTAATCCCCAAAGGCCTACATCTACCTGTGGGTCCATGGGCAAACTCTACTGATAACAATGTGTGGGAGATGGGTGCACAATGGCCCTTTAATTTGATTTCAAAGTTTCAGTTATATTCAGAATGGATGGAAGCAGGAAGAGAAATGAACAAATCACATACACCCCAACTGATTCTTCATAAGGACAACTTCTTTTAAAATTAAGCTACACATTTCAGGTGATCTACATCACTATATTACCGTTGCAGAAGTGACAAAGAGTCCTGTGGCACCTTAAAGACTAACTGAAATTTTTTCAGAGCATGAGCTTTCGTGGGCTAATACCCACTTCGTCGGATGCATGCCTGATCAGGTGGTTCCTCAGTTTCTTAGATAGTGTCTGGCATGCATCCGACGAAGTGGGTATTAGCCCACGAAAGCTCATGCTCTGAAAAAATTTCAGTTAGTCTTTAAGGTGCCACAGGACTCTTTGTCACTTCTGCAATTCCAGACTAACACGGCTACCCCTCTGATTCTATATTACCGTTGACATTCATGGCATTAATTGTATCATGTTATGCACAATGAATAAAAATCAAGAGCCAATATACAAGTTCTTGTACAGGTCTAATTGATGCAACTTTTCATTCAATTCCTCAGGTAAGATTTTTTCAGACCTTACAAAATTTCTCTCGCCTGCACTAGGTGGATTTATGTACTAAGCTCCATGCTCCCCAGAATTTATCAATGCAACTTTGTCAAGTAGTTGAATTCTAATACTTCTTGATCAATCTTTGCAGCATAATTATAGCGAATGCATGTTCCTAAATTCTTTCTTCCATCACACTGTTATGATTGTTAGTTCACTGGCTGATACAGTCATAAAGTGAAGCAAAAATTAGATTTCCCCTTCTGGAAAATACTATCTTTGAAATCTTAAATGGCCGTATACTCTGTATGTTAGTTGATTTATATATGGACAACTAAATTTCCCTATAACAGAATAAAAGCCTTGTTCCTGTAGACTTGTTTAAAAAGGAATTTCAAGCAATCACAAATATCTTCTTTCTTTTTCTCTATTGAAAAGCTCATCCCCCACTGCAAACAAACAAAACATTTTCCATGTTATGAATGATTCTCTGATTGTTATATGCACAAAGATAATATAATTATGTAGAGAAATTCTGTAACCCAACACAAATTTATTGTACCACATTCATTGGCTTATAGAAGTATTTAATTATTCATTATTTATATATCAAAAGTTTACTAGGTGCTTTACAGATATAAAAGACTTGATCCCCATACCACAGTTTATAATCTAAAGGGAATATCTAAGTAGGAGATGAAGTTCTCAGGAGCTTTGGTGACTATTTCTATATTTTTAATGACTCTTTAAATTCCATTGGTCAGGTAGACTGCAGTCTTGGCTGTCAGTTTTTTTAAACACTAAAAGTAATAATCTGTAATTAGGCTTCAATGTTTCTCTCAGTTCTGTTACAAGATAGGTAGTTTTCACTGTGCTTGACTTTAGCTTCCTTTTCTAAATTATTGTAAAAAGGGAGCTGAGGGGGGCAGGGAAAGCATTTCCTGGGCAAAGCTAGAATGTACTGTACCACTTACAATGTGTTATTGTTGTATTGGTGTGGAACTAAAACTTTAGATACTTACGGTGTGCAGCAGACTATCACTTCTCTACCAATGAACAATAAATACCTTCTTTTCTGTATTAAAAAATAATTTCAGTTGAAAAGACCTACTATGAAATCCATCTGATGGCCATCTTTAAAGAATTATGGAAGAGGTAACTATTTGTATAATTCACTGACTTCAAAAGTATGTTTGACATTATTGTCGGGAAAATTATGTTAACCATAGATTAGTGTTACAATCAAAGTATGTAGTGAGAAGTCAAGAGGCTTAATAGTAAATTTTCAAAGCGGTGCGGAGGGATTTACCCGTTTGACTCCCATTAACGTCAGTAGGAGTCACGCGGCTAAATCCCTGTACACTGCTTTGAAAACTGACCCCTCAGTGTTGATGGACCCCTCTCTAAGAAGTTCCAGATGACCATGTAAGAACAGCAAAGAAATGTTTCAGCATGTGCCCTTGTTCATTACTGTTGTTTGTACACATCTGAAAGATTTTAATTCTTACACACAGTGCTGTTTCCAGCATTTAGCATTTGAAAAGCAGATTGGGTTGGGGAAATATTTACCACATTCACGTGGCCACGTAAATGTCCATGCATGTATATGCTGCCCCAATAACTCTTATGCACTTCGAGATTTTAACTTGAATTTAGTGCATTTTTGTCCACTTTTACTGGATTATTACATGAATGTTCACCAAGGCTGAACAAATTACACATTCTGCCATTGAAGAGCTGTACTTCCATGTAAGACAACTTCTGTGAAGTGACGCCTGCCCTGTTTCTACTTATCCTGCTCAGACCCATCCTCAGCAAAAGAGTAGAATTTCCTTCCTTGTACCACTTAACTTTGCTCTTATCAGTAAAAGTGAAAAGCAGATTTGTGATGGGGTTGTCTGCCCTTATGGGCAGTTATGTCTAGTGGTCAGTCCACCCTACCACTCGGCATGTCCCTTTAAGACTCTGAAAGATCTTATCATCATACAGAGAGAGAGAGAGATCTAGGAGATATTGGGAGAGAGGAAATGGTTCCAGGAGTAAGAAATGTTCGGGAAGAAATCCCATTACTGTTTCTTTAAGGGCTCATGGCCTGGAGCCTTGCAGAGAAAGTGAGGCAAAGTTCCCCTTTTCTCCTAGCCAATTGGGAATGAGCTGGGAGGAGGGAACTAGTATAAAAGCTAACTCCCTTCTCACAGCAGGGCAGATACCAGCAGGAGAAGACAGGCCTGCTGAACCCTGAGCCTCAGAGGACTAAATTAAGGGGAAAAGTGCCAGCTAAGGAAAAATCTGGCTACAGTGGGCTTAATGACAACTCACCTGAGGGAGGAGAGCTGGAGACTCCTGTTTTACAGAGAAGGATAATAATTGTCTCAATTACCCATCTCCAGGTGGAGGACGGGATCTTTTGCCAGCAGGAGAGACAGAAAGGCTGTTTCATTACAGTGTATCCTGTTCCAGGAGGAAAGCTGGGATCCCTGGCCTAAAGAGAGAAGTAACATCTGCCTGATGTTCCATCTTCCATCCAGTGCCAGGAGGAAGGTTTGGACTCTGCTATACAGAGAGACAGAGAAACTGAAAGGTCCCCCTTAGGGGACTGCTAACAGAACTCAGAGGGCAGGCTAGAGAGGAACCCCACAGCCAGCGAACCTTTGTTTATTTGGAACTTTTGTTACTGACTCTCTCATAATAAATCAGGCCCAAGCAGTACATTATTGAGTTAAGAGGGCAGGAAGTGGAGTAACTGACTTCCTGAGAGGGGAAACTCAGGCATGGCCCAACTATTGTGCCATGCCCAACTGAAAGGAGGCATGTCAAGATGACCTCCATGCCATCACAAGGTTAGAGTTAGGGAAATTTAGTTTCCCCTCACACAAAACACAAATTAACATTTCCACTTAAGAAACTTAGTAACGTAAGGAGAAGCGATTTAGACTACAATGCAAACAGTTATGTCTGGATAAGAAAGTACTAGTCTTTATTCCTTCATGGTTAATGAAGCAAATCTGAAAATCCTAACTCTCTGAAAATAATTGTGTACCAAGCTTTGTTCCACACTTTTTGTGATTAATATCATGGATATCATCAAAAATCTATATAACGTACATGTTCAACAACCCTTAGTTGGCTGAGTCTTGTCTATACAAAACAATTAAAATAAAAAGGTAAATCAGGTAAATGAGGAAGAAATAATATGTGTTTGGAAATTACTTAAACTCATGGTTTACACAGTAAATAAAAAAGTATCAGTTTGTAATGAATCCAGGGTTCATCAGAGAGTGAAATAATAAGCAAAATTATAATTTGTGAAAACAGTAGAGCAAGTCCCTTTTACCATCTCCCATCATTTCAAAGAGAAAACAAAAAAGCAAAAGTCTCAATTCATATAGTTTTTTACATTAAGAAACAATTATCAGGGCACATGTCTCCGCTATTATCAGCGCTACAGATGTCTAGGGCATATTCTGCACACATTAGCACACTGCACATGAGAAAAAAATGGAATAACCAAGACATATCTCCAGTGTGGATCACAAAGGAGAATTTTGCTTTACACTACAATAAACTAGACAAATAATTAATTCCAAAGGGCTTGTGACCCAAATATGTTCAGAATAAAGAGAGACTATGATGAACTTCAAGACACAAAGTGCTGTTTTAGGCAGATAAAGGAAAACTGAGCAACCTGACTTCTCCTTCCCCGAAGGCTCTTGTTACAGGGACAATGTTAACCACGGCAGATTAGGTTTGTTAGTTGTGGACAAGCATGTAGAGTGTTATACAGCTCTCTTGTGCTACAATCACAACTCTCTGTGGTAGGTGCTGGCTCTAAGACACCTATAAAAGGTATGATAAGGATAAAGTGAAATGAAGAGGAGGAGAGAAACGTGACCATGACTAATGCTTACATACCACTGAGAGAAAAATAAATGTTGTGGCAGATAAACAAAAGACAGAAGCCAGGAAACAACAACAAAAGTATTATACCTGTGGGCAGAGGCTCTTTAATCTCTGACTGTGTAGAAAGAGGCTGGGTTATAATCATGAAAATGCTCAGTATGTTGTCAACTACTACAGAAGGTCTGAAACAAATCAAAGCCAACCCAACTATCAGTTTGCTGAGGAGCAGTGTGTCTGGGTTCTGCTTAATCTGGAAATGTAGAAAATGTAGTTGTAAAAACCAAAAATCTTAAAAATCCATTACTGTTTTAAAAATAAACAAACGAATTTCCAAAAATGAGATGTCTTTTGAAATCACTTTAATTTTGTTAAAATATTTATTTTTAAAAAGCAAAGACAATACTATATTTATTTCCACTATTATTTGTATTATGGTGGCAATCTTGGAGTGATGCTAGACAGCACTCTCTCCTTCAAGACACACACAGAGAAGGCAAAAGGCAATGTTAGCGCCCCAGACAACATACTCAGGAAGCTTGCAGATTCAAAATGGAGAACCAACCTACCACTCTTGCACTTTGTTATTTGGTGGCCATTATTTGGTGGCTGAATTTGCATATCTGGTGTGGGGAAAGATTGATTCACACAAAGAAGCTGGACTCTGTGCTGAATGACAGCTGCCACTACATCACAAGATGTCTAAAACCAACAAACTTGAATAGACTTTATGTGCTTCCTGGTCTGGAATCGCTCCACCAGATATTAGGAGAGCACATGCAAAATGGAATGATTATGATAGGTCAGAGATACCAGGCATCTGTTACATAGCCACACTGCAATAGTTAGCTGTCTGAAATCATTGAATAGCTCCCTCTCTGCAACAGAACTGCTTAAAAAAAAATCACCAAAGGCTACATTACTGAAAATGTGGTGCACATGGCTCAAAATACTCAACAAGGACATCAAAAAGCCCATCAACATTGCTGAACATCTTTGCACAGAGAAGGACTGGTCGCTGTTGAGATGTTTAAATTGCTTCTGAACAAGAGTTGCCAAGTCAAAAATCAGTATGTGGAAGTGGGGCCATTCTAACAACCCAGACACACGTGACTGTTCTGAAATACAGTCCATGGAATGTCTGTTGGTTTGTTTGCTCCTGGAGGAACTGTGCACCATGGAAGATCTCACCAGGTTTACAGAAGGAGCCATATCATGTGCCCGATACTGGAGAAACCTATGATTGGGGTGATCATAAGAAGCAGCAGCTAGTGTATCATAGTCAAACTTTTGGTAGTATCCCCAGCAAACTGTTTGAAGGTAGGGAATCACATGATATCAGTGTTTTGGCATTTTATAAAAGCAATCAACAGCTTGGATGATACGTACTTACCCAGCTAGATATATACTTAAGCTTGACAGTCAAAGTGGAAAATTAAATATTCATATTTTCTGGATTCTCCCTTTTATGTTATGTTTGTGTTTGCTGAGAAACTTGGCCTTTAGCTAGTGTTATATTCTTTTCTTGAAATTATACTTCTTTTCTGCAGCATAATTAAGGAATGCAAAATACTTTTCAAGATGACTCACTGTAGCTACAAGCCAATTTAAAGTAAAGCTTCTTTCCAAAGGCTAGTCCTTTAGCTTGGAAAGATTTTGAATTATTCAGAAGCAGTTTAGTCTAGTCATTCTGGAATTAGTTTTAGAATTCCTCTGAAATCTGGAGAGGGTGGTTTTTTTAACCCAGTACAGTAAGGCTTTCGATCCTGATACATAACACTGAGAATATTAAACATGTAATTTTCATTTGTTATAATGTTATGGGTAGTCCGTGCTTGCACTAGAGGAACACAGCTCAAAAGCCAACAGATAGTTGCCTTTGGATCTCTGCATGCAGTCAGGAGGCTTAAAGAGGTGTCACAGAGCCAGAGACTAACTGCATTGGTGGAGGCATAGCTACAAGGTGGCCCAATTTGTTGTCTGAGAATGAACTTCAGTTTGGTCATCGTTATATTTACTGTTTGTATTGCAATAGCACTTAGAAGCCCAAACTGAAATTGGGGCCTTTTCAATGAACCATAGTTTAGTGGCAGCACAGCGGTCTCCTGACTGTATAGGAGGAAGCCCTATTCAACAGGCCATACTGCTGGGACACTCACCGGATGAATGCCTTGCAGTCTGGTAAGAGATAACTGGATCCTGGTGCGGCCATTTGGGATAAGCGGGCAGATATTCACTTGGCAAGGGCTATCTGCACCATTGGCATGTTGGCCAATGTCAATAAAGTTGAAGTCTGTTTTTTCATTGTATCATAGCACATTTTTACAGAGGGTGTTCAATATAGCTGGCATCTGTAAACCTGCATTTAAACAAGGGCCACTTGAAAGAGCTGTAAAGGGATTGCTGAAGTGTAACAACATAGCTATAAAATGTCATAACAGGGTAAAACCTCCTCTCAATGTACAGTGATTCATCCCCTGAATGTTAATGGAAAACAGAAAACAAAACCTCTTTATTCATGATGAGAACATACACTTGAAGGCAAAATTCTCCTTTCAAATCTGTACTCTTATTCCCAACACCATCCTCTATTGCATAATATGCACCAATTTCATGTGTGGAATTCCCAGTGTCATGAGTGGAACGTGTGAAAGGAGTGCAGAATAGGCAATACATTTCTGACAGTTGCTCAGAGAGAATAATTTTGCCGCTGGTGTTTAACTTGTATTTGAGAGAGGAGGAAGTGTAAATGTGATATCACAGAAACTCCAGACTACCTACTAGATTGCATTATCACTTAGCTTAACCAAACAGTTAAATAGAGTTAACACAATCCTTTTAGAGACAATTATTAGTGAACACTTAGCAAATCAGATTTAAGATCCCTGGATGAAAGCCACTAAAAGTGAAATGCACAACAGTTGGTCCCCAGGTGAGTACAGATATACTATATGGGCCAAAGTCAATGCCAGCTGTAAATCTGGGCCTAAATGTTTACAAGGTGTAACTTAGAGAGTTTACAAACCAAACTCTCAGTAGCTTGACACATATCTCAAGCACAAATTACAGATATAATAAAAATCAATCCAGGATTGCATAGTAGGAGGTCAAAAAATTTGAGTGGAGCGACCTGGCTCATGCCTTTGAATTCTAGAGTTAGGGTCATATAAAGCAAACAGCAACCCATGATGAACAATGAATGAAACAGGAATAGTTTCAATGGTTCCACTCACCTATGGAATAAATACATTTTCAGAAGTGGTTGTTGTGAGATAAGTAAATACTGCATCATTTCTTTAACACAACAGAAAAGGTCTTTTGATGATTCAGAAGTCAATTAATAAGAACTGCCTCTAAAGCCTCCTATTAGAGGTTTAATAGCAAGGAGGTGCATGTACACTTACCAGCAACACTACAATCAAGTAGAGATTTTTGCTTTAACAAAATCTATATTTATATGATTACATTTCCTATGGTTGAGGGCAGCTGTAATTAATGGATTTCCCTCCTTCCCCTAATGTAGCCATTTGTCAATTTAAACACAGAACGGCCAATCAATTTTGATGTATTTAGTAAGCAATTTGTCAAAAAGTGCTGCAGAGCAGTTAATATATTAATTCTTGTCAGAGGCGTGCTTCTGACAACTGCAGGGCCTTTCCATAAAACTGTTCTTGATGAGCCTAAACTGTTACCCGGAACTTGAAGGTGACCCTTGCTTTGGTAGTAAGACAGAAATTATATAAAACTATATACAAGAGGCAACTTTATGAATGGTCCAAGTTTGCTTCAATTTGAATATATTCTTTTTAGTTTATTTTTTATCTGATTTAGAGTAAATCTTGTTCTTAAATGTGTTAGGCTCAGATGTGTCAAACGTCTGGAGGTATTTTTAGACCATCCTTCCACAATAACAGGTAACTAGACTGAAAAACTAGCGTACCTGCCTAGCAGTAAGAGCACTGCAAATAACGTCTACTTTTATATGAGTCTGTCAAACAGAAAATAACAGTCCCCTCAACATAATTGCTAGATCAGAGATGGACAATACTGTAGAACTCCCGCTTACATTACAGTCACTTTCTCCCGCCCCTCTCACTATCAGTGGAGAGTCACTATAACTAGAAATGTATGTAAGAACATAAGAAAGGCTGTACTGGGTCAGACCAAAGGTCCATCTAGCCCAGTACCCTGTCTACCGACAGTGGCCAATGTCAGGTGCCCCGGAGTGAGTGAACCTAACAGGTAAAGATCAAGTGATCTCTCTCCTGCCATCCATCACCCCGCTCTGACAAACAGAGGCTAGGGACACCATTCCTTACCCAGCATGGCTAATAGCCATTACTGGACTTAACCTCCATGAATTTATCCAGTTCTCTTTTAAACCCTGTTATAGTCCTAGCCTTCACAGCCTCCTCAGGCAAGGAGTTCCACAGGTTGACTGTGCACTGTGTGAAGAACAACTTCCTTTTATTTGTTTTAAACCTGCTGCCCACTAATTTCAATGTAATTTTAACACTGTATGTTCTGAAGGAAATGAGGAATTGCATTCTACCTCAGTATAAATACAGCTTCCAGCTTCATTTTAAAGGAATTTTTTCATCAAACAAAAGGCAAAATAGACTATACAAAATCAGGATTAAAATCATTCCATGTTTTGAATACTTCCCTAGGGTCCCCAGTCTATCTCAGTCAATCCTTCCTGTGCCATCAAACAATGCTTATGGAACAAACAAAGCTCTGCCATCCCTGTCTATCATGGGATACTCTTTATGTGTCTTTGGGGTTCTTGAGCCACAAAGGTTTCTACCAATGGTTTTCAACCTTTCATTTGCAGTCCGCTAAAAAATTTCAAATGGAGGTGTGGGCCCCTTTGGAAATCTTAGGCATGATTCCGCAGGGTCACAGATTGAAAGCCAACGATCTATGATAAAGACAACCTTTTGCAGACCCCTTAGACATAGTCTGAAGACCCCTCGGCAGTCCATGGACCACAAGTTGAAAAACACTGGTTTTACTATAGGCCCTGGAAAACTCTCATTTACATATTCTCTTATACAATATATATCAATAAAACAAGTATCTGTTCACTTTGGTCCAGTCAACAACCTAGAAATCACTGTGCACAATACCATCTGTATTAAATTCACACATAAAATTGTTCTCAAGTCTTCAGGTCAAGGACAAAAATGACCAGAAATTGATTTAAGCAGGATTTAGAGCTGAAGAAAATTCACACACTAAATAGCATATAATTGTTTTGATTATAGGTGCAGTGCTGGGGCTCTGATTATCATTACTGCGGCAGGTGAATGCTGCTTGAAGATGTATAAGCAGTTCAACATGTATGCTAGTTCTATTTTTTCCGTATGCATTGACCATAGTGAAAGCACCTACGACAATGAATGGATGCTTTAATATGAATGGGAATAAGTAAATAATGCAGCATCTCTTTTTTCTCCTGGCAATTGGTTATGAAGGCAAAACTGGAAACTAGCCATTTTCCTGTAGTTGTCTTCAAACTGTATGTCCCTAAGCAACTTGCTAGCTGAAAAGAAACATGAATATTAGCACTGATAATATGTCCTACTTGTGTTAGGTTCCACTATCAGAAGTGATCTAGGCCACGGAACCCAGAATCCATGACTACCAGAATGGCCTGAAACACTATCATATTCATCCCACCCAGTAGTGCTATAAAGTAGCGTATACAGTGACTGGAAAGGTGAGGGACTAAGGAACAGGAGGTGTAGTCAGGCTTATTGACTGTAGTAAGGCGTATATATTTCCACAGACATTGAATGTATGCAATGTCTGAGTACTATATGCATGCAAGTATGCAATATAAGGGGGAGGTGATTAGCTGAGTAAATCCCTTCAGCCATGCCACAGAGGAGAAAAATCACTTATGTAAGGCTCTACCCACCAGGACCTGAACTAAAATTATTCATTAGAAAGAAACCTGCTATAGTTTCATGGCTGCAACTAATTAATTGTCACAGAAATAAAGCACACTTCAACAGCTCATACTTATCAGCCACGTCTTAATTCCTGAGTACTGGTTAGAGGAAGCAAGCTACAGCTAGAGAATAGAAAAGGATGAATCTTAGCTACTCTCTGTGGAAAATCAGGTTCTTTACAGGGTAAGTTCCTTGGGTCATGGACTATGTCTTCCTACGTATTTGTAAAGTGCCAATAGTTTGGATAGCACACCAGGGTCCTGATCCTGATTGGTGCCGATGGGTGCTGCAGGAAGTCAATTAATAATAAAATAATAATAATAATATCAATAATCTAAATCACATCAGTTGACATTACACACACACCACACATATAACATATAGGAAGAACAAAACACAAACTGAATTTCCTTCCTTAAGCGAGATTGGTTTTGAAAGAGGAGGAATGGGAGAGTTGACAGCAGGATGAAGTGGGCAGTAGCACTTTCTTGGTAGCAGCAATGGTGGTAGCAGCAATTGAGGTGAAAAGAGCTTGTGTTACGACCATCAAGCCTACAAAACACAACTTCAAATGCCTGATATTGAACTCCTTAAAATCATGATATGTTTAAACCCTGTGCAGTGTGTACCCTAAAAAAATTACATCTGAAATGAAATCTGTTCCATCAGAAGACTAAGGAGACTCTTGGTCCTCTGACATTCCCACTTTGACCAAATGTGTAAGAAGCCTGAAGCAGTTCTCAGCAGAATAGTGATGTTTCCTGTAGGTCAGGAATTTAAAATACAGGTCACGTAGGAGCCATGAACTTGTAGAGAGGTCCACATCCCTCCTCTCACCCAGATTCCCCATTTGTCTCTAATGCCGTGATAAAAGGAACCCTGACTATTACAGAGCTCAGGTAGAGCTCTTGTACCGCGTAGTCAGGAACAAGGTTTTTGCAGCAGATGTCACAGATGACCTCAAAGCAATCAAACAGCTGTGCAAACTCACTTACAACTACCCTTGGGATACAGGTCGTGGACACTTGTTCAGCAAAATATTCTTCAAACAATGGCTCCTTTTAACCCTAAATATAACTTTATACCCTGTGAATATAACTTTAAAATCTCCTTTTAAATATCACTAAAAGCAGAACATAAATAACTAAATCCACTATTTTAAAACCATACTCTTATCATACAGTAACCAAGATCTTATTGGCCTACTTTGAACTTTCCAAAGATTAAAGAATAAGATTTTGCTATTCTGCTTTAGCATCAAACTACATATTTATGAAAACCTGCCAAGTATATCCTTCAACCAGACTACTAGACGTTTCATTGTTCTATCCGTCTGCTGACAGAGGTACCCTGTGTTAGAAAAGCACACATAGTATTTTTCAATGACCTGGGGGCAAAGGTCACTTATTATAAATGGATAATGAGACCTAATGCAATGTTCTGAGTGTGGACAAAGAAAGGGTCTATCCATAGCCCCCTGTGACTTGGTCATTCAGGCTTTTATTTCCCCTGCACACTTAATGGAGCCAAACAATTGGCAGAAATGCTATACAGAAAGACTGAAACCGAGAGAAACTGCTGTATTGTAACTCTGATGGACAGATACAAATAGTGACCCTGAAACGGCGCCAGAATTCCTTTTACCACTAACATGGCAGACAGCTGTAGCATTCACCCTAAACTCCCATTTAGCCATTTGCTGGCAATTAAACTTACTGACGGAAGTGATAGCACATCAAACCACAGGCTACAGCTAATATCAACCCTTTACATTATTGCAGGTAAGCAGTGCCAGATAGTTCCATTTTAGCGTATATTTCCTAGGGAAAAAGCAAACAGGTATTTCTTTTTCTTTTGAATCTCATTTTGTTTAATGGAACCTACTTGCTCAGGACTTTACAGGGTAACCTCAAAATCAGAGCATAACAAAACTAGAAAGCAAATATATCACAGTATTGTCTATGTCAATGCTATTCTTTATTATCAGTTTTCTTGATTTAAATCTGCAGTATTAAGATTTTATTTCCCTCTCATACTGCTGTATTAGATCTATCAACTTACACTGTTGTTACACTAACTGCAAATTAATTTTTAATACACATTTAGCTAGCATTTTTAAATTAACAAAATGTGTTCTATAAACTAACAGATAATGTGTACAAAGACTAAGTTATTATTAGGAAGGTATCTCAAAATAGTAAAATACACTCAATGTGGAATTTTATTTTATTTTTCTTTCTTTAAAAGGCTCACAGTACAAGAAGCAATTTGAGTTGTGCAGCTTTTTAAGTATTTATTAAAGTAGACAATGTGGCCACATTCATCCCTGATTTCAAGGTCAGGGATGAATCTGGCTCCCATACGTGTAGAACACTAAAGGATTTTATTTTCACTACATATATACCACACATGACTATTAGTTTGATCGGAAACTGAAAAAGTACATAAATAAAACTGTTTTGTATAAAGTTACCAAAATTCAGAAATCAGCCATCTATGTTTCTGGACACATACTGGAATAACTGTATGCAATGTAAAAATTTCAATATGCATGTAAGTGTGCAGTGAAAATAGTTGTACTCAGTAAGGATGAAAGAACAGATAACGTTGAAAACGGGTAGGTCTGGCCCACACAGGCAAACTGCATAAACTCACAAACATAACTGGAGTGAATAAGTTAAAGTTTCTACTGACCAGAGTTCTATCGGCTCAGGAACCAGCCATTCCCATGGTTTTCCAATTTTTAAAATAATTGCACAAGGCATTAACCTTGAAAGCATTACAGAACAAAATCTATTGATAAAAATGAATATACATATTCAGTGCTTTTTATTCCACAAGACTCACGTATCTTCTTGATCTGTTGCTTTTTCCCTTACATGGGCATATTCATTATTAACAGCACACGAGAATACATATTCCAGGAAAGAGGCAAAATACAAGATAGCATCCCATGTCCTCCTCATAAGGATGGGGAGGAGATGAGACACTTTCTTTCAGCTATTAATTCCATCAAAGCAAGTGGAATATTTTAATGACTGCTTAATTTACTTCTTTGGGGCACTCACATTTATTTTTCCTCACTTCGGCAGATGAAGCTCTACTGTATTCTTTTCTGGTCCTACTGCCTAAAAGATGTGCAATGACACCACAGGAAGAGGATGCATAAGAAGTAGATTTCAGGGTATCAAAACTGTAACAAACCATCAGCAGCATGAACATACTGTGCATAAGCAATTATCTCACCCTGTGTTATGAAACTAACCAGTTAATCTGCGCTGTGAGCTATTGGAGGCTATAGACAAAAAGTACAAACACATCACCTAGAGCTAGGAACACCACTCCATAGTTAGTTACCCAAATAAGTGGTCTGGTTGTCAGCGGTGATGAACAGCAAGAACTCTTGTTGACAGTGAGAGCTCAGTTCAGACTATGGGTACCTGGCACCCATGAATATCTACCTCGGAGCCTAACTTTAGACACTTAGATTTAAAACGTTGACCACTCTAAGTTTAATATCCTAAATAGTGCATAACCAACAGGCACCCTCACAGGAATCCATCCAACTCAAAGTCAGAACCCACGTACTTTTATTTGAAAATAACACATTGCCAAATGCCAGCGAGATGCCTACTTGTGTATTACAGAAGCTACTGTGGCTGAAAGAGATGATCAGTGCATTATTTTCTGTGCAGTTTTGCCCTATTTCTCTGTGTTTTCCTTTGCTTTCATGAAGCACAACATATACCAGTAATTCATCTAAAGGAGTTGTGTTCCCACAATGATGTATATGAACGTCTTCCAAAGGGAATTCTGTCCAAAGAAAGGTGATCAAATCTAACCACCTAAGTAGCAGTTTGTAGTACTAGTCTGAAATTTTCTATTGCCAAATTGTTTATGGGAACTGGGGGCAATGAATTTATTCTGTACAGAGCTTTTTATTTCAAATAAAACTTGTGAAAATTAACCATTTTTCCTTAAGTCCATAAAATAGACTAAATCAAGTCTCTCTGTTCTATAAACCTCAAATTCATGTTCTGTGTTCATTAGCGTTTTCTCTCTACTATGAAATCATTTTCAGTGTAATTTCTCTGGGTGGTGAAAGGTTTTATATTGTTCTCTGCTCTTGCAAAAGCAGTACTAATTTACAATTTGGCCATCCTTTCCATAGCAACCTTCACCAGATAATTCCAAAGATGTCTGATGCAAACAGACTATTCACTGCAGTGGGTCTGCTCTCAAAATACTGGATTGGATTAATGCATCCACTTTACTGCCTGTGTTATAAAAATATTAGATTATAGTTTGTACTTTTTCAGTTTTCACACATAAATTAGATACAAAATTTAACAATACAATCTTTATACTTCCCCAGTGACTTTCATGTAGCACCATTCCAAACTGATCTAATAAAAACATTAGTAATTCTTCCTTAATTAAGATGAAATTCACTCCTATAGCAAACAAGCACAAAACCTATGTAAATCCCACATAAGCCCTATTTTGAAGGCTTAACTAGGACTTAAACAGTGTACAGGACTTGTGCTGACCCCCAACAAAACAGTATATTTGACATTAAATAGAACGGCACTATACCTGTAAGAAAGGAAGGTAGAAAAGTTAATGTCTGTGTTTATCAGACACTGAGGTATAAACAAAAATTACTCTTATGAGGGTTTTTCTGTGTAACAAAGGTAAAATTTTGTTTACCAGCCAGTATCATATTTTCTTTTGTTTGTGGATTATGATGTAGCTCTACATCTCCTCTCCCGCTCTCCTTTCCAGGATGGACAATTTCTTTACTATTTCCACTTACATTGTACTTTATTACCCTAATTATAATCTCCCAGTTGTATTCACTGTCTATGTCACTCAATTCATACATTCGAATGAAACAAATGAAAATTCCACTATCATAATTCTCGACTGTGTTTTTAAGACTGGGCCTCAAAAAATACGTCCCTTACGTATGAACAACATTTTGAACTATCAGAGATAAAATACATTAATCTTAAATATGAAAGGATATTACATCTAGAAAATACACTATGAAGTACAGAATAAAAGGTATGCAGAATTAAAACAAAAAATTAAACTGCCTTCTGAATATTCTCACAATCAAAGTAATCCTCTCCAATAGTCTGAGTTCCAGAAAGCATGCAACAGAGGGACAGGCAGAGGTAATATAGAGGTAGAGGTAATATAACTTGGCACTGGTGTTGCTTTTTTATTAGTCACGTTTCAGATTTATCATCTTTTAACCCAGGCATCCACTTTTTACATTTTTAATTGCTTCCATGTGCTGGCATTGTTTTCCCCATCAATTAAGCATTAGTTTCCCCATGAGTCTCTTTACCTATGCAAAGAGTTTCTTCTTCATATAACTTCAAAATAATTATTTTATAATTTCAATCTCAGCTACCCAATTGAGAAAATAGAGACTCACTGTTTTCCCATAATAATCTCCCCATTTTGTATTATCGTAAGGAAAAAGAAAATGCATGTAATGTTACTGAACGTACAATGCAATATATGTTTGCTCCCTGCGACGAGGTCATGGATCTCACAGTTTGTAGCAGGTGGCCAGACATCTCTGGAAATGCTGCCAAGATTTTAGAGGAAAGCAGCCGCTTGAGATTTGGGCTACAAATAGCCCAGCAATCAGGAATTCCAGGGGAGTGGGAAGAATGCCCACAAGCTGAGTTGTCAGCAAGCACCCGACTCATGAGGGAAAGTAAACACAAGAAAGAAAGAGGCTGTAGGAGCCTGAAGATCTTAGAAGACCACATGGGCATTCTCTCCGGCTTGCACTCATCTCTGGGATGTCTGAAGCTCTCTCTTATTGTCTGGGTTCGAATCTACATAAAACCCTACCTAATATTCTTATCACTATGAGTACATTTGGTTGTATGAAAACTCTGCAAGTGATCCCATACTGACGTAAACTGTACCTTCCTTCCAAAGAACTGCTTCCTTCAGTTCTAAGCTACCAGAACACGTAAGATACCAATTCCTCCTCTGGACCCATCCAAAGAAACCCACCAGTAAATAAAGGTTGCCACACGGTATGTTGAAAACAGAACATTCACAATTAAAGGTCAGGTTCACTACATATTCTCCTGTATTTAGACCCAATGGGACAACTCAAGGAAACATTTAGGAGATGGCCTATCATGTTTAGATGTACCTTGCAACACCAGCTACGGCGGTGCCATGTGAACGCCTATTCTCACTTTCAGATGATATAAATAAGAAGCTGGCAGCATTATCTCCCATAAATGTCAACAAACATGCTTGTATTTGTGAGTGGCTGAACCTGAAGTAGGACTGAGTAGACTTGTAGGCTCTAAAGTTTAACATTATTGTATTTTAAAGAGCAGTCGTGAAAAAAATATTGTGAAAGTGCAACTTACAAATGTAGAAAAAGAGATTGCACTACAATACTTGTATGAGGTGAACTGAAAATTACTATTTTCTTTTTTTTTTTTACAGTGCAAATATTTATAATAAAAATGATAATGTAAAGTGAGCCCTGTATATTTTGTATTCTGTGCTGTAATTGAAATCAATATATTTGAAAATGTAGAAAAACCATCCAAAAATATTATAAATTTAAATTGGCATTCTATAATTGTTTAACATTGTTATTAAAACTGTGATTAATCACAACTTTTTAAAAAAATCTAGTTAATTTGTTTTACGTTAATCGCTTAAGTTAACTGTGAATAATTGACAGCCCTTCTTTTTATGGCATATTTTTAACCTGATGCAAATTTTTCTGGTTGAGCTATAAATGACTATTTTCATTAGAATAGGAGCTTGTAATGGAAATGTTGAGATGTGACAAAACTTTAACTACATAAATTCCAGCATGATGCTACACTTCTAAAATTATATTTAATTGAATTTTTCATGTTGAGAAGTATCAAAATCATCATTTGTTTCACATCCATTGCCTTATAGAATAAACATTCCCCAGCCACCAGTATTTGCACACTGGATTTTTTTTTTTAAAAGGCTTGTTGATAACAACGCTATGTCTTGTCTCAAGAATGTAAGTTAAGAAACTGTTTTAGAAAGTCACCATTTCACATTAAACTTGCATGTACAAAAAGACAAAAAGTGCTAAGCTACTTACAGCCAGCGAGCAGATATTGATAATACTGCACTGCATCTGCAGCGAGGAGTAATGGATGGTTTGCATTAAATGGTGGTTGCAGTTCATTCCACTGAGGAGTTCTGAGGACACAAGAATATTAATATTTAAGCTAATACAGAGAATGTAAATCAGAGTCTGTGTCATCGCAAGCTTGTACAATGTTTATAATTATTTAAATTAGCTTGTTCAAGCACTGAAATAAACAGCTGTCAGATGAAAAGTATGACCAACTCACACAGTCTGTGAGGTGCAGACACGCTGTTGTGGACAGTATTATATACTGAACACAAAAAGGGATCAAGACAATTTAGAACATGTTAGCGAATGAATGTTAGAATAACTCTGTCATGCCAGCACTGTTTAATATTAACACACAACAGAACCTGGGGAATATTTGTGTTTTCTTATACTATCGTTTCTAATGTTCTATAAAGGAAATCAAGCAGTTACAAAACTGTGAAAACAGAGCTGTGTAAACTTATTGACTACTGATCCAATTAGAATTTGCAATTCCATTACAACCTACTCATTTCAACAGGAATGGTCTAAAAGACTATGTTGTAATTTTAATTAGAGCTGGCCACTTCTAAATAGCTTGGTAAATCAAATATTGATTAATCCAGTCCAGGAATGAGTAGTACTAAAGAATATCGGAGCCTACAAAAATCAATGGGAAAATATTTTAAAATGTCGAAAGCACTGACAATATTTTCTCATCAATTTCTCTTTGTTTTATTCCACAAGTCAGGACTAATTTCTTCTGCTATGACTGATAAGATTCTATATTCAACTACTTACAGGACGTTTTGCCTACTTTCTTGCTGTATGTTGCACACGCCAGTCATGCATCTCAGTGCAGAACTTCAGTACTATATTTTCACTGCTAGAATAATTAACTGTTTCTAGTCTTATTAATAAAAAGAAGCTAAACTGTATTTGATTATTTTAAAGGAAATTAGCATTGATTTCTACACTATTCAACAGCAAACTCTAAATTTGTGTAGACTGACTGTGTGTCTAGATGGGGTGGAAGAATTTCATGCTTTGTTTATTAAAAATATAGGACCAAATTCTGATCTGACTGGAATCATAAAAGGTTTTGCTACTGACTTCCAAAAGATCTGGATTTGGTCTTTACCAAATATTCAATCCTGCTTGGTGTGCAGGATGGAGCTGAGTACCCTTAATTCCCAATGAAGTCATATGGGCTGAGGTTATTCACCCCCTTCCTAAAATGGGCTCAGCATGCGTTAAATAAGGACAAAGAGTAGAGCAATGCAAAGGGATGAGCTACCTAACCAAAGTCCAGCTGGCTCTCGGACACGTCACCATTTCCAAAGGAGTGTCATCACTGATCTTCAGAGCAGTGCTGAGTGGACGTGGTTCCAATACGTGTTCTACCAGGGTACCATAACAACTGATAATATACAGTGATTCCACCACAAACTGTTTTGATTGATCTATGGGCAAGAAAACATAGAAAGCATCTATTATTACAACAGAATGGCAGAAACAGAAAATATCTACAACAGCAGTGGCTTTCCTAAATTTTAAAAATGTACTTGTCCTTTTTATAAATATTCATGGTTGACCATGTCAAATTAACATCATGAGGGGAGATTCTGGAGAGGTATGGGGAAGTAAAGCACAGAGCATGCTTATTTTTACCCTGACATTCACAAAGAACCAATTACCATATATGGCAATTAAGTGGGGCAGATTCCTTGACTGCCTCCTCGGAATGGGGGGTGTTTCTGTAGTCAAATATTACCAAATCTATATTTAGGTAGCTACTTCCCACAGGTACTTCACCTAAAATATGGACCAGCTTCCAAAATGGCTGCAGGGCCATTCCTAAGTAGCATGCCAGAGGCATCTCTGAACAACACAGGATCACAAGTGACTTTGTGGTCATTACTTTATTATATAAAGTCATTGACTTATTTTTGCAATTTTTATTTTCTTGGTCCTGTATCATAATGGCACACTCCTGATGCCCATAGTTTCCAGTGATTTCCAGAAGTCTGACAGACACATATACAGTTGCAAAGATAATAAATAAGTAAAGAGAGCAGATACACAGTATTTGGTCAGGAGCTATTTTAAAATGAGATAAACCAAAACCAAGATAAACACAAATGATCAACCGTAATTATTTTCTAACGAACAAACCTTTTTCTCTTTTTAGACCTGGATTGTTTGCAAACCAAGATCTTGACAAGCCGAAGACTGCAGCAACACAAAACTCTCCTCCCACAGACTTACTGGGTGAAATCTGTGGAGCTGGTTTGGTTTTGCTTAAAATAAAAACAAAGTCAAATTAACACAAGGTAATTCTCAAAGTTACATTTACTAGAGATCCAAGAGGTCCCTCACTCATCTTTCATTCCAAGGCCTTGATTTTCAGAATTACTGAGTGCTGCCAACTGCCACTAGTTTCAACTAGAATTGTGAGTGCTCACAGTTTCTGAAAATCAGGCCCCAAGTGTTCCTGCTGAACTTTAAGAACAGGACTGTCTTAATAATGCAGAATTGTTTAAGTTGTTCGAAGGATTCAGTACTGCATATCTGCAATCATCAGGAACAACTTCCAGATTGAATGCAAACATCTTTATACATATTATTATTGACTCTCTGGGGAAAGAAGGTCTAGATTCTGGGTCAATCACTTTAGTTGGTTGCCATTTTCTTGCATTTTTAAGGAGCAGACACTTACAAATAATCCTAACATGTTCTGCCGTGCAGAGTTATCTATGTTTGGTTTCAATTCTGCTGTGGGAGAAATGAGATGGGAGCAGGGAGGTGAGAGGAAGGAACATGCAGCGGATACAAGGCAATGGAGACAACATTGTTAATAATAATGATATGTAAAAAACATTATTGCATAGAATGAAATTAAGAAATGCTGTCCTCTGGGACACCATAGAGTGCATGTAGCAGATCCAATGGCAGGTAATTAGGTTCAGTGACGATACCATTCAACATTTTTCCTTGTGTCCTTTAAAAAACATGTGCTTTTATCACTTTGCCTGGGTGAAATTGACCAACGGCCAATCTAAACCAGGAATCTGGAGATTAATTAAGACCCCAACATTGGAGGATTATATTTGGTTTTACATGCATTCAGAATCATTTTTGGAGCAATGTTCATTTCCTCAGTTAATTTAACCACAAAATAAAAGGGCTGCCTGAGATGCTATTTACCCTTTACCACAGTTCCAGCGTTCTCCCTCTCCGTGATCCCAGCCTCCCTTCTCCCTCATCTGTCTGTTTCATCCCTCTCTTCTTCTGTTTCTCTCATATGCCTTTGTACTGCCACCTTCCCCCCTTTGCTTATTTTCTTTGCTGGCTTTGTTGCTCCACAAAACATCCTTCCCGTGAGCTCTGAATTTATCATATTCTCTGTTTTCATGTCTCTTAATTTCTGCACAATGGGATCTTCAAGCCCATAGGTATAAGCAAGACCTATTTTTTTGCATTATCATAGGCTCAAGTGGCAGAAAACCAAACAGAAAAAACAACGAATAATAAAATAACCCTACTCTAATGTATAATTATAAAGGTACTTGTGTCATTCATATTAGTCAGCATTTTTTATTACTAACCACGTATAAGTTGGTGATGTGGCTCAGCAGAAGTGAACAACCAGCAATGATTTATAAAAACAAAAAGCAAATTTTAAGCAACATAATTCAGAAATCAAGTTACCATAAGCAAAAGCAAATATAACAAGAAGGATTCCTTAAGCTGGGCTTCAAACAGCCTTCTCTGCCCCTTCATGAATAGGCTCTACCCTTCCAAAGGCAATCTCGTCCTCCCATATCTCCAGTAGTCTGTTCAAAACTTGATCCTGCTCCACTTGACGTCAATAGCAAAATGCTCACTGACATCAACAGAGAAGGATCAAGCCTTCCAGCCCTTCCTGGGTGTACAGCGAAGCTGGAATGAAACTGGAGTGTGATGGGAAATGAAGTAGTGTCCCTGGAGCGTGTCATGCTATTATTTCCAAGCATTTAAAACTGAGTTGTGGGGCGGGAGGGGGAAGAAGTGTCTTCAACAAGAACTCATCCAAGGAGTGAATATTTTTTCTAGAACATATTGAGGGAAATCGGTTTTGTCATTTTTAAGATTGAGAGAAAAGATTAATAGTTTGCAGTTATACTGGATTTTCAGGCAAAGATTTCGAAGGACTTTATAGACAACAGTAATCCAGCCTCCCAACCCCCTCAGGAGACTGTATTATGCTGGTTTTACAGATGGGTTAACTGAGGCACAGAGAGGTTAAGCTGCTTGCTGCAGGTCACACACACACACACACACACACACACACACACACACACACACACACCACAACGAGTCTGTGGTCACATAGGAGAATGTTTTGTTTTGAAAAACCTCTCAAAAGACTCTTCATTACACTGACTTAGGGCCTGTGCCAAAGCCACAAAAGTCATTGGAAAGACTCCCAGGGACTTCTGTGGGCTTCTGATCAGACCCCTAGCTCTCAAAAGAGCAATTACAATTTATTATATCTATTTATTGTATCAATTTATTGATACAAGACTACTGGGTCAAAAATATGTGTTCTAAAAAGTTCCCAGCTATAGATCCTTAAACTGCCTTGTTTCCAAAGGAACTATTACAATCTACATTAAAATATCAGACCTAGCATTGAAATATTAAAATGTTTGCAAGATTTTATACATTTTTTTTAAAACCACTTATAAAAGCAAGATTTTTTTACCATTTCTATAACAAACAATGTACCAATCACTACTTTTTAGTTCCTTAACATCCAGTGAAAAGACTAGTAACACATGATTAGTGTCTCCTGCAGAAATGGAAGTGGAAGCTTAAATGTAGGCATATAAAATATTGCTAATAAGTGATTGTATTTCATATAGAAACAGAGGAGTCTGGTATGACAGTAACTTGCATATGATTGGTTGCATATGAAGCAAAAATTGAGTGTAAATACTATCAAGATGTATTAATTTCTTCCTCTCAACAGTTTTGCAGATAATTGTGAATATCTTCATAGTAAAATATGAGAACAAAAAAAATATTTTGGGGGGAATATACATGAAAAGACAGGAAAAGAGAAAAATATACTCTGGGTCAAATTCTGCCCTCAGTTATACCGGTGTAACTCTTGGAATCACTTCATTGGCTTCAATAGAGTTTTATGAATTTACAGCAGTGTAACTGGTCTTTTAATCATAAAAATTGAAAACCTCCACAGGGGCTTTTTCCACCCCAACTGCCAAAGAATAATGCGTGTCCAAAAACAAATATAAGCACATTTAAAGGAAATTATATAAACTACATTATATTTACACCCTATTTTTACAACATACATCTTCCAAGGCATGCATTTAAGTGTTGCTTTTCAGTGCCAAAACATTTTCTGTTCAAGAATATTTTGTAGACAGAAAGTGGAGACCTTGTAAAACATGGTTCTCATGTGGTTAAACTTAGTACTGTTAAAAAACAACTATCATATTTGTTTAGACGTATTTCTGAAAAAATTATAATGATGTCAACAAATCCATACTGGAAAGTTTTATAACACTGGAATCTTTAATGTTACCCCAGTCTCAATTTACCAGAGTTTTCTTTAATACATTCCCAAACTACTTTCTCTTAAAGGACTTCTAGAGTCCAGTGGTTTTTAAAACTGATATATGTGGTAAAACTGTTAGAGAAATATATATTCATGTAATTGTGAATTCTTTAACATCTTCTTGGAAACTATAAATCCTAATTATTATGTGTACGTGATCAAGTTTTCAAGCTTCATAAGTGATAACAAAACAAGAATGGTGATGATGGGTGGTGACTAACTTGTTTCTACTGTGAACTCCTGCTCTTTACTCCCCCTTAACCTGTCAACACCTCATAAATTTCTTTGAGTACTGAAGTTATAAGCCAATTGGCCTCACTTAAAAAAAATAAATTTAAATGAATATTTGACGTATAATAACTTTCAACACATTAAACCATAATTTTTATTGCAAGGGCTATGATGCAGCAAGATAAAACTAAAAAAGAATTAATCAGTTTATAAAACAAGACGGGGACTAATGGGTATAAAGTATACATTGTCCTTATTTTCAATGTGTCACCTTGACAGATGATAGGACTATATTTAACAGATACCAAAATGATCAAAGATCCTATTTTTCTAGGTCTGGGTCTTTTTGAACTACTGTACATGGATCAGCAAGTCAAAAAGACACAACTAATAACAATGGGACCCATAACCCCCTCCTGTGGAACAATCTACAGGAAAGGACAAAAAGTGGAGGACATCTCTCTGATATCCTCTCTGATGGAGACTTCTTCCTAATTATTTCATTAGTGGGGAGTAGGCCCAACACACAACAGATCCCTGGGATCTACAAGAGCCCAGGGCCATCCACCTTCATCCATACTGGTCCTGGGTCTCCCACACCACTTCACTTTGCTCTGGCTCCAATGGAGCCACTCTGGCAGCCAACAGCAGGGTGACGTAAGGCCCTATGCAAATGGAACACTGACTGCATGCTTTTTATTTTCACCTTCAGCTCTGCAGCAAGCAAGAGTAGGGTATGGAGGTGGGGGGCATTGAGATGATGCATGTCCTCCAGCCTGCACCTCTTAGCACAAAAATCACTTCTTAGGTCTGGCCTCAGAGTCTGGTGGAAGACACTGTCTTTATGAATGGGAAGGAGACGTATGTGAATAGGATCCCCTCTGCATGTGGATCTCAAATTTAGTACAACAATAATAAAAACTTTAGTACTCTGGGCTTCACCCTGTTTAACTCTAATGAAAGTTTTGTCTGAATTAGTAATGCAAAACAGGGCCCTATATCACAACTTTGAGTGCTTTACAAGCACTGGGCCTACTCTTACTCCAAATGAAAACAGCAGCAAATCTCCTATTAAAAGCCAAATTCGTCCTACAGAGAAGCAAAGAAATGCCAGCAACTTTATTCTGAAACAGTGATCAAGCTGGATACAGAACACAGGAATTCCTGTCCCCAGTCCAATGTCCTAACCACTGGGAAATAGTGTCTTAAATAATTTCTTATTACACTGAGTAGAAGATTAAAATTAAAAATGTTCATGAGTTCACCAGTTAAAATGTCAAAAAGAATCAAGCACCTTACTTTTTGAGCAGTATCAAAGCTGCACAACAAATATTTAGTTTCCCCTCATATTTTGGTCTTGATTCAGAGGAGCAGTTAAGCACATACTTAAATCTCTCTCTATTCAGGACAGTACTTAAGTTCCACTGACTTCAATTTAAAGGTAAACACATGGTAGTAATTGCCTTACATCCCTAAGATGGAGGGACCTGGAGGGAAAAGGAAGGGAGTTGGTAGAAGCCCGCCTCGAATAATTATGGAATAAACATGAGGGTACCTGCACTGTACATTTTTATCTGCTGGGTAGTCTCAGACATCTAATAATAAAGTTGCGGCCTGATTTAACCCATGTCTAATGTCTCCTGTCCTTCTTTTGGAAGAGCCAAACAAGGTGCTGCCCTCACACAGTAACGCTTTCCTGAATCTGGGTGTTCCTGAATGACAACCTATATCTTATTTAAATGCATGTAAGGTTTGTACATGGCCTGGGGAAAAATGAGAAGAGCAATTGCTACTAGAAAAGGACTTAAAAGAGCAAACAGTTGATAAACAAGAGAAAGGCCACATTTCCTCAGATCTTACAAAGAAGAGACTTTGAGTAATAAAATGTAGGCTTTTTTTATGCCTCCAGTATAACATGAGAAGTGAGTATTTTAGAAATGAAGGATAATTGCTGATTGTTGTAACAAATCCTTAGACTCAACTTCTACAAATGTCTTTTTTGTTGCATCACAGTAAAAGTGTTTAAAAAAGGATCATAGTAGTGATACTAATTTAAACATTCTGATTTTCTATTTTGTTTTGTTGAGTGAGATTTAAGGTGGATTATAAGTATTAAAATATTTTTTTTATCTAAGCAGACAATTATATAGTGCCAAAAACAGGCATACAGGGTTTCTCAAAAAGCTACATCTGTCTGAAAAATAAATGTTACCCTTTTTTATGTCTCAAAACTGTGGTTTCATAAATGAAATAGTTACATGAAATTCTTTTAAAATTCATTTTATAAAGCAAAAGAAATTAAGACATTCATATTGCATTATTGTATATTTTTAGCTTCAAACTAGGAGATTAAAATTTACTCATTAGGTAAAAGAGATAATTCACATACATATGATATAGTAGAACTGATCTAAAATTTACACTGTATTTGGGTTAATTAGTCTCATTCTACCTGTTTAGAATTATGTTGCCAAAGAATAAGTTTTTATGTTTGTTGCATTAACAAAGACACCAACTGACCATTATTATCTGTATCCTACAAACTGGTGAACAATTGAAACTCTAAAATGTGAACGTATTTTAATTTTGAAGGGAAAAGATATATCAACAATGAATTAGTAAACAAACTGGTAAATAATGTCTTTCAAAGTACTGGCAGGAAAATACTGCATGAAATTTACAGTTACATTTGCAAGAAGAGTCACAAATCGTATCTCTCTCAAGAATAACCATAGTGATTTTAAATTATAAATGTTGTAAATAAATTAGTTTATAGTGTTTTACCTAAAATCAAGTAAATAAAGACATGATCCCAGTTTCCATTCCATGGAGCAATGAAGAAAATCTACCCGAAAAATATTTACAGGCCCTTGAATTCAACAGACAATAAACTGTCAAATCTTTGCTCATTTTGCCGACATAATTTGAAGTCTCATGAAGATTTTAATGGAAACAACATGCCCGACATCTTTTTCACTCCCTGCCCCAAGTATATTTTTTTGTCCCAATGTCTATGTAGGCAAGTAAAGACTATTTTCTTGTGCGCCAAGACTGGCATCAAACAGACCACAAGAGAGTCCTGTAAAACACAAGCAATGATTTTAAAATCTATTATATTTCATATATTCTTCTCTTTAATCTAGGTCTTTTAATCTTGTTTCACTCTAAAATCATTTCTGGTTGACAAGTGTCTATGCCTGTCTTTGTTGAAGCTAGGGAACCCTGCTTTATGAATCTATGCTACTGATGCATCCATATATTAGATAATTCACATTCAAAACTTTTTGTCTGATTCCTGTATCGTTAATTGGGAAAAACTATCAGACGGAATGCTCAACTACATGGAAAACTACATTTACAAATGAATCCTAGGAAGATAATTTCAGTATGTAAGCAACAGCACAGGTTATTTTACCCCAAAAAGGCCTATCTTGAACTCTCCATTACTTTGAGTTATTATTTCTCATAACATCTGCAGCACAAATGCTTTCATAATTCATTTATATTTTAAAAACTATTTTGATGCTACACTATAGACACTAGTAAAACTCTCACACAGTAACTATCTCCACTATATGGAAATTCCACATTATTTCCTTTTGTTCTTAGCCCTTATTTAACAGAAATTGGTGCCCCATTGTTCTTGTATTTGAGCTAGTTCGAATATCCCTTTTAGTATCTATCCTTTCTATTCTCTTAAGAATGCTGTAGACTGTGAGGCTCTTAAGGCTCATTTTTTCCACAGAATACAGATTGAGGGATAATATTCTGATCTGGATGTAACAGGGATGTATGTGAACAATTCCCATTAGTGGTAATGAGAACTGCATATATAAATCACTAGACACTTACAGTACGTAGTCCCTAACAGCTCTTGAAATCTTCTGCCTAAGATCCTCACACCCCCATATCATTCTAGTTATCTAAATCTGTACCCAGCTGATCATACACTTTTTATAATAAGGTAATTAGGAGGGTACACAATACTGTGAGTGAGGCTGCATACGTCTCTTGCACAGAATAACATCTTATGATTATTTTTTCCATGCCCATTCAGTATTTATTGATCTGGTTATGGCAATAGGCTGCAATGATAAATGTTTAAAAAATATATTGTTTTTATTACAAAAATGTGCTGATTATTAAGAAACAACATGTCTTTTGACATAGTGAGAAGAATTACTGAATGCCTGTTTAGTGTTCTTAGAAATGTTTCATCATTTAAAGGGTTTCCTGAGTGGGAAACAGTCAGTCATTATTATTTCATTTTGCTTGGTATAATATTTTATTACTACCTAATTTGACTTACTACAGGGAAACCTATAGTAGCTGGTGTCTTCTGTCCATAAGCAAGGAAAGTGTTTAGACACGTCATTGTGGGAAAAGAGAGTGTGTGTGTGTGTGTGTGTGTGTGATATATTGTATTCACCTTTGCCTAACTGAATTATTTTTAATTTTTTCTAACACCTTGGCTACTTTAAAAACTAAGTTTCCCTACTTCAAATATTAATTAAAATATCTACTTTAAAATATTAAATATCATGAGAAAAACACAGTGCACATATTTGTTTCTTGAACACTTGATGGTGAATATTTATCCATATTTTAAAAGTAGGTGTATACAGTGCTTCCACCTATGGATCAGCCCATGCAGTAAAAAAACCAATTTGCATGTAAAGTTATTTTCAGTGAGTACACCAAATGAATTATAGGCATGCTGGGATTGAACTCAGAACTCACCAAGGAGCTTTTATGGAAAAACATCCTGCTCCAAACAGGTAAGGTCTTCATGTAAAGGGGAAAAATGCACAAAAATTAGATGAACACTCATTATCAACAAGAACATGCTATTCAGATTTAAGATAAAAGTAAATTAAATAATTTTCGTAACTGTTTGCAAGGCTCCTGAAAGTATGCTGAACTCTAATGTAACAAGCATGCGGATGAGGAACTCATGTGAGTAGCCGAACTGACATCAATGTGCCTATTCAGGGAAGCAAGTGTTTACAGGATCAGGCCCTTCATGCAGTAACTGCTGTAAATACAACATCCACATGCTGCTATCACTTTTAATATGGACAGATTTTGAAAAGTTAGAGTTTTCCTTTTTGAAATGCTCTGGCAATGCCTTGTAAGAGGCACTAAAGAGAAAACACAGAGTTGAGGGCCTTGAAACAACATTGATGTCAATATTAATAATCAGATTAACAAAGTAATTTAGCATCATGGTAGCAGATGTGTGGGTGTTGGTCATTAAATGTTTAAAATCTGACAACAGCCCAAAAAAATAACTGCCAAAAAGAGATCAGTTCTACAATAAATAAACTTCAGGTAGCACCACCATCTTTTAAGGAAGTTCATTCCCTTCCCTCTTCCCCATTTTAAAAACACAATCTTGGAAATTAAAATGCGTAACAGTGGCATGATATGCTAGTCTATTTTTCCTTGCAAGCTAATTTGGAATGCAGCAAAGAAAAGAATCACTAACTTGAAATGCAACACATCCGATATAAAATTTAATACCGATGCACAACTTAATCTGTTTCACCACTTCTTAAAATTCTCTCTACAGCACAATATCAGCTTTAAAAACTAGTTTCTATAATGTACAGTATACCTTTTCAACCAACTCCCCATGCCCTACAATCAATTTTTTAATCAGTTTGTTTGTTTTAAATCATCCTGGCATAAGCCACAATCACACTGACATTTGTTTACATTCTGCAAAAAAGGGAGATGATAAATTTAAAGCCAGTTGTGTGTTTGGGGCACTTATAATCGTTATCTGGGGGCATTTAGCACTACCCATATAATTGCTGCAGTCAGTTTTTTTAAATACAGATGTGTCCTTACTTTTTATACACTTGAGTTAAGGACAAAGAATTGTTAGATGAAACAGAAGTGAAATATTTTCAGCCACCCAAATAAAACAAGTGGCTGTCACATAAGGGAGTGTTA
The DNA here is from genome assembly GCA_007922305.1 of Dermatemys mawii. Lineage (NCBI taxonomy): Eukaryota > Metazoa > Chordata > Testudines > Dermatemydidae > Dermatemys > Dermatemys mawii. The sequence continues at coordinate 5,432,831 of ML677374.1, forward strand.
GGAATGTAGATATACGTTTTCACGTTAAATTTATACCAATTTGATACGAGAGCAATACCACTGAACACACATGTCTTTTTAAGAACACAGTTACGTAAAGTTAAAGAAAACAAAAATGTTACACCTGCGTGCTTAGGGATCTTAATATGTACTTATCCAAACAAAGACAAGAAAATTGCCAGGACAATGAAGTAATCCATACAGTATAACATTTTTGAATTAATACAAGTTTTGGTTTTGTAAGTCAACGACCAAATGAAAGATATTACAAACTCTGCAGCTTTTTCATGTATAGTAACGTCTCTTTTAATTAAATTGTTTTCATCTACATGCCTGCTGGGGTCCCTGTTCTGCATCAAGGTTCACCAAGGTGGAACCATTGGCCATTCAGGAAATGCCTCGCCATTCTAGAACAGTGCTAGAACCCAGTTTAATTGGATGAACTGACATCTAACATAGACAGCTAGTTATTGTCCCAAAACCCACTCCAAGGATTCATCAAGAGATTAACAAAGTGTGGCTGGACTTAAGAAACCTTTAACAAAAAACAGAACTCTTCATTATTCTTCACAACCCATTACCTACATACTCAAGGATCTGCTTGGCCTAAATCTGCAAAGCCATTAGTTAGTGGTCTAATCATGGGACTAGGAGCTCATAATTTCTGAGTTGTAATCCTGGCTGAGTCCTACCTAAAGCAAATCAGTTTACTTCTCTGCCTCAGTTTCTCCATTGGTAAAAACAGGGAAAATAATACTTACCTAAGATCACAAGAACATTGAAAGAATTAAGTATTTGTTTGAAAATTCTATAAATTATTACTAAACGGAACAAGGTACCATGAGATTTTTCTTAATCACGAAAATTACCACTGCCCTTTTCAAAAATAAACTAAATGGCCAATACAGATTTAACTCAAACTGCACATTTTCAGTATAGATTAGATTTCTCGTAGCACAGAAAAACTGCAGTTACATTTGAAAAAAACAGCTTAAATTCTCAGTACAAAGTCTGTATACATGTCAGATACCACAGCAGTAACCCCTTTTTGTTCCGCAGTTCCCTGCTTTTCTTAATTTACAATTCATTTCTGTGATCTTTTACACAAGCAACTGAACATGTTCTACAATTTGCTTTACACAGCATGGTTGGTTTGTTAAAAAAAAAAAAAAGACAATGTACAAATTACAAGATAACCCATCCTTGAATTGACAGCACCAGATGGCTATGCTGGGTGACAATAACACAGCAATGTCAAGGCGGAAAAAAAAGGCCACGGAAGTTCTATGGTGCAGTGGCTCCAATGCCAAGTGCACATAAGATTATATATTGGGAATTGTCTCCCAGTGGAAAAAAATATTAAATGACAGTGATTATGATTCAAAATTCAAACACTATTTTTTATTTTTTCCACCTAGTTTTCAATCTGATCATGAGTTTTAAGAAATCCAAAACGTATCTGATTTTGCTGCTTTTGCATGGTTTTTTTTTTAAAAATGTAACTATTCAAAATCCTAATAAATTCAACAATATCTACTTACCCTAACCCCTGATTGCTATCAGGTTTCCCTATATTTCATAAAGAAATTGTGACATTTGGGCAAAACGAGGGATAAATCACAATACTTCATACAGAGTTAGAGCTGCTTCTTTATTACCAAAGTTTAGAATACGAATTCTTCTGATGATACATAACCATGTTTGAAAAATGTGACCAAAATAGAAAGTTTTCAATAAACGTACAGGCACACTGATCACTGTCTTTCTAAACTTTTACTTGGATTTAGTTTTAATGCATACTTGATTTTCAGTTGTTGTTGCCTATGTAATTGGATCATGATATTGCTCTTCTTATTCTTGTTTGCATTACTAATCGGACCTGGGATAAATTAAGCTCCTCTGAGTCAAAATACATCAAACGGATATCAATGATTTTCTGAACAAATAGTACAGGAGATGGGAAACATTAAAATGATAAAATCTTAGCCCGTTTCAACATCAGAGATTTTATCTACACTTCCCTCTCCTTATTTTATATAATAAAAAAAAAAAAGCAGGAGGAGGGGAAATAGATAAAGTTTCACAAATATGAACTCAAACCTTTCAAAGAGGAAAAATCAGATTTGTTCCTGCTCATGTAAGGAGCACTATATAAGGCTTTGTTTTGGCAAGAGACTACTACAGAAATTGACATATGGGGGTTTCAGTGTAGTTATGTTATATTTGTGACTGAAGTATGATACCAACATAAACGACCATCCCTTGAGAAATTTAAAATAAATGCTGCTGTCAAAGGAGCAAACATTTACAAGAATTTTCCTTTGTAGCAATTACTTTATCATTTATTTCTTCCTCTCTATTACAGTTCATCTATTTTACCACATTTGTATGAACTGAAAACTAAATACAATTCACTCCACTGAAATAGGATGTACTTATAATAGGCCAACTGCAAACACAAAGCTTTCCTCCAATTAATACATTCATGTGCTGTCTTTTTTTTTTTTTTTAATGGTCCAAAGACAGTCAAGATTGTCTAGTTTTCTATTGCTTCTCTCAGGAAATAAATCATTTGTCCCTGTATAGAAACCTCCCTTTTATAAGTGTGTTGCAAAAAAAAATTTAATGCACTAGGACACACCGCACTTTTCCAAGGGAAGTCTGTATTATTGTTCCTATCTGTTAACGGGGAAACTGACACACAGAGGTTCAGGGACTTACCCAAAGACACAATGGAAATCTGTGGTGAAGCCTACACCTCCCAGCCCCCACACCCATGTTTTAACTACACGATCTTCCTTTTTCCTTCAGGGAATCTTCTGTGGTGTTAAAGTGTTGGTAGGACAAACTGCCAGAAAGTGAGTCAAGAGACATTCAAAAAATGGGGATAAGAGTGAAGTGCCAAATGGAGACGGGAGAATAGACAGCTTAAGAGAAAGTGGCAGGGGAATGAAAAAGTCAAGGAAAGAAGCAAAGGAAGGAGACCAAAGAAAGAACATTCATCGGAAACAAGGAATGCCATTTTTCTCGGTAAGGTCACCCTCAGGTATTCAACACTAGGGGTGTAACCTGCATTCAAAAGAAAGAAGCTTAATGAGTGGTCAGAAAGTGTTGTGAGTTTTGCATCCTTCCTTTGCAAAAATAAGCTCCAGTGATAAAGATTGTAACGATGCAACTCCTGATTCCTGTATTTCTTTCCCATGGGGCTAACTATGGACTCATTCTCATTTACTCCTCCCTGGTTGCCAAGAACAGAATATGTTGGTTTGAGATCGATAATATTGAGGGCATTGATTAATCTTTTTGTATGAAAATATATTTTGTTATCCTGGGAAAAACTAGAACAAAAACAACTATTTGCTTGATGAATCCAGTTATTAATGCTGTCTAAGAGTTCTAGTGAAAGAGGGGCTTTTCAGATGTTAATGACTAATAAAGCCAATAAATCTAAAACTAGGAGTTATCTGTTATTGTTTTTTTCTTGTTTTTTCTTTCTGGAATTGTACCATAACAGATTTAAAATCTGATTTTGAAAAGCAACAGAAAGAATCAATTGTGGCCACTGTATAGTAGTTGTAAAATCCAATTGATTTCAAGCACTTCCTCCTTCTCTGATCACTGCACAATCACAAGGTTAAGCAGCTGCTTCCAAAGAGTGCCTTGTTTCCTTGAAGCACTGCTTAAAGGTGCTGACCACGTAGGTGTAAATACATCTGTCTTTTGCCATTTGTAGTAATACATGCCTCCTACACTTCTTAGAGCTAGGCAGATGGTCCCTGTCCTGTCTAAATAGTACAGACTTACATTGCTATGTGTTTCTGGAAATATGAGGGCAGATGTTAAATATGTCAAACACACGCTTTGCCCCCTGGAGGTTTAAGTTAAGGCTGCTGTCTCAATTTGGCCATTTTAGGCATGCCAGGCTTCTTGGATCGTAGGCATTCCTCTTAAATCTCTGCTTTGTAAATACAGCTTTTCATGTTAATTTTGTGTACTTTCATCAAATATTTTGGACACGGAACAAAAGACGGCAGCCATAAGCTTAGTATTACACATTTACACAGGATTTGCTGAATATTATCAGCCCATTCATGAAAGTTGTACTTACATAGCTGGGGTCCTTTCCATGACCAATTTTTCCCCTACGTAAGCCTCACTGAATATTTTATGCTCAATTCATTTTAAAAAAATTACACAAAGTAATAGGATAGGGCAACATTTGTGAATGGGAAATGTACATGTGGAAAAATCTGAGCATGAACTACACACTTAAGATAGGTACAAAATAATGTGTAGAAATAAAATGCAAGATTTGAGTTATTTCTGCATTACTTGTACAAAATTTCAATGGTATTACCATCACATTTTTTTTTTTGTAAATGACCCTCAGAAAATGCAGCAAAAATTACTGCTGCAAACCAAAAAAGTGGGGCCTAACGCAACCACAAAGCTGATCTTTACTGTCTTCCCCTTCTGTCACTCCAGTCATGTTATTTCCCTCCTCACGTCTCCATGGGCTTCTTGTCTCTTTCAACCATCTCTCTTTCTCTCAGTTCCTAAGGGGCCTATCACTGTGGTTCAAGCTCCCTGTACTCATCTTCAAGAGTCTATGCATCTGTGCCGAAACCTCATCTTCCCACTGTTATGCTCCTCCCAATTCTTTTGCTCAACTCCCCTCTGTCTCCTTCTCCCACTCATGACTTGTTCCTCTTTTGATGCACATGCCAGGCCTCCCCTCCTCCTGGTCATTAGTTGCTCGCCCTCTCCTCTTCCTTGCTCACTTTCTTTCGAGCATTCATGCTCCATTTGCCTCCCTCACCTGTGATTATATTGCACAAAAAACACTTGCAATGTATGCATGGAAGAAATAAACTACAGTTTTCCCTTGTCCCTGCTTCTCTGTTGTTCCACATGTTCTGTCTACAATTCTCTGCACAGTTCAGGGGCAAATCATCAGAGGTGCTGAGCACTTGCAATTCCCACTGAAGTCAAGGAGTATCATAGGTGTTCAGCTTTTGCTCGTAACTCGACACTAAGGCCTGACAAAACTTCCTTTCACATCGATGGGAGCACAACTGGGTGGCTAGACTATATGACCTTTAGGACCTTGCCAGGCATACCTGTAGAGCTATGTAAAAGTATAATAATAAATATATTTATAAAATATCCCAGACATCATATCAGAGAATGAGTAATTAACCAGAATAAAGGTCACAATCCTGAAATCCTTCCTTACTGTGTGCTTACTCAAGTAAAACTCCCATTGAAAGGCACTAAGGTGAAATTCACCTGTCCTCATGTGAAATCCAGGTAATGTGGCTTTGAACAGGGAACTAAGTAAGAGTGGCAAGATGGTACTTACTTGCCAGTCCCCAAACTCCATGGATAGCCTGTGAATAGGAAAGGAGTTGTGCTAGTGTATCCACATAAGCATGTTTCTCATACATATAAAAGTCCCAGTCAATAAGGGAATGACTGAGTCAAACTTTTAAAATCAAACTCTGTCAAACCTTCAGGGATTTGAGCTTCTCCAGGAAGGAGTGAAAAAAAAATCTATCACTGAGAGAGTTTATTCCTGAACTGCAGAATCGGGAAGTTTTCAGACTTTTCCAGAGACAGATGGCTATTTAAATACACAAAATATCAATGGTCAGCTGATACTGGTCAATTTCAGGAGCAAATACCCCAAAATTTTAAAATCTGTGAAACCTGAACTTAATTTGTGCCTCTTTGCTAAGTGTGCATTATATGGTTGGTTAAATAGGACATATTAAATGTCCTATTTAATAATAATAATAATAAAAATATACACTTATTTAGTAGTGCTTTTCATACCAAAGAATCCTAAAGCGCTTTATACACCGGACATACACAACTACTAAAATGTAGCTAGCTCTTGGATGGATGGTGAAAATCAACAAGTGAATAGCATTCTGCAGAACAGTAAGTAGAAAAGAAAATTTTGATCAAGGACACAGGAGCAAACACTTACATCTTAGAAAAATTCCACAGGCCCTTTAAGGACTATGGAGAGGAGAATTTCAACATGTGGCAGCAGACGTGTGTACAGACATAAATCTTAGATTACTGTGCTAAATTAAGAGATTGGGGTGAGGAGTGCTGTGGAGGTAGTCTACTGAACAGGGGGTCTTAATAGCATCATCATTTGAATTACCATACTGCCAAGGATCCCTAGTCATGGACCAGTTTTCCACTGTGCTAGGTGCTGTTCAAACAGGAAAAAAGGACAGTTGCTTCGTAAGCACCCATGAGTGACCCCTGTGACTGATTAATGCAATCAGAAGGAAATCTGTCTAGTCCTTCTTACCTTAATGCTAAGTGCATGGGATGTGTAAAAGCTGGTGAAAATGAGAAGGATTCTCAGGGTTCCGATAAGATGTGTTTTATAAAAAAAAATTAATCAAGGTCTGAATCAACAGAATACACAGAGACAGAATTCTACTGTCAGGTAAACATTAGAAACATAGATTTATGTATATAGGATCTTTATATATATATATATATATAGTGTGTGTGTGTGTGTGTGTGTATCTATACTCACCCTGGTTTGGTGCATATGTGACATTTAACTACCACTATTGTTGAAGAATTTAGAAATCAAAAGCATATTTAAAACAAATTTTATTTAGTTGGAAACTATTCAAGAGCTCACATTATATGATTCAATATAGGCCAAGACATATTTTACACATGTTCCTTATACATAACGTATACTCATGTCAATGTAGAATATGGAGTGGTCGCAAGAAAATGATCCATCTATCCAAACACACACATATTTATGCTTCTGAATTTTTAGACAGATCTATTTTATGTATTTTTAATATTTGTAATTGTTATTCTTACTTCCTACCTAAGTTTTGTGCCACTGAATTATATGTACGCTGGAAACACAAAGCATAAATCAGAAAAGCATCACTAACTACATGAATTAGCTCTATGAGTATTTTGTCAAACAACCATAAGTGTTAATAAGAAATGTCATGCAGATACACTTACCCTGTGCGTTTGGTGATGGTCCCTAAGGTCATTGGCTGTTTGATTTGTGCAAGAGGTACTACCACAGTCAAACTTGGAAGAGGTAAGAGTCGTGGGTTTCCAGGATTATTATTAGTGAAATTATTGTAAGTATCTTGATTATTCAGTTTACCTTGAAGGGATGGAAAAAAATTTAAAAATTAATACTGGAAATTTCCCCTCCATTTATCACTTCTGATAATCATATAAAATTAACAGTTTTAAATATACAGTAATAGACGTCTGTTGATGAAGAAGAAGAAAAAATCTCTATGGAATTCATCTTAAAACTATAGAAAAATATAGAGAAGCAGATAAAAGAGCAAAAAAAATATTTTTCATATCTAAGGAGACGAAGAAATTGTAGCTGATAATAATAAAGTCAGTCACGGTGCTGCTGTTCTATTGAGCGAGTTTAACAAATTAAGAAATTTCAAAGTCCAACTGGAGAAGCAGATTCTGAATCCAAATTGTCTATGGAAAAGGTAAATATTCTAGAAAGGAATTTTTGTCCGGCAATACCTCATACTGTGCTTTACATTGGGAAGTTCTGAAAAAGAACATTTTTACTGCCTCCATGAGTGAAGATATGGTTTCCTATAATAGTAACCTGCTGCCCTGAAGAAAGGCTAGAAAAATACATGCAACTTGCATATAAAGAATAAAATGAAGGCAAGTTAAACTAAAATAAGAGAAAAATCAAGAGTATATTGTAAAATGAAACAAACTTTGCTGTCCTTAAAAACAAGAGAAATAAAATAGCCAAAATATAGTATTAGAAAAGGGAAAGAGACCCCCACACTAAGCTAGTTTCAAATTACTAAGACAGAAGGTTTGTTTTGGACATATGCTTAGTTTAGACATGCTTTCCTACTTTCTGTATCATTCTGCAATCACCTTTCATTCTTCAGTTAGAAAAGGAAACTAGCTACAAATTTCATGACCAACAGGAAAGAAATATAAAAAACCCCAAAGAAATAAAGAAATGAAACAAAAAGGGGCCAGTCTGTTTATAATAGAATCAAAAGTACTTTAAATAGACAAGCAACTGTGAATTAAAAGGTTTAGATCATTAACTTGTTTTTCTGTGTTCCTATAATGCTGTGAAATGCTGGCTTTGTTCTTAATCAAAAGGAAGCCATATTGGGAATTAAGTTCCTAAACAACTGACGTATTCTACATAGATATTATACAAATCCCAGGCCAAATCCATACAATCCTGACTGAAGTGCAGCCACTTTTTTTCAAGGAAGAATAACAGCAAAGAAAAGAGTTTCTCACAGGAAGCAGGCTGAAAAGCTATAATGGTACTTCAGATGGATTGAAGATAGGAAAAGGAAGGCGGAAAAATCTTAATGAATGTCTCATCTTCCTAAAGACACTCAATGCTTCCTTTACCCTCCTTTTAATACCACATAACCGTTAGCTTGAGGTTTTGTGTTTGTTTTTCTACCAAGTATGTAGAACTCTATGTTTTAGGAAAGCACAAACAAAAAATGATGAAATTACAAAGTGTATTTTGTGTTAGGTATCCGGTCTGCGCATTATTCAATACTTTTAAGAGAAACGGCAGGGCTTTAATGAATAACCAGCCTATTGAATAGTCTCTGAGTACGGTCTTCATTTAGAACTATAGAGATTTTCCTGAACTAACTTGGGGGAGGAGGAATAAAAAGAAAGAAAAAAAAAAACCCTCATGTTTAAATTAAGCCTGAGGCTTCAATTCTTTTTTCAAAAAAAAAAAAAAAAAAAAAAAAATCTTTGATTAGTTTCCTTCAAGATTCGTTCTTTGTGCATGTAGAAAGAGTATAAAATAGTTTTCTGCATTTTTGTGTAATTAGTTACTATTATATGTCATCAAACCCCTTTTAAAAAATGTATTCCTCACTCTGTATCCAACGTAAGCATCAACATTCAACACAGAAAACAGTGATACCTAAAAAGTGATTCCAAATAGCTGTACCTTGCTTTCTTTTTTCTGTTAGGAATATGATGATTAATTATAATGTTGCACTGATCAAGTTCTGAACCCTATCTGCCTGTTGCAACAGTAATGTGTATACAGTACATACAAGGAATCCGTAATTACTCAATACACTCAAATCTCAGTACCGTGCAGCAATTAATTAGCCTTCCAAATGCAAAGCTGCCACTGAATTCAATAGGATTTTTGAGTGCAGGAAAAGTAAGTAAACATAAATTAGATCTACGCTGAAAGATGCCGAGCTCCCTCAACTCCCATTAAAGTTGAGGGATCCTGTGGGGCAGTTAAGGACACTCAGCAGTTTGGAGGATTAGATCCTCTTTCAGGAACCTTAAAGATATCAATACACACAAATTAGTCACTGTAACATTTGTATTTCATAGAGCGAAGGATCTAAGGAATAGTGACATTTTTCTGAGTTATTTGATACATTATATATTACTTCATTTTTTTTTACATTAAGCATTTTTCTGGTGTCTTTAATGACAACCAAAGACAGACAAGAAGAAAAAAGGAAAGAACAAAAATATATAAAGGGACTGAAGATGCTTAAAAGATGATAAATTAGAACAAAATAAAATATTCCATTCAACTTGTTTGCTTGTGTTCTGGGAACACATTAAAGCAGCTTTTATTTATTTTTCTTAGAAGGACTGTACAAAAATTTGTTGCTGTAAATCATATTGCAGTCACTTTGCAGAAAATAAGACCTTACTTCCAGTCAGAATTAAAGACATGATACTTGACTATATGAGGTTTGTTTTCAAGATTGTGACTTCTGACTCTTCAAACCATCTTGGAAAAGCAATCCTATATGCATTCATTTCTGTTGTTTCTAACAAAGCACTTTGCCATTTGTGATATTTAATGAAAACACTTTCACTTTAAAACATCACCAATGTTACAATTTAAAACTGTGCTAGAGTTAATGTACTCTCACTATAACCTATTGCAGATACTCTGCACAGAAAGAAAAGTATGCCTTGCTTTCAGCTGAAAATTGCATTAAAAATAAATATATGAACAGAATCAAAGCTTAACTAATTATTCACAAGCACTGCCTACAGACTGTGCAAAAAGCACTATCCTTTAGGGATGAAAGAGATGTGTTATGAAGTAACTAGAAGTGGGTAAAAAGCAGGACATTTAACTTGTTCACAATTCTAGGGCAAAAGTATCTTCTGAGTTCAGATATTTTAGTTTTAAAAATAAAGGTTTGCTGACTGAAAGGATACAAATTTAAATTAAAAATTAACCAACCTAGTCATCAAAACACTCAACATTTCACAGCAGAAATGAAGTCAAGAGTAAAATGATCCAAACATAACAGATGTAACTGTTTTAAACAGCTAATCTGCCACCAAATACCTATCAATCTACACTTTCTTTTAAGCAAAATGTAGTTGCATAATTTTGAAAATGAATTCACCAGCCATGGTGTAAATCAGAAATTAAAAATCAGAATGGTACAAAAGGGTTAAGAGAAAATTTTTAATTATTTAGGAGTGAGCATTTTGCTTGATAATTTGACTTTTAAATAAGCTCATCTTAGTGCAGATGAATCAGGTTAGGAAAAATGCTACTTTTATAGAAAGAGTAATAATAGCTTTCATTTGAATTATATTTAGATACTTTTAGTATGGAAATGTTCTATAAAGTGGTATCTCTATTGTCTGGACAATGTTGCCTCAGTCCCATTATAAAGATACAACCTTGACTTCTTAATTGCATAGCCGTGGGGATACAGTAAATGCACTCTGTGACTAGGATTTTTTTATCATGCATTCAGCAAGACCTATATTGTACATCTACTACAGGAATGCAGTGGTGTTCCACAGATTACATTTAAGAGGTCAGGGGTTTTTTACACTTTGCACATGCTATTGTATCTGTCCAAAAACTCAACAAAAAATTATCCCCCGTCCTCTAGCCCTTAGAAATATGCAACTCCCATTGCAGAACATGGGAGTTTTGCGCATAAGACAGTAGGATCAGGCCAAAAGAGCACAAAGAATGCAGTCAAGCATCAACATTATTTCCACAGCTGAAGCAGTTGTTGATTCACTGTCAAAAGACACAGCAACACAGTTTAAGTCCTCCAGAAATATCAAAAGAATTTTGTATAGTGAAGAATCCTTCAGCATAGCACAGTCAAATTATTTTGCAGTATATGTCTAGGACAAATCAGCACTTCAAATATACCTATTGATAAGTAACCAAAAGCAAGACTACAGTTCCAACAGCTTTCCTAAACGTTGAAAAGTTAGCTTGAAATGACATGCTAACTTCAGAAGCTTGTTTTCATACTGACAGTTGCATATAAACCAGGCAGGGTACTGCCAGATTGATTTTTCCAGGAATACCTTCTATAGCAATCCATTCAGAGGGAACTTAAAAAAAAAAAAAAACTCCTGGCACCTTCATGACAGACATACCCTCGTAAGCACTGGAGGCAGAACATTTCCACTAGAGCGTCCCTAGCTGTGGATCTCTCTTCTTTGGTGATCTGCCAGTGTCTGAGTTTACTGACCTTCAGAATACAGAGCAAGGCACATCTTTTTGGTTAAGTATTTATCCGTCTATGGGATGTCACTTGAGAGGTTTTTGTTCTGTCAGGCTCAAGGGCTGTGCAAGGAGAGGCTGTGTTTACCATCTGTTGTGGGCACTTTAAGGTGGCTTTTTATGTACATCACACCACTTCCCTGTATCTCGGCACTCCCAGGTTCCAGTCAAAAGCCAGAACACCTGAAAGGCTGCTCTCACAAAAATTCCCAGTCAAATTTTACAGATTCAAGAAGAGGAGAAAGTTTGGATAAGCAGCCAAACTCCTGATCTGAGCTAAACCCAAATCCCAAACTTCTTGGGTGTGTTCTGCCCCTAATCCAAATTCTGCTTTTTGGATTACCATTATTGAAATTGGTTTGCTTGTTTTAGTTGAAGCTGCTGCTGAATCTTATCTATGAATGTTTACACAGAGACATATAGACAGAGAAGAAACCATGAAATTAGGAGAAAATCAAGAGATGTTTTTGCCTTTTTAAAAGGTATTCTAACAGCAGACATTTATTAAAAAGGAAAATATTTCATTGGATAAAGTCTGTCTACTGAGGCATGGGAAAAAATAATTAATTAGTTCTATCTTGGGTACCAATTGGCATAAAGTCTGAGATAAGAAAATGTCCTATGACCCATTCAGTGTTCTGAGCGATGTTTTTTCCCAGGCATTTTATACCACAAATACTCACAGGAGAAATGGATTAAGTTGAGTATAAAAGTGAGGAGAGAAAATAACAATGGGCTTTGTTATTACACAGAGCGAACAGGCTGTCATGTCAACTTTGCAGGGGTATATTCCCAAACCAGTCATCATTAATGTACTCACTTCCACTGAAAAAAGGGAGGCATGAAAGCGCCGGACAAAAGAAATCCCAAAAGACAAAGTAAAAACAAATTAAAAGCACCATTATAAAACACAGATGCTATAAGGAAAATAAACTTCACAAGATTTAGTGGTTTTTGACAAAGTTGGACATTTGTGGAAAAGACATCAGATGCAACTCCCAGGTAATGCCATTGCAAGGCTAATGTCGTTTCAGTTTTACCTTTGCCCGCCCCTTTAAAAAAAAAAAAAAAAAAAAAAAAGGCAGAATATGAAGGTTTGCTGTTCTTAGCTGCTGAATGCAGTGAATGAGAATATATGAAAGTGGCAAACCACCATACACCAAAGTACTTCTGAAAACTGGACATTAGGTGGATGACTGCTACAGGCAATCTTTTAACTTACAATTTTTTTAAATTTTATTTTAAAATGTACAAATCAGAATAATGTACTGTAGGGAGTTCATCTGTGAGATTTAAATTACAGAGTGAGTTGCATATATATATATATATATATATATATATTTTGATAACTGAATGTTTCTAGACATGACAGAAAACTGCATTTTGATCAAAACATGCTAGAATTGTTAGTTTGCAATACATTTTTAAAAGAAGCAGCATACTGAGTTGATCCATTGTTTCATCACTTGACAATGAACTTAATATAGATTTAGGCTTGGTTGGCAGTTGGATGGGATAGTGAAAGGCCTTTTGCTACTGAAGATGTCACCTTTTAGAACAGACAAAAAAAAATTAAGTCCTGGTTACTTAAGGGACAAGCCTATAAATTGTTGATCACCATCAACTTGATAACCATCAAACAGAAGGGAATACCCAGTACCTCACTATCAAGCTCTAAAATCATAGGTGCACTTTCTAATACAGGAAGGAGCATAAACTCCAGTGTCAGGGTAAATTCAAACTCAGATTATATAATTCTACCTACTAAATTTCCCCTGCAATTTCAGCTGGATATAGTATTCTTGCACTGGCTAACGTCAGCTGTAGTGGGATGATGGTGTGCACTGTGAAATTTCACTTTACACATAAGTAAGACAAGCAGATTTTGGCCCTACATCAGGTTTTAAATTAGTAGATTGGGAATAATAAGCATTTAATTTGTTCTGTATTGTTTCCAGAAAAAAAGGAGCAGAACTGAACTTATGTTAGCTATATAGTGAAACAATGCAAGATTTTTTAAAAATTATCCTGTATTTCCTTGTGTTCCTATTCTCCCTTGTATTATTCCAATAAAACTAATAAGTAACACAATTATGTCGTTTAAATTCCAAAGCACTTGGTCTGCTTTTAATATCTTACTGTACTTCATAGACTAAAATTCAAACACCACCAAATATTTTAACAAAGTTAACATCGAATATCTAATATCCTGCAACTTACTGACTGTAAGTAAAACACACAATAACTTGAATCTACACAATCACTGGCAGGCTGAGCAATGAGAAAATAAAGTATGCTTAGCCTTTATTTGCTGCCTATTGTAAGAGACTTCTCAACCAAATACTCACTAATTATTTAACGCAAGACAAATACAATCCTTTCTAAATATAAAAAGGATGCTGTTTAAAAAATCATGAATGTGGCAGTTTATTTTGTTTTAGTTTTTATTCAATAAGAGAAGTCTCATAGATGAGAATGAAAAGCTTCCCAGCTACAGTTCCAGGACTTTCACCCTCATTTCTGACCTTTCCCCAGACATGTTCCAGTATAATCTGTAATCTACTAGAGTCGGAAGAGGAAGCAACAGCACCCTGGTGAGAAACACTGCCTTGTGACCCAAACAAAGAACTCTGCGGAAGCAATGATGGCTCACAGAAGTAGTTTGGGAGGGTGTAACCGATCATTCAATAATATTTTTAATTAATTAAAAAAACCCAATACTAATTAGTGCCAAACAAGATTTTTCTTTAAAGATGCAACATATTTAAATCTCCCCCAAAATGTTACTTTTTTTCTGGATACCGGGTGTGCAACAAGAAGAAACTTTATAGCTCTTAATTAAAATAACCGCTACTTCTTACCATTGCACAGCAACTGCTTCAAGTAGCAAACTGCTAGGAACAAGATCCATTTAACAGCCTAAGTCTGAATATTTCTAATAACTCTTTTATTAGCTATATTGGCTATATACAGATTACGCACTCAAGGTCAAATTTTCTCGAATTTGCATTAATGTAAATCCAAAGTAAATCACTGAAGTCAGTAATGTTTATACTGATGAGAGCAGGATTTGGCCTTTTGTCTTCATGTTTAAAACCACTTTTTTGTTTATCTTTTATAAAATGGCTGTATCTATTCACATGAATGTACTGGGAAAGCAGCCCTTTCCTTGTCTACATATGAAAAGATGGAGCATCTGATGCTGACAGGCAAGCCTGCGTGCTAGTAACATTTCCCCTGTGAGGCACAGGCACCAGTCCAAGTGTCTCTAGTCACAGGGGAAAGAAACACTCCTCTATCCTTAGTTACCTGCTTGGTGGAGGGAAAGCTCACCTCGGCCCCGGATCTCACCCCTCCAGTCTTTCTAGGATTTTATACCACACCCGTTGGCACACTTGCCCACCGCATCCACACACTCTCCACTTGAGGTCTCCAGTACGTCCCTCCCTACACTATCTCCACTTTCAAGAAATCACTGACTGCCTCGGTCACAAATTATTCTCACAGACACCCTCAAATCCTTTCTAGTCCTTGGGGGTAGGGACAGAGGAGTTTACACCATTCACTTCACCTTCCTCTATGGCTGTCTCTACACTGCAATTCAACACCTGTGTCTGACTCATGCCAGTTGACATGAGCTCGGGGTGGGGGCTGTTTGAGTGTAGCACAGACATGTAGGGCTGCAGGCAGCCCAAGATCTGGGACCCTCCCACCCCGCAGGATCGTAGAGCCCAGGTTCCAGTCTGACCATCTACACCGGAATTAAACAGAGAGCCTGTGAGCCAGCTGGGGGTGGTGGGTGGGGTGTTAATTGAAGTGTAGATATGCCCTAAGAGTGAAGCGTTTAAAACTCTAGCTCTGTTTGGGATTAGAACCCACCACATGGGAGCTGTACAAGCTGTGTTCAAACTGCTGGCGATATACAGCTGGCCAATACTCCTACTTCTGCACATGCTTTATTTTTTTTTTGGATAGAACTTCGACTGTGTGTGAAGTAGCCCTGGTGCTCTTGTGCATATGCATGGAGTCCCATGCTAACAGCTGTGAGACCTCCTGTCAGGGAAACATCCATGATCTTAGCTAACTTCTTATAAAATAGCCCATTGGAAACTTGAAACTAAGAGCTGTTCCCGCGACAATTTCCCCTCTCCCTCCCTCACACCCGGAACACAGGACAAGGTGGCTTGTAAAGGCTACATGGATAAAAAAAGCACTGAATCTTTTCGCTTGGGAAGATGAGGCATATAAATAAAAGCTTGCATCAGCTTTATAAACAGATCCAAAAGTAGATCAAGAAACAGGACCAAAATCTGACTACACCATAATCTTTCAGGGTTCATTTAACTGAAAATATTGTTGGCCCAATCCTACAATCCTTAGGGCAAAACTTGCACTGAAGTGAAAAAACAAAAACTCCTCTCTCTGATAGCCGGCTGTGGACTCCATAGCTTCTTGCAGAGGTAGAAGCAGACAGTAGCACTGACACTTCAGCTGGCTCACCCCAATTGGTGATTGCCAGGGAAATCAGCTAAAATAGCCTTCCATTGGCTGAATCATCTCCAGTAAAAGTCTGCATCAGGCAGGGGGATCCAACTGCTTGCCATCCTGTCTACACCAGGCTTCATACCTACAGTTCTGCTCACAGTCATGGATTCCAGGCTTGGGTGTTGGGAATCATTGAGTTTACTGAGTTTTCTTGTCCATTTGTAGATGTTTTATAGCAGTGCATCTCAGGATCAGTGGTGTTAGCCTTGGGGAGACAGGCATATGCTATTGCTGCTTCCCCATTTTTCCCTTCTGTGTGTAAATTTAAAAGGTCTTTTTGTATTGGTGGATCCTTGCAAGAAGTTTGGATGACGTGGGCGAAATTCAGACCATGAGGGCCCTGAGTTCTGGTGCCATCAGAAGGCAAGGGGCTTCCCTGCCCCATGGAATGGAATAAACTGATCACTAGGAACTACTGGAGATTTGGCTGTGGGAGAACAAAGTCCCTCAACATGATATATGGGTCACTTTTTCATTAGAAAGTGCAAGTGATTGGCCTGGTAGCCTCTTGGATGAGCTGTCTATGTGTAGTAGAGAACAACCTTATTGGGTGGAGTACAAGGAGAAGAGAGAAAAGCATGCCCACCCCAATTGTTAGCTTGCGGACACCTAATATTAAGGATTAGTTACATACAGACATGGAAGGATTAGATTTTTATTGGTAAATGTCGGTAACCGTCGATTTCACCATGCATGCACAAACCGACAAAAAATATTTCCATCAATAACAATCAAAATTTACAGGTCAGCAATGTAAGAAAAACAACAATTTGTGTTTAATTGTTATAAAGATTTTACTTTTTGAATCTCAAAGTCTACTGTCATTAAATAATGATTGTCTGACCCTTTCCCCATAATTTTCCTGCAAATGTGAAAATTGACATTTATCAAAATTAAAATATGCTTAAAAATAAAATCTGTCAAATATATTTATATATATTTAAAATCAAATTCTGCCAAGCCAATGTATTTAGGTTAATGAAGTTGCGGCTGCTTTTTCGTCACCTTTTCCTTGTATTAATGTTCATGTGTCCCCCTGCCCCTGCTAGGTATGCAGCAATTAGCACAAACATTATGATGTTTAAAATAGTTCTAGGCAGATATCTGAGCCAGCTTGCATATATTTTATTTCTTCTAAGTCATAAAACAACATGTTCTGATAACCATTGCATATGAGAACCTGAGAATATCATCCATGGAAAATTATAACAAAAGTGACTTGTCTAAAACCCACAGAATATTAAAACTGGGGTGGGGGAACATAGGAATCTCCCCCCCTTCTCTGCCTCCCCGCCCCCCTATCACCTCCGCTTTTTTACCCATGACTGCTAAGGATGTTTTCTGGCTCTGTGACAGCATCATGACTCAGGTCATGAGAAGTGTCAAAGATGCATTTCCTTCAGATGGGAAAAAAGCAACTGATTTTAACAGCCCACAAAGACTATGTAAATAGAATAAGCCAAATCAGCACATTTAAGAAGAGTGAAGATAAACCTTTTAAAAGACACAAGTATATTTTATTTCCAGTCTTAACAACGTAAGTATTTAAATCAACGATGCCTTTTTTGGTAGTCATAAAAATGCAAACATTTAAAGGAAAGAAGTTTAGGATAAAATATTCATGACAACAAGATCGGCACCCATTTACTGCACAATCAACCACTGATAATAAACACACAGGGTTTGCTGCAAGCCTGCAGGCACAAGGGCTATATATTTCATGCCTCTGCAACAGTGGTAGCTGCTGTTTCCCAGAGGAATACAGCACTGGGGAAAGCAGGAAGTATTTGCACTAGTGCCCTCCTCTGGGTTCCAACACAGAAGGGTATCTCCTGAACCTTCTAGCATCTATTCCCTTCTCACCATGACTCACCCACTTTAGCTGCCATCATCAATAAACAGCTATATAACAAGAATCTCTCACCTACTTCATCAGAACCTTAGCTATCACAGCACTACCTTCAACAACCGTACCTGTACCTCATATCCTTTCATATCCAACTTACCCCAGTGTCTACAAAATTATGGCAACAGCCTTCTCATCTCCTGGGCACTGGCTGCATCATTGCCTTATGCCAGTTTCCTTACACATCTTTCATACCAATGAAAGCACCCTTCTGAAGGTAGTTAATGAACTCCTTAACTGTAGTGATCATAGCTCAAAGTACTTCTCTTCCTTGACTTCCAAGAAATATTTGAAATTACCAACCACATTATCCTCAAGAACATGCTGTCTGGCCCTTCTTCTCACCTGGTTTCACTCTTATCCCTGTTTCTTTACTTCTGGTGGTAAACTGTGCTTCTAACACTAGCCTACTGCTCTACAAAGCCCCTTACGGCTCAGTACTCTGCTCTTCACTGGCGACTTCTTTTCATCCAAGCACATTATTTCACAGTTTAAACTTAGCAATTATTTTTATTCCGACGACACTCAACTCTCTGCTTCAAAATGCAGTTCTGCTCTGAAAATCAGCTACACAAAAAAGCAGTCATTATGCAACAGCTCTCCTCCCTTTCTGTAGTCACCTCAACTGTCCATAGTAACAACAGTTTTTCACTACTTTTTACTCCTGCAGAGCCTATAAAGCTGTGTCTTCTATTCCTTCTTGTACATCGCCAATATAATAGTTCAGCAATTTTCAATCACTAAGACGTGTGCAACCCCATTAGAGACAATCAGATGATAATGGGTTTTGCTGAGGGCTTAATCAGCAGGATAAGCTTATTATTGGTGATGTACAAGAAGAAAACAATCAAACTTGACTTTCACAGCTTAGTTCACATCTGCAGAAGAAAAAAAACACCTTTTTATCTGTGAATTGTGCACATCTGATAAGAAATAATTTGGGGGGGGGGAATAGAAATAACAAATAAAGAACCTCACGATGCCATTTTACTGGGTCACTTTTCACAGTAGAACTGCATTATACTCTTTTACTCAACTCCCTCTCCACTGCCTCAGACAAACCAACCCTGACTCCATTTTGATGTCACCAAGACCGAGATCATCCACCTTTGCAAGAAAAATTTCATGGGGCCCTCATGACTGTAGTGCCATTCTCAAGTTCTAGTCTCTCTCACACCTCTCAGCTCTGTCACCGACATCTCGCTCTGCTGTGCCATTATTCCTCTGCGAGTCCACCTATAAAAATGTCCAAAACATATTTTGCATCCATTACTACCTCTGCCAAATCGCTCAGTCATGCATTCGTCACTCCCTGCCTCAGAAACGACAATTTTCTCCTCAAGAAGTAGTTCTCATCCAAACTCCAGTCTATTCAGAATGCTACCACATGCCTTTTTCACATGTACATGCAAATGAGACATCTGTCCAGTCTTCTGAAACGTACATTTGTTCCCCCATCCATGTCCATACCCACTGCAAAAGCTCCCCTCTAAAACACCTCATGTCCATGCTCCCCCATGATATAATTTCTCAGCCTACATCCCTTCTTGACCATCTGCTATGCTCAATTTTGGTCTCCTGTCAATCCTCCACTTCCTCTAGCTGGTGTAATGGATCTTTTGTGTCCATTGCAGCAAGGACCCAGCAGATACTACCAACCTTATCCACTTCACTGATTCTTTATCCGTTTTTATAATAAGGCTTCTTTACAACCAGCAAAGCTGATGGCCAGCACCCACATTTCTGCTTACAGTTAACACTGTTCACACATCTCCTAGTCTATTCTCTCATCTACTCCAAATTTGTAATCTACTGTCATACTGTAACTGATGGGTACTGAGTACTTTCTGTACAAAGTTCCTGGCCAAGAAACCTAGCGTAACACCTGGAGTTTTCCAGAATGGAATGGCTTACACAAACTGTCAGTGTGGTAATTACTACAAGGTGATCCAAGACTGCCAGAATAAGGCGCTTCCCCTTCCCCCCCCGGCCCCCTCCCCGAGAGGAATCTTGCTACCTCTACAAACACACTCAGAACAGGAAGACTTGTAAAGAGCTGAATCAGGATACATTTTAAGTAGTCCATTCTCCAACTCGTACACAAAGGATTTACTGGGTAACACTCATCAACTGCAATATAAATCCCCTTTGCATTAATAGGAAAAGAAAGAAGGTCTGCTTTTCCAACATTTGGCATGCATAGTATTAAAGATACAAGATAATCAAAAGCACATTATTTTAAAAAGTAGTTCACCTGGAGTATTTGCCAACATAAAACAATGAACTATAATTTGATGAAAATTCTTCCTAAGGCACGTGTCAAATAATTTCTGTTAAATCTTTTCAAATAGACATCAACAAATGGATGTAACTAAATTTCCAACTCACCGCAAGGCAAGGTAAACAGGATGATAAATCAGAATATTCCTATGGCATTCATACAACATCAGCCTAAATCAACAGAATACAGGGAGAGAAGCTGTATTTATGGCACTGATAAAGTTGAGAAAACATCGCCCTCTAGAGGGTGTCCAATTAACCATTTCAGTTCAAAGGAGAAGGCCTTTCTTTCTGCCACCCAATGTAAATGGTTATATGAAGAAGAAACAAATTAGGATTTGTAGACAAATTTAGAAAATAAATGATCTGAAATGATATTTAAAGAGGAAAATATTTTATTACAATACAGATCTAAAGTGACTTGTTTGCATTCATCAAATGAAAAGGCATTTCAAATAGATAAAGAGTGAGGCCCACACTGTTGTGTTCTTCAGTGTATCTGTGAATTTACAAAAACTATTTGTACCAGATAAAGGCTATAATTTACAAGAAGGCAAAATAAAAGCCTACAAAAGACATTTCAAATGGGCTGCTTTTGATTCATGTTTATAGTGCTGGTGATTAAGTTAAACTTTGAAGGGAATTGCCCTCCAGCGCTTTAAGTTATTCTACAGCTAGTTTTCTTTCAAACTATTTTTGTCTGCCTCTCTCTAAATAGGTGGTTTCTCAAGTGAGTGTTACTTAAAGGAAACCAATCTGTTTTTCAGGAAGGCTTGATGATGTCACTCCTTTCAACTCTGCTTTCCCATAAGAATTCTTCTAATAAAAAGGAGTTTCACTCTGAGAAATAGTGAAAAGTGACATGGAAATATTTAAAGCATCTGAGATGCATATGTTTATCAGACTGTTGGATTTTGCCTTTAACAATATAGCAACCACTACAAATGAAAGAAGAGACAAGAATGCGTGAGAAGACCTACTACTGTCTTAAAAAATAAATAAAAATAAAAAAGACTTTACAATGGAAAATGGATTATCCTGTACAATGTAGAATGTTTCTAAACCGTCAAATCCATGTATGTATAAGACTTGTTTTCCTCAGTTCTAAATTTATGTACTGTATTTCAGCTGAGGCGTAAAATTTAAAACAGAACCAACCTGTGTACGATTGATTTTTTGGCAAAAACTACAAAATCCAAATGAAAAACTTCAATACACACTTAAATGACACAGAGAAAACAAGTTCAAGAATCATCATATTATTGATTTTTCTAAGTAGGTGGAACTGCACAGTGTAAGGTTCAAATGTGTGGTTAATTTAAGTTTACATTTGTGACGTGGTCTCACTCAGGAAAATCGCTGATCAACAAAAGCAAAAAGCCATGAGTAGGTTAAACAAGACCTTTAATTTAGTGTCAGTGGGGTGAAAAAAATAAAGTATATACTATATTGTATTTTTTACACTGGATGATAAAAACATTGAGCAGCTGTATAGGGCTTTCCACTTTCAAAGTGAAGCATTAACACTTTAGGGCTAAATGCTACCCTTGGGCATGTACACACAGCTGCCACTGGAGCTAACAGGAGCTGCACATGTGTAATCAAGGGCAGAATTTGCCCTTAACTATTTAATGAGGTAACCCACACAGTGTGCCTATGAGACAGGTGAGTGTTACTATTCCCACGTCACACATGAGAAACAGCCATGCAAGACCCAGTTCTGTTCTTTCAGTCCACTGATGTCAAAATAGTCCTATAATAGTAAAAGCCCATAAAAGGACACTAACTTAACTCTGGTATCACTGACAACACTCTCTGGCAACACAACTGAATGACAAAAATACACCATGGGTGGATTAACAGATAAAATAACCCAAACAAAATCTGTGTTGGCTATAAAAGGTGCAAAGGAAGTATCTCTTTATCAACTCTTAGTAAACAGTTTCCTTTACTTTATTCTGCTAAAAAGGAGCACAGGCAAACAAGAGTAAAGCCAAAACATGATTCATTTAGAGATGAATCCCACCCTGATAAAGGTTTACATTGTTGGGTAAACAATTTGTAGATCGTCCTGAATAAACCATAAATAGATTGTTTCTCTACTATACATAAGGCAAGTTGCTGTTTTTTTATTTTGACGCTAGTACTAAAGAACGAGCTGGAAAAAAATTACCAGGATTGTGCTCAGAAAATATTTAAAGCCATAAAAAGCAAGCTCAAATTAATGTGAATGGAATATAATTCTTTTGTTAGTCCAACCAAAAGGTAATATGCAGGCTTTTTGGTCACTAAAATCCATTCTTCTGGGGTAGGATTATATCAATACCATTTTAATATGAAAGAAGTATTAACAGAAGGATTAACAGCAATGGTCTACAAATTTGCTGAAGTCCTATGCAAGTGTCTACATCTTAAAGCTTACTCAAATATTTCTAAATGGCATGTGATCCTTCATTAAAATCATGATGTCAAGACTGCACAATCAAGAAAAGCCAACTGACAAAGGTAACATTCTGTACTAAAACCTGTTTGTCCATTTTTCATTTAATCAACAATAAGTAAAACAATACTTACTGTTACATCTGTACATAAGCATCTATGCTAAATGCTCAACATATGCAAGTTATCCACCCAGTATATAACTAATATAAAGTATAGAGTAACAACTAATATAGAGTTTTAATTTATAATTTACTGTCATTTTTAACTAACTCTGAATTACATACTTACTTCCTGTACTGCATCTTTTGCAGAAGCACAGAATTAAATTCAATATGATATTTTGAACTTAAATAGCATCTTTCGGCAGAGGGTCTCAAAGCAACTTACAAACATTAATTAAATGTCATCTTAAACAAATCTTAAAACAGAGATTGACAAAGAGTCCTGTGGCACCTTAAAGACTAACTAAAATTTTAGAGCATAAGCTTTCGTGGGCTAATACCCACTTCGT
>ML677374.1:5456498-5611772 GCA_007922305.1 Dermatemys mawii
ACGAAGTGGGTATTAGCCCACGAAAGCTTATGCTCTAAAATTTTAGTTAGTCTTTAAGGTGCCACAGGACTCTTTGTCACTTCTGCAATTCCAGACTAACACGGCTACCCCCCTGATTCTTAAAACAGAGATTATTATTCCCATTTTACAGATGGGGAAAATGTACACGCAGCTAAATAACTTCAGCAGGGTCACACAGCAAGTAAGCGGTAGAGCTAGGTATAGAACCCAAAGGCCACTCTTTTTACTCTAACCACTAGACCTCACATGCTCCTTCTTAGTTCGTGAATTAAAATAGTCATCACAGTTTTCTGTTAATCCAGCTGCCACACATGTGCATCAAATCCTTGCAATGAAAGACGTGAACTTTAGTTAATTATGTTTTTCAAGTATATGATAAAAAAGTCTTTAAAAGGCACATAATACAGATCAACCATCCGTAACCTTTCAGTTCCACACCTCAGTACTTTTCAAACTGTAAATGGGCACAACATCTAAAACAACACACTGGTTTCCCAATTCCTACAATTTTGAACTAAACTAATTTTATCTTAATTCTAGGACTTGATTTAAAAAATCCTTATGTACATTTGCTTCCGGTTGGAAATTTTGTATCTGATTTTGATGCAGAACAAGGTAAGGCCCAGAAATTTAAGCAGTCACTGAGCCATCTCACTTTAAAAAAACAAACAAAGAAAAAAACCCACTGCATCCTAACACTACACAGTTACTATATACTCCCATGCTAATTGCATTAGATGGACATAAGCAGCTGGTGGCATGGAGGGTGGCAGGTGGAGAAGTAAGAGGAGCATAAGAATTTTTAAAGGCTTTTGCTTTCTTGTAAAAGGTTACAGTGTTCCTTCTACATGCCTACCCACAACTTGTCAGTGACACACGCTGTTTCAATTTAATACAGCAAACCACCAATCTTTCAGCATCATACAGTATTGCTGGTTCCTTCTTTAGACAGACCCCAAAGTAAAGTACACACTTAGTCAAGAGAGTCTCTCTCCAGATTGTCATACCTCTTTCCTAAACTACAAAAAGGGGCTAATGATATACTAGCCCCAATTCCTCTTTCACCCTCCTTCTTCCAATCCCTATTTCCCAACATTCCCCATCCCTAACTAAACTTCAGGAATGAAAGCCTGCACTGGGACCTCCATGTGGCAATGCACATTGCTATTAAGAGACTGATGGATATATATACTTAAACATCTTGGCCAAGATATTCAGAAGCAGGTAGTGTTTTCTGAGTCCCTCAATTTTTATTATCCAACTGAAGATGCCTGAAAAGGGCCTGATCTTCAAACACACAGATCCCGAAAATCAGGCCCTATGAAAGATATCTCGAAACAAATACCCACAAATTGAAGCACAGAATCTCACGAGTCACTTTTGAAACACCTGGCCTCTGTTTCTTTGGAAATACCACCACGCTGTGGTGTGAATGTGTTAGCTTTTTCTCCAGTTCAGAAAATCTGCCCATTACGGAAGTCCCTGGGCATGCTAATCAAAGCCAAATGAAATCTCTTAGTTTCTTTTTGAATATCAAATGCTAAATCTATTTAAAGACGCAACTTACTGTAATTTCTCTTGACAAAAAACAGACTTGGATGGATGAAAGGTACAGAAGTTGAGAGTTCCTTCCTGTTCTATATATGATGTCAATTGTTAAAAATGACTGGATGTGTTACAATAATTATTTACAGCAATCTGGTGTCTGCTTCAAGCATGTCACTCTGAACTGCTGTGTGGTAATGAGAGGAATAGGCTATAACTGTGTATGTATAAATATATCTAGGAGAAATAAGACGACATGGATATTTCTGGCCACCTCTTGACTATCCCAGGACATCAGGATCATGATAGATGCTCCTTTAATAACAATAAAGGAAATGCTACTCAGAGAAACACAGTTTTTAATCAATAAATCCCAGCACACTGGAGAAGCCCCAAAATGAAAATAAAACTCATCTTTTAG
This sequence comes from Dermatemys mawii, assembly GCA_007922305.1. Lineage (NCBI taxonomy): Eukaryota > Metazoa > Chordata > Testudines > Dermatemydidae > Dermatemys > Dermatemys mawii. The sequence continues at coordinate 5,458,486 of ML677374.1, forward strand.
AGTGTGAAGGAGTGCTCATGTCACTAAAAACAACAGGCACTGAAGAGGTATCTGTGTGTCAAGAATCCCATGAAGACCATCCTAACGGCACAGAGGGCAACATGAAGGCAGGAAGGGTGAGGGTTTCACAAGTGCCTGTACTGCACCCTTCCACTAGTGTTCATGATCTGTCCGGCCCTTCTAACACCCTCAGACTGGCTGAAGGGATCCCCTCGCCTTTCTAATTTCTTGCTCTTGCTGATACCATAAGAGAGACCTAGGCTTCCTCTTACACATCAGCAGAGGGGATTTATTCCTATTAGGGGAGGGGAGCTAAGGAAGCTCCAAACAGGCCCTAGTTTTTAAAATTAGACTGATATTGGGTTGGTTAAATTAAAATTACCTGTGACTCTCACTATTTATGAGGGACCAGCAGGAATAAACAGCAATCAATTCTAAATCCAAACAACAATCGGCCCATCAACAAATTACACCATCAAAGAGAAGGGCAAAAATGAACAGATTGTTCCAAAGCTCACTGCCTAGTGCAGAAAGGAAGAAACTGAGGGTAACTAGGACTGTGGATACTATTATAATTACACCCCAAAAGTTTTGATTTCCCTGAGGGTGGACTCTGCTTTCTGTATGGTTTCTCTATAGTTTCCGGTTCATAGCTCCTAAGAGCAACACATCAGCAGAGTGGATATGGAATGGCAATTCTTGAAGGCTTTTTCTTTTTGTAAATTTATCAACCACACTGTTAAAAGAAAAAAAAACTAAGGGGGAAAAACCCAGAACAACACTGTCCTGTAAAGTTCAATGCACCTGGCTTTCATGTTTTCCCCATAAACAATACATATTTATCTTCTGGGTATCCAGATGTGCTCCGTGACCATCCAGGCTGATGAGCAATGAGATTTTTAGATAACAGTGTTTAAATGTAGACCAGATTAGTGACCCTGTGGTAGCTGTGAAACTAAATCTGAAATGTTAAAGCCCCTAAACCTTTTAATTTACAAAGGAGACTGTTAAAATGTTGATTTTCCCATAGTATATTCAAGCAGGTTCTAAGTAATAAACTCTCTGCCTTAAATATTTATAAGGGACCTATCCCCATTTAATATAGATTTCAGGTACTGTATTTGCAACAGTTTAATGCAAGGCACGGTGGCATTTTTAATAGCATCACCTGTATATGGAAATACAGATTATTTGAATCCAGTGTTATTGGAATCCACTGTGAAATCCGTATTTTCTTTTTTCAGATACTGCTGACAACTGGACATGGGATGGTACAAAAGCAACATAGAGACTCAACAGAATAGGTGTGCCTGACAACATAGAAGAAAAATGAGATTTACCATGAAGAGGTGAGCCAGATGGGCTGCTCGACAGGCCTGGGACAGGGCTACAGCGACCTCCTTGTTTAGATGTCAGCTCCTGCTCAATCTCCTCCAACCCCGCACTCTTCTGGAAACGGCTCATGCGGTTTACAACCCGGGGCGACATGTGAGTGCGAACACAAGGCTGACCACCATAAGGATTGATGGGGAAGACATGAGAAGTGCCGCGAAGAGTGCTGACCACCACCCAACGACAATCATGGCTGAAGGAGATATCTTGTACCTGGAAAAATGCAAAGTTAAATAGATATGTAAGTGTCATTTCACAACCTTCTGAAACCAGTTGGGTGTCATATTATAATTGAAGAGACAAGAATGAACAATAAACATTTAAGTTAAACTTTGGCTTTTTTAAGTCAAAAGTTTGATTTTGTATTTCTAGTGAACAGCAACCAACTTTCTTTGCTTTAATACCATTTAACACAATCCCATACCTTGAATCGTAAAAGATTATTAGGGTTGGAAGAGACCTCAGGAGCATTTTGAGTATTTCTCAAGTGTCCTGAAACTTTTCTTCTAAGGGTCCAACTCAAAAGTGTCCTGAAACCCTTCTTCTAAGGGTCCAACTCAACAAAACAAATTGCAGTGCAAAATCCCACATGAAGCCACGGGAGCCTGGTGTAATTTTTTAACTGAATTTGGTCCCCAAAAAGAAAACATTCAGGAAGCTATTGTAACTGCACGTTTGACAGCAGGCAAGGCACCCATTATTTGCTTGCTTGTTTTAATTCTCAGGATACATGACAAATAATAAGTAAATAATCCGCAAGAAAATTGTATATTCATGCCAAATATTTTGATGTGGTTTAGCGGTTAGAAGAAAAGACTAGGAGTGTCAGGAGTTGACTTCTTGGCTCTGTCTCTAAATGCATGAGCTTTGACCTAAACACTATGGTCAAAAATTCAAAAAGCTGTCACTAGATTTTTTTTTTTAATTTATGCTACATTTGAGAAACACTAGGCCCGATTTCAGACGTACTAGCACCCACAACTTCAGTTGAAGTCAACGGAAGCAGCAGGTGCTAAGCATCTATGAAAATCAGGCCCTAGGTTTCACCACTGAGGCCCCCAAAAATCTGGGGCCATTTTTGAAATATTTGACCTAGAACACTACCTCAGTTTGTATGATCATTGAAAAATTATTTCAATTGTAGTTAAAATTGCTTCAACTCTACCGTGGGAAAAGAGCTTTTATGAATCTGTTGTTAAAACCTATGACATTAACAAAAAAAGACCACCCCCCTCAACCAGATTAGTTCAAATATCTTTTATGCATAGGACTACTCTCACAATGTGAGCTATTTGAGAAGCATAGGTCTTTGTTTTAGCTTCTCTTTAAATATCATCTCTAGATCATACACAAGAAAAACATATATTAGTTTAAAAACCTCTCTGATGTAGTTGCCTTTTATACAGATCTAAGAAATAAAACTCGACAGGATTTAATTCTCTTCTAAGTAGGCTTTATATAACACCTTGACAGAAAGCAAATTCTTGCTCTTTTATTAGAATGCTTCATAAAAGGGAACACACATTATGGTCCAACACCATACTGCCAGACAACTCATGAAAACAAGAAATTTAGTTTAATTTACCATAGAAAAGTCCTAAAACAATTTTCGTAAAAATGTTTTAAAAAGTAAAAGATGGATAAAAAGTAGTATGTACATCAATGGGATTTAACATGACACACAAACATATAGGTGAAGGATTAGCTTTCATTTTACTATTAAGCAGCATAAGCTCAATAAAATTCTTCAAGCTTTCGGAGAAGCCAGTTTTACAATACAGTAGGTATTCAAATTGGAGTAAACACTGATAAAATCTTGACAAATATTCCAGAAATGCACTCCAAATATTCCAGAAAAAAGCAGCAAGTATTCAAAGTGTATGTTTGCAATTGAGCCCTGGAACCTTTGGGATAAAAAAATGGGATTTAAGTTTAGTGATGTGTGACAAGATATTTGGCTGACAGATTGTCACTATACAAAATGTTTCATCAACATTACAGAGATAAACCCAAAAAACGTACTACACACCTGCTCTTTTCAATTATGGTGACATAGCCAAATGATCTGCTAATGATCTACTTAAACAGGGTCCTAGAAATCTAACAGGTTTAGCACTTTCAGTGAATCTACTACTACTGGTATATAATCGTTCCACAAGCACTTAAAGCTCCTAGTTTGTCTAAAAAAAGAGTTTCATCTTTACAGACTGCTCAAAATAGATTAGAGGCCCAATACAAAAGAACAAGAACCAAAAGAAGAGAAATCCCATAATCATGGAATGAGAAAAGAAGGCAATTTCCAGACGTCAGAATCACACACAAGAACTGTATGCAAAATAACATTCTCAATTACAGAAGGCTATCTTTCAAATCACTCCTTCTGTGGCCTCTGCAAACCTAATTTTCCTGTCTTCAATATGCACAATGATACCTGCCTTTTTATGCATGCCAGACATCTGAGCAGCATCTGAGCAGATCATCCCATCCTTAATACCTTCAATGCACTCGCCATGCCTTTTCAGATTAAGATCAAAAAGCCCCTCATTGTTTCTAAGGCCTGGTCTACAATACGCAATTACTTCAGAATTAGCCAGGTTAATTCAAATTGATTCCATCCACATGACCAACCCGGCTGTGTTGATTTAGAGGGCTCTTCAAGCCAGTTTCTGTACTCCACCTCGGCAAAGGGAATAGTGGTAAAGTAGACATCGCAGTTCTGAATCAGAGGTACTGTGGATGCATTTCGACGTTATTGGCCTCCTGGAGCTATCCTAGAATGCTCCATTTTGACCACTCTGGACAACACTTTCAACTCTGATGCACCATCCAGGTAGGCAGAAAAAGCCCCAGGAACTTTTGAATTTCATTTCCTCTTTGGCCAGAGTGGTGAGCTCATCAGCACAGGTGACTGTGCAGAGTCCACCATCAAAGGCGATCATGCAGAGTCCACCAGCATAGGAGACCATGCAGTCCCAGATTCGCAGACAAGCTCCAGCATGGTCCAAACAGGAGGTACTGGATCTCACTGCAGTATGGGGAGACGAATCTGTTATAGCAGAACTATGTTTAAAAAAAGAAACGCAAATACGTATGCAAAAATCTCCAGGAGCATGATGGAAAGAGGCTATTCCAGGGCCACACAGTAGTGTTGTGAAAATCAAGGAGCTCAGGCAAGCCTACAAAAAACCAGGGAGGCAAACGGGTGCTTGGGTCATAGCCCTGTACATGCCGCTTCTAACACGAGCTGCATGCAATTATGGGGGGTGATGCCACCACTACCCCACCACTGTCCATGGACACCTGCAAGAGGAGAATCGAATGGAGCAAAGAGGATGAGTTTTTGGATGATGAAGAGGAGGAAGAGGGGGAAGAGGACAGTGCACAGACGGCAAGTGGTGAATCCATTCTCCCCAGCAGCCAGGAATTGTTCATCACCCCTTGAGCCAATACCCTCCACCCCAGCCCGAGGCAGGCTGCCGGACCATGATGCCAGAGAAGGCACTTCTGGAGAGTGTACTTTTAAAGTATGATACAGGGTTTAAAAGCAAGGGTGTTTAATGATTCATTTGCCATGAAGACTTGGGATGCATTCGCCTCCAGTACAGCTACTGGAAAAGTCTGTTAACGTGTCTGGAGATTGAGTTGCAATTCTCCAAGGACATGTCCATGAAGCTCTCCTGGAGGTACTCTGCAAGCCTTTGCAGTAGGTTTCTGGGTAGGGCTGACTTATTCTGTCCTCCATGGTAGGACACTACCCCTACCAGGCCAGTAGCAAGTAGTTAGGAATTACTGCTTCACAGAGCAAAGCAGCGAAAGCTCCTGGGTTTTGGGTGCATTCAAGCAACACTCGTTCTTTATCTCTCTGTGTTAGCCTCACAGGAGTGATATCATTCATGGGCACCTGAATGCACTCTGCCAACTTAGCACAGTTAGTGGGGGGACACACAATCAAATATATGCAATCTGTTCAGAAAAATCGACTTCTATAAATTCAATATAATTTCATCCTGTAGACATACCCTAAAACTCTCTATTAATTTCCTCTCTACTCTTCTGTTTACTGCCTCCACACATCGACCACCTGTCTCCCCTGCCTCACTCTACAGTCTCATGCTCTTGCTGGAAAAGTCTTCTCCTCTACACCTCCTGCCAACTAGAATATATTTTCTGAATCTCTTTGAAAAACACACTTTTGCCCTTGAAAGTGTCTCTTCAGTCCCTCACCCCTTGGTATCTATTTTAACTTATTTCACCATAATCTCTTTACATCACTGTACTGAGCAAGAGAAAAATGTACAATTTCATACTGAATTAGTTTTCAGCATACATTCCTCACTTTATATTCTGGGGGAAAAAACAATCCAAATAATGTTAAAATCCTAGCTCATGACAACATGCAGGAAACAAATTAGGAAATAATTATAAAGTGGCATGTAAATGTGCCTGCTCTCAAGGAAAAGAGGTTGCAGTAGCACCCAGCTTAATGATCCATTTAAAATAAAGTGCAAATGACCTCTACCTTCCATCTCAAACAGTGACACAGATGTGACCAGCTGGGATAAGTGATGGTGGGAAAGGATGGAAACTTAGAAACCAGGTAGCAAAGAGCTACAGTTGCTTTATTATGAAAGAGCCCCATAAACAAAGAAGTGCTACTCACAAACGAGAAAGACATTAAATTATCAAATATTCAAAGAAAATATATGCAGAGAGCCTACTCTCCAGGGACCAACACAAATATTTTGGATCCCAGATTGGTGTTTTCTGCATATGACATCTCCTACAACTTCAAGAGCTGCATTGTCTGTCTTTCCCTTACATAAGGCACGCAGCAGCACACTGGAAGATTGGAAGACTTTAAATCATGGTACATATGCAATTTCATTGTGGGCATTAATTAAATATCCTATTTTCTCTTAGCAATATCACAAATCTTTGTGTGCAATTTAAATGAACCCTTAGTCAACTTCTTTTCAATAAGCAATGGTTGAAAGGAAAGGACCACGGTAATGTTAGGATGCTGTTAGGACCAAGTGTAATCTCATTCCCAATCGCTTCCAAAATCAGTTTTGTGTATCTGTTAAAGAAGTTTAAATTATCATGTCGAGCCTGCTGTAATCCACTATACTGTGACTGTACATTACACAGAGTTCTTGACTGCTCATAGTATAAACAAAGTGCACAGTGCCCCATTAGTGGTTTGCGAGTTTATGCTATGCGTTGCAATTTATTGCTGTTCTTTAGGTTAATGTACTATTATTCCATGTATTTATAATATATTTCTACATTTGCTGTTAATTATGATGTAGTGTTTGGATACTAAAGATTAACCATTCTCTATAATGTTTACAGCTTTATGTTAATAAAGTAAAAAATACAGTAGACCTCTCACGGGGTTTACTCCGTAACTCAAGGTCAGCATCAGATTCAACATTTACACCTTTATTTTTAAATTCCATGTATTTCCTTCACAGACACAGGCAAAGAAAATATACATGCCTTGGTTTTGGGCTAGTTCAGGTGGCTTTAAAGCCAAGATTTTTTGAAAATGCATAAGGTACAATATTAAATGCTCTTTGCAAGAATATCAGGGCTTTCCTCTGGCTCTAATGCCATTTCTTCCCAGTCTAGTTGGCTTAGGTCTCACAATCACTTTGGACCCAGGAACATGCCTTAAACATCCCCAATTTCCACAGAAATCACTGGGTGTGCGGGGGGGGCGGGGGGGGAGGAAGCACAAGGATCCTTCTCCCTGGTCAATAACACACAAGCCTTTTATTTAAGGCAAAGGAATGTTGCCATTATGGGTTTAGCAAAGTGATCATGAAGGGGTTAAGCAGGGTTTCTCAGATTATTATGGGTTGACACCATGCTCCATCCCTCCCTTAGTACTTGTTTACTTTGTGTGTTCCCCCAGACTGTTGTGTGTCTGAATAAAGTATGTTCTCAGCAAGCACTACTGAGGGGTGCGTTTCTTGTGCACTGAGCAGTCTGGTGACAAAAATGGGCAAGTCATGGCTGAAAGGGTGACTGCATATATATATAGCTAGATAGATAAATGCTCACTTGATCTCCTGTTTAAACATAGAATTAGCTGCAGAACACTTGATGAAATAGGACTATCCAGTTTTCCAGTGTCAACAAAGTATTCCACTGTTCTCTCTCCGATTCTTGATGCAGGACATGTACCCTGGAACCCTTGCGCTTATTTTACGGAACAGCCTTTGGAACACTGCTGATTCAAAAATAGAGTTCCCTGGTCCGAATGGTTCAGTAATTTCTCTTGGAGGTCCAGCCACTGTTCCACATCTGGTAGCAGCTGAAGCATCAGAACCTTCTAAGAGCCAAACCATTATTTTCTCAACCCAAAAGCTGCTGTGAAGTGTCGTGCAGGTGCTGCTGCTGGCTGAAACCACTTGGAAGGATTACATTACTGTCTGGGCTTAACTGCCATCACCTCTTCTTACTAGTATAACAGTACTGTTGTAATGATGAAGTACACTATCCACCTACTACTTCTCACACTCCTAGGTCTTTAAGTTCATGAAGAATACAGAATAGACTTCTATGACCATGGGATCCTTACTATTTCTTGGTCCAAGTAATTCTAAATCAAACCCTGAGGTACTGAAGTTGTCTCTGACATAATTATTTCTGCTCTAGTTAAATATTTGTAGTAGCATCTAGATCTCCTTTTGGTTTATACTCAAGTGTCTGCAGACTATTTTCCCAAACCGAGTCCATTAAACAATGCTTTCAAATATGCTGGTAAACTGTAACAGGTTCTGGGAGGAAATAATCCAGTGCTTGCAAATGAAGGGCATTCAACAGTGTGTGAAGTGGTTTCTTAACTGATACATAATGAAAGAAAGCTTTAAATGACCATGTATACACAGTGAATCCTCTTCTTTCTAGCTTCACTCATCCTTTCTAGTTACACTAATTCCCCTGTCTTCGCTATTTCTTCTTGTAACACTTTTCATCTTTCCCAGTACATTGGTCTCACCTTCCTTCATTTCTCTCCATTCTTATTCCAGTGTCCTGTCTCTCTTCAATTCCCTCCTTTGTACGCGACTTTTTTACTTCTCCCTGATCTATTTGTCTGTTTTGTATACTGTGACTGCACAACCTTCTGAAATCTGAAGCAGAAACCTTGCTTCTGGGTTCAGAAACACTATGGGGCAGTATGAATACTGTAATATCTGGAATTTGATCACATTAGATGATTTGCAAGTGGCCCTATAAAGCTAATCCTCCAACATTGCTGTGATAAGTGGGCAATGTTACATGAGCAGTCTCTGAAAATCCAGAAAGACGTATTTGATTATGGGGCATCATAACTAGCATACCCAAACATACCGCTTAGTTTTCCTTTTGGTCCAGCAACAAGGAACTAGGGTAACTTTCTTGCCACCATTCCTGGTTTACCCCCTTGTCCTTGTTCCTCTGAAATTTAAATCTATTCTTAATTAGACTACATATATAAAATGTCACAAGCCTAATGTGAAATAAAACAAAAGGAAGTTAACTGCAGCACCTGGAAAACTGATTACTTTCAAAACAGTTGATAAAAAAAGGACAGTTCAGAGGCAAGGCTGATTACACAAATGATCACATGGACAGATGCTGACCTTGTTTACCACTACTCTTGGAAATGACTGACAGCTCATGCCCAGGCTAGATACTCCAGGGCTTTTAAAAGTTAATACTGTACTAACTGTGCATACAGTACTTACAGCTATATTAAAATCAACTTTTTAATTTAAAAATCAGTGGAACCTATACTCAGTGTAACACAACACTCAGTACACTAAACTTATAGTCCACACTTTGATATTGTATTTTCCCAGGGGCGGACAAGGTGGGCAATGTAATCCTGAAGAAGAGCTCTGTGTAAGCATGAAAGCTTCTCTCTCTCTCACCAATAGAAGTGGGTCCAATAAGATATTACCTCACCCACCTTGTCTCTCTAACATCTGGGACGAACATAGCTACAACAACACTGCATACATTATATTTTCATGACAATTACAAGAAACAAGAAACAACACCTTCTGATCCTCTTGATGCTGTCTCAGGCTACTAATAACTTATCAGGCCGACAATGGTAAGAAAAGTTCTACAAGCTTTATTGAATTGTCTCCTACCTGAGTAGTGAAGTGAAACAACAGAAAAGCATGATCAGCATTATCTCAATAGGAATTTAACCTGTCATGTCTGCAATTCACTCCCTCAGCGACTGGCTTCTCCAGATGTTCTCAGTTCAGAGACATTGGGGGTAAATGCTATACATAATGTCAGACAGTAATGTTCACCACTGTTTGAACTACATGACCAAAGGGTTTTCTTGTTTTATACAGGAAGAAGACATTGACACAGCAATGCTGTAGTCAGGGCCAATATGAAATTAGCAAATCCTGGTCTGTATTTTTTCCCAGAAAGTTAAAGGAAGACTTTGTACAGTAACAAGTGAAGATGAAAAAAAAAATAAAACCATGGACATCAAAAAATATTTTTATTAGATGCACAGGCCCAGTTCTGCCACCCTCACCCTGAATGGTACCTTACTCTGCGAGGAATGCCACTGATTTCAACTCTGCGAGTTAAGATGTCAAATTGAAGTCCCCAGTGAACTACCCTATGTGTCTCTTCAGACTGAGTAGTTAGTTCAGTAATAACAAAATGTAACTACATTCACAAAGGTCACTGTTTAGAACTCTGTCTTCACAGTCTAGTTAAGAAGTGGAACACAGATCCTTCCATTCAAGTGGAAGCATTTTTATCTACTGGCAAGTTTCATCAGTGAATGATTAACGACTTTAAATCAATTTTTACTATTTCAAGACTGTTCCCAGGCAAGATTATTTCCCAGAAATATTGTCTTCAACAGACTGATTCAATATTTGTGACTACACTACTATAACTATATCAGAAAAAAAAAAGAGATTTCTATTAAATGTGGGGTAGCTGTCTGCAAAATATTTAAATGATTGGCTGTCTGGATCCAGTGAGACTTAACCTTAAGCATACTTTCTGAAATCATGTTTAAAAGACATTTTTGCATTCTCTGTAAAAGGGCAAATATGTCTCTTGGCAGCACAAGGTGGTATGTTTTTATCATTCTTTCTATTTACTTACACTGACTGAGGTCAGTTATAACAGCAGTTTGTGAGTCAGAACAAGCAAAAGTTCGCTAGCCTGAAAGATTACACAGGACCCTGGCCATCAGCCCACCAGCACTATCACCATACTTATTTGTTCTAGATTGAGATAACACTGTTTTTAAGCCCTTTTTTTCTGTTTACACTTTAAGATCAAAGAGAAATCGTAGCCAACCTAACTTTCATCTGGAAGCAAATAAAACTGCTCATCTTAGAACATATTGCATCTTGGTTTCCTACACTCCAAAATGCATGTGGGTAAAAAGTTCTATTGTATTATGTAAATACGGATGCATATTGGGTAAACGAGAACAGCTGGGGGTATGACTAGGATTAGCATAGAAAAATTCACATCATTTTTAACCAAATGTATCCAAGCTTCTTTGATCCAGATATCAAATGGACTCCGGAGAGCACAGATTTCCTGGGACTTTCAATACTGACTATACCCTACAAGGGTATAAATAACAAGGGTTCACATTGAGATGGCCAGCGGTGACAGCATACAGGCACCTAATTCCTGCTGCCTTCTTGTTTTCCAGAATCTAAGATTTAATTTAAAAGAGGTTTCTAGCTCTTACAGTTGTTGAGTCAGCCTCAGAAATTTCAGCTGAGGGTAACTGATGCAGTAACCTCTATCTGTGTTTGCAGAACCTGAAACAATAGTTCTGAAAGGTGAGACCAAGCTATCTAGGTACTTAGATAGCCTGGATCATCACAGTATCTGAGCACCTCACAAATCTTAAATGGATTCTATCTCCCCAGCGATGTACAGAAGTATTATCATTTTAAAGATGAGAAATTAAAGCACAGCACACAGTAACGGCATGTCTATATAACAGAGTTAGTGCACAGCAAGCTGGGGTGAAATTTACCGCTCTCTGGTGTGCTTAGAACATGCACTTGGGGATGTTGAGTGCTCAGCGGCAGGGTCCACACAGACAGTTAGTGACCAGCATGGTGCAGCACTGCTGATTTATATCCCGGCTTGCTGCGCACCAACTCCTTGAATAGACAAGGCCTCAGGGAGCTATCCAAGTTCACACAGGAAATCAGCAGCGGAACCAGAAACTGAACTGAAGTCTCTTAAATCCCCCAGTCTAACGCCCTTTCCGAGACCATCCTTCTTCTTTCATTCCCCATTAATGTTGTTGGGTGTAACTTGAATGCCCAATGATAATACTTGAGATATCACTATTGTTACCATGTTAACTGCTGAAAGCAGGTGAGAAAGGAGAGGGAGACTCACATTACGAAGAGCTGCACAATTTGCTGTGATAGCTCATTTTGGCAACAAGACTGGGTGAATCTGGGAAATACCACTATGTTCCAGCTGCACCCCCTCCGTATCAAGAAGGAACCTAACCCAAGAAGCCTAGCAGATCCCAGCAGGAAAGCAAGGAGGAGAGACTAACAGAGCCCATTGGTGAATTTGGACCCCACTGAAGGGTAGCTGAGCCCAAGGAGCTAAGAAAGCATACAAAATCATATTTTGAACAACCCACAATCTGCTGCGAGTGGCATCTCGGGTGGGAGGACCTTATGTGGGCTGAACTTAGAATACTTTTTTTTTTTTTTTTTTGGACCAACCTAATCTTTGCAGTTTACACAGCAATACATATTGGAGTTCTTTGTTGTTGATTTTTATTTGTGGGGGGTTGGGATTTTCTGTTGTCCCTTTTTTTTTTTTTTTTTGAAATACAGGATTTTGATATTGCCTCTGCTGGTTCTGGTCAAAACCAGGAAGTGCAGAGGTGGTGGAAAAAATGAAAAGAATATCAATCAAACTTTCAGAACCTGATTCAAGTTCTGGTTAAAAGGTCAAGTTCATTCAGACTGGGTCACCTAATCTTAATATTTAATCACATTTATGTTTCAAATTATTGTGCCTAATTTTCATTTGAATTCTTATATACTGAAGAAATACATGACAGAGAGTTTAAAAAAAACAAAACAGAAAATTAACTGTGATCCAAACACAAGAGAGGAAACAAAAGGCTTTGATCTTGCAAAAATGCATGCATGTATGTAATTATATTCCCATGAGAAGTCTCAAGTTAGGTACATTCATAAATCTTTGCAAGACCAGAGGCCTACATACCTCAAATGAACTGTGGAACTAGATTACTAAGGGCATCTTCCAGTCAGACATAGATAATTCTGGATTTTGACTTAATTAAAAACTTTTTTAAAAAAAGTTGACATTTGAATGTACCTCTACCAAATTTCACAATAACTTCCAATGAAAAAAATTAAAGCAACTTTTTCTTGAAATTATACTTCTAAAAGATTAACAACTCCACATGGGAATCCTTAATGAGAATGCAAACACGCACACATGGACACAGAGGGAAGAAAGACCTTCATCAGCTGGCTAAAGCAAGTTCCTTCCCATAATATGCTTAAGGGCTATTATGTTAAGTATGAAGTTTACGTTACACTAATTGTTTGAAGATGGTTACCCCCTTCTTTTTGGAAAAATGGGTTGAGCTCCTTTTTTGCCTTGTTAAAAAAAATTAAAAGCTTTTAAAAATATTATTAAATAACTATGTATACAAATGAAATAAATACCTCTACCACATTAGAAATGAAAACTGATTAACCTGAATAAACAAGAAGTGTAGGAAGAAGGGCCAGCTACAGTAGTGCACAGCAGTGCCTCACATTCCTGGTAAAGGAAGACCATTTCAAATGAGACTATGACGAATAAAAATGGGCAAAACTCTACTGGGAAAATATTTGTCGTTGTTCACTTCTCTCAAGAATCCATCCACACTAGAGGCTGCCACAACATTCTGTACTGAACTGAAACTTCAGGTTCCTTTTATAAAAATCACATGAATGATTTCTTACTTTCAATATTTTGATTATAGTATCATTTTATTGCTACAACAGGTACAGCTGGGGAGGAAATTTTATTCCAAGGGCTCCATCTCACTCCCACTGAAATGAATGAAAAAAAGGAGCAAACCTTGTAAGACCTTATTTTCAGGCCTGTTATATATTCCTGGGCTGAAATTTCTCATGTCTGTTCACAGTTCAAAAGTGGAGTTGCCTTTCTGGAAAATTTAGCACAATAAGTGGGATAACCTAATATTCTTTACACATACCAAGGCACAAAGCTAGGGCACAGCTGATGTTGCCTTATTAGAAAGGCACATAAGTGATTTTGATGGACTTTGGATCAGATCGTACAGGTATGTCTATACTGCAAACAACACCCCACAGCAGCAAGCCTCAGAGCCCAGGTCAACTGACCAGGCTTCTGGGGCTCATGCCACAGGACTAAAAATAGCAGTGTCAATGTTTCTGGTTGGGCTGGAGCCCGGCCTCTAAAGCCCAGCAAAGTGGGTGGCCTCAGAACCCAGGCTTAGGAACATCTACACTACTGTTGTTAGCCCTGCAGCACAAGTCTCATGAGCCCATCAGCTGTCCAGGGCTGTGAGACATGTTTTGCAGAGTTGATGTACCCTAAGGTATCAGGACAGACAGATGTCTGCTCTTAGAGACGAAACTTGATACAACTAGGGTTCCAGGTACTTTGGGGATGTATACTGGAGGCCCATCTTACTTCCTCCAGGCACAGGGATTGGTAGATACATTAAGGAAATGGGGTATATGTATTGTTTAGATACTCAACACATCTGGGGATTGTGGCAAACTGCTCAGAAAGTGCAACTATTAAATCTTAATGTTTGCTTCTTTTTCCACAATAAAAATAAGAGCATGCAGCCTGGACACTTTCTACATATGAGGCATGGGATGAACGGGCCTCCTTGGAAGCTCTCTTAAGAGATAGGATGGGGTGTAATGGGCTGCCCCTCCTCCATCATAGATGAGTCAAGTTAAACAGTAGGAATTCTGATGCCCTGGGAAAGATGTCATCCCAGAGTGACTATTCTAAACTGAGTGACATGCTGATTCAAATTTCTCTAGAATATTAAGATGAGCCCTTATGCATATTATCTATATCAGCATATGAGTCTATTTGTCCACCATTAGTAAATCATGTAATCCAGGTTGCAAGCACTATGCCCACTAGTAAGCATTTGAAAGAACATGCTCTAACCATTCAACAAAGCAGCATTGGATTTTGAGAAATCTGTTCATCTTGTTCATTACAGTTGTATAAGGATGTTTTCTTGGGGACAGGTAAATACCTTGACCAGCATCATGGAAAGACAAACAAATGATACTGCTATGAATAGGGGTACGAAAGCAGAAAAATAAAAAACACTAAGTAAAGAGGCATATGATGAAGTTGAACCAATTTACAATGGATAAAAACTAAGCTAATTTTGACACCCTGATGATCACTGGTGTATATCAACATCAAATAGAACTTTTCATAGTTATACTATAGAAGGTGACCTTTAGGAACACTGGCCTTGATTCACAGCTAGTTCGAATTCAGGAAGAAAAAAAAAGAAGAGCATATTCTAAAAGTGTATACATGCTATCATATTCAAGTAAGTATGGTAGCTTCTAATGTGTGTCTTAAAATATCTGCATTTGAATTACAAGTTACAAATCAAACAGCCTCAAAAATTTTTGTAGGTTAACTGCAATTTGTATGTTGAGTTAACCAAACAAAAGAATAAGGCACAGTAACACACAATGTTTTTCTCACTATAAAACTGGAATACTATGTTACTCACAAAGCCAGAGTTAGAACATATACATTCAAATCATGTACATGTTCCAAATGATAGGACTGTCTTAGCAATCATAGGCGCCAGTGTGATATTGTTGCTGGACTGTTTTAATATCTAGGGAGCTGTAAAATCCACCAATATGCCTCTTGTTGGTTAGACTTTGGATACTTTACACCCGCTC
Source organism: Dermatemys mawii (assembly GCA_007922305.1). Lineage (NCBI taxonomy): Eukaryota > Metazoa > Chordata > Testudines > Dermatemydidae > Dermatemys > Dermatemys mawii. Next base: position 5,473,875 of record ML677374.1, read on the forward strand.
CAAGAGAAACACTCTCATGCTCTGAATAAAAATTATGTTACAAACAAGGAGAATTTTTGAACATTCCATTGGTTTTGAAACATTTTAATACAACGCCTTAGCACATATGCTAATAAAGTACTCACAAGGATGTACCACACATGATTGACTGTGAAAAATATGTGATATTTGTTTTACTACACTGCGCTTTAACAATAAAATTGTTGTCAGCTGATAATATCGTGCTAATTCAGAGACCACAGAACATCTCTATTCCCAGTAATTGGATCCACACACTTGTTTTTCAGGCTGACTAACATCTTTACAGTTCTGCGACAAATTCAGTACAAAAATACACATAAAGAGCTAAATACATTATAGGAGGTACATGCTGAACATATCAAGTACCTGAGTTAAGATTCCTAATTCAGCTAATGCACCAAAACTTTTGGATGGGTAAAACCTCTTGATCATAACATGCATCTAGAGTTATGGTACCATTAAATGCTTCCAACCTCTACCAGGAGAGAAGGGAAGGGAGGTAAAAGCCAAGAGTAAGCACAGAGCCCATGAAAAAAAATTGTCCAAGTAATGTGACAAAGCTCTAAGTTTGTACTCGTGGATCCTGCGCTTCCTGGCAGATTTAGGGGCCTCAGAAACTCATCTAGGCCCCAGAGTGACCTCCCTTTCTCAGTATAATTGACAAGAGTCACTGTCTAGTGAGTTACCTTCATCACAGGCCAGTATGAAAGATGGAAAAAGGGAGAAGCCCAGGCCCGCCCTCTACTCCGGGCTCCAGCCCAGGGACCCTAATAGTATCAGCTAAGATGGCTGACCTTTTATCCACAAAACACAATACAATTCCCTGGGCTACTTCCCCACAGCAGTCCCCGCTTCTTCAAACTCCACTTCACTCTGACCTCAGGGCCTCCTTCCTTCAGTATGATATGTTGTCCACCACTCAGTCTCACCAACAGCACAACTTCCACTCTCAGCTCCTGACACCCACAGCCCACCTGACTAACTGGGAGGTTTTTATCTGGTTTCAGCCAGTCCCTGATTGGCTTCAGGTGTCCCAATCAGGCTAGCTGTTTCTACTCCTTTCTAGAAGGTTCTTAATTGGCCCCAGGTATCTTGATTGGCCTGGAATAGCCTTTGTTTGGCTATCCAGGGAACAGGGACCTGCACATCCTGAGACTAATATACCTGCCTTCCAGCACTCTCCTATATCCTTCTGGTCTGACTCCATCACAGTAACAATAACTGTGGTACAACTGTGATCCTAGCTTCCCATGCCATGGCCACAAAGGTATTGCCTGCAACTCCATGCTGTGAGTGACTGTATTAGCAAGTGTGGTATTTATTTCCTATTTGTGATGAGTTTTTTTAACCTGATTTAACTTCTAAAATATTTTTTCAATAGTTACACAGGGCTAGAAAGGTGGGGATCCCCTGAGAATAGTGCTGTGGTGCCTATTGTGGAGGATTCAGGAGTAGAGTACTGCATGTACTAGAGTGATCCTAACCAGGAGTATCATGACAAGAGTGGCTGTGAAAAAAATTGAAATTAGGAAATGAAACAAACTTCATTAAGCTTTTTAAAGGTTTATTTTATTCTTAAGTTGTCGCATTCAACCCCATTCAGATTCACCTATCTTTATGGCATTATGTCAAATTTAGAACACTCATTTTTCCTCCCACAGCTTCTCTTACATTTCTTGGGCCTTTCCCACCAAAACATAGCAAATTGACAGTTGCTTCAAAGACATTAAACAAATGTTTAACATGCAACATGAGGAAAGGTTAAATGCAACCATTGCAATCTGAACTCTTTGGAGGTGATAGCATATCTGAGCAAATCTGACACCACTTCACTGTATAGAACAAAAATGTTTTCCTGTCCAGGTTAAACTCTGGGCATTTATCCCTTCTTGTGGCTATAATGTAAGGAAGGCTCTTTCCCTGCTGAAACCAACATGAAACTCAAAAGTGCCAACGTATAGAAAATATATAACATGTTCTATCTGGAGATAAGTCTTTAGTTAATATTTTAACTTACTTTGGCTTCAGTCTCTCCCCTGTGAAGTGTATACAAATGATGTACAGCACTTTGTGATGACGACCAAGGATGTGTCAGTACTTGGAAAACATGGAAATCATGGCCTAGCGTGTCAGTAGTGACCAGTAGCATCCCTGAGTAAAGAAAAGAAAAAGTACAAGGGATTAATCACTGGAGAGAAAGAAGTTCAAGGATGTGGGTCTAAAATATCTCACACATCTTTCACTTTGTTTTCTGGACGCACACACACACACATGGTGTGAGAAAATTATTTCATTCTAAAGGGATTAATTTCATGCAGATGTTTTAATCAATTTCTAAGCAGAAGTTCATTAGAAATCAGACAACTGTAACACTGTGGAACTAAACTGTACAGTCAATTAACTGTAAGTCGACACTCACACTGAAAGTTATTATCTCCCATAATCACTACAAAGCACCAAAATTACTGCAAACTGAAGTTTACCTCCCTATAGCTCTCAATTGGGCAAGTAAACATTTACTCTCAGCCAATATAATGAAGATTGATGTTTCCAACAAAATTCCCCTCTTTCATGCAAGTGAAAACACTATTAAACATAAACTAAAGACAGCTCCTCCCCAAAATTATTCAAAGGGAGCCTCTCTCTCATAAAGCTGTATCACAGAAACTGTCTGATTTATTGCATGAAAAGCTAGCAAATAAGAGACTTAGTTTGCAAGTTAAATATTAAGTGTTACCTTTGCAGAAAACAGGCACTAATGTACGTTGCTGAAATTATTCAACTAGACTGAAGATCAGTAGAATGATAGTAAGTTGTAAATAATATTTATTTTTTCCTCCCTCTACATGTCAGTCCATAATCCAGTTTTTGGACATTTACAGCCACATATTTTAGGTCAGCTTGCCATGAGAGTACAATTGTTTATACTAAAACTGAGAGCTTTTTGCTTATATAAAAGTGCTGCATTGTGGCAGAACTTGAGAAGACTGTGTAAGAAATACCCGACATTCATTCTCCTCTACAGTAAATCTGTATTATCTTGCTTATCAAAGTAATGTAATAAATTATCACTTATATTGAGACTGATGTTTAAAGAAGTTTAAAGTGGAAACCAGTTTACTTGAACAGTTTTTTTAACAGATAGAATATCTTTAAAATTATTTAAAAGGCACTTTAATGTATCTACAGAAAGAGGAATTTTACACATTTCAGGGTGAATGCATAACTGGAAAAAGTGATGAATGATGTATTACAATGGTATTTGCAGCAACATCATAGTTAAGACTGAGTTTTTCCATTGAAAGCAGAATTGAAATCTCTTACTATTTCAGTGATTAAATTTGAGTCTCCAAATTTTATACAATCATTGTTAAAAAGGACAAGTGCATTACCTGTGACCTTTTTGTGATGAAATATTATTGACTTGTCCAGAGAAACTAATTTAAAATTCTTTATATTAATGTGGCCCCACGCTCTCTCTCACCCACTACTCTCTGTAGCTAAACAGTCATATTCACAAGTCCAAAATCTCCCATATATACACATCATCACATCGCTGATATAGGCCACTTTTAAAAAATTTATTGTAGAACAGAAACATTTTGTGACTCTTAATCGTAACTCAATTGAGAGGAAAAATGGCCCCAGTGGTTAGGGAACTAACCTGGGGTTAGAATGACTTGGGTTCCACTCCCTGCTATACCACAGCTATGTAAGTCCTTGGTTTTCTGTCTATAAAATAGGGATAATTCCCTACCTCACAGGCATTGTGAGGCACTCCGGTAGCATGGTAACTCAGACTGCATAAGCATCTTAAACAAACAGAATTGCAGAGATCCAAGAAGTGTTTGGCAGACAAAATACCTGTCAGTCTCTGCCTTGGTCTGTCCACTGTAACTGTTGGGCTGGGACAGAGAGGGAAACCACCATCGGTGCAAGCATCCAATCCCTCAAAAATCATACATCAAATGCACAATCTTACCTTCTGAAAGAGTCTATCCAACAGACACACTTTCAACTGATTCTGCATGTTGGAAATGAAAAAGTTTGTTATGGAGCTGAGGAATCTCTGAAGGTATTTGGATATTACCTTTGTGAGGTAAGGCAGTTTAGTTGAGGTTGGTCTGCATGTTAATACTGGCTTTGCTGAAAATTTCCTTGGTTTTCAGAGGCTAAGTTGATAGGAAATATAGTAAAAGCTGCTCTAATGCAAGTTAGCTAGTCTTTAGTGTTGGATAACACACCAAATGTGCGAACTTCTACATGGGTCGCCTCGAGAAAGAATTTCTGGAAGAATGCATCAATGATATTTTCATCCTCTAGACAGGCCTAAGTTTAAAGTGGAAATCAGTTTTCTTGAACTGTTTTTGATACATTAAAGTGCTTTTTAAATAACTTCCAAGATATTGTATCTACAGATTTCCACACAACTTCAACAACTACCACATACCCATCAAACTCTGTCTGAACTCCCATACCAGCTACAACTTCTTGGATACCATAATTAGCTTCAATAACGGAACCAAGCAAACAGCTATATACAAGAAACCCACAGATCACAACAGATCCAGCAATCACCCCAGACTCACCAAAAATGTGTTATCTACAGCCAAGTATTCAGATATCACAGAATTTGCTCCAAAAAGAAAGTGTGGGAGACAAACCTAAGCATATTTAAAATTGCCTTTACTAAACAAGGACACTCCACCAGAGAAGTAGATTGCATCATGGAAAATGCCTTGCAAATATCTACTTCAATACAGTAAAAAACAAAAAACAACCACCCTCCAACAGCACTCTCTCTACTTGTCGCAAACCACCCCACACTAGAACCCAGATGGGGCATCACCACATAGTTACAACCCATATTTGATGAGGACCACAGCCTAAAAGAAATCTTTCCTGAATCCCCTCTTCTTGCCTTCAAACCACCACCCAACATCACCAAGCTCATCATCAAAAACAAGTTTCCTACAAATCAGGACACACGAACTCAAAGTGGCACCAAACTCTGCCACAACTACGATGCAAAACCTGAAGACTTATCTCCGCAGCTTCAATGATCAATACCCCCCACAATACACCTTATTAAGATGCAGGGGTCCTACAGATGCCTATCACATGTGGTGTATCTCATCCAATGCATCAAATACCCCAGCAAGAACTATGTGGGTGAAACCAGACAATCATTGCGCTCTCAAATTAACTCCAAGAAAAATTAAAAAAGACAAAAACATAATATCACCCGTTGGCAAAACTTTTCACAAAGCGATCACTCCCTATCTGACCTCCCAATACTCATCCTCAAAGGAAACCTGCACAACATCATCAAAAGGCAACCATGGGATCTTAACTTCATACATCTGTTACACACTAAAAACCATAGACTCAGAGACACTGGTTTTATGGCTCATTTGTAACACACCCCACTGCCTGCTAACTCTTAATTGTCCACTTCATTTTAAGTGGTTTCCTACAGCATGTGTAAACCCCTTATGCTGTACAATCTAACCTCAATTGTCCACTTGATTTTAAATGGTCTCCCACAATGTGTTAACACCTTACGCTTAACAATCTGTCCCAATTTGTATATGGCTTAGACACTCTCGTTTCCTTCCCCAAATCAAAAGAGCTCAGTGAAGTTTGAAAGTTTATATTTTCCACCAACAGAAGTCGTTCAATAAAATATACTGCCTCACCTACCTGGTCTCTCTCTCATCCTGGAACCTACACAGCTATAACAACAATCCAAATAACTTACACTACAGCAGCTTCAGATAACTCTACCCCTTAACTGAGGAAATACTCGGAATGATTCAATAGCAGAATTAGGATTTAGGGTTAGGGAATCATTACTGGTGCCATTACCAAAGCAGACTTTTCAAATTACACACATGCATGCACACACTCAGTCTACACATTCACACCCCAACAGAACAACACAGATATCATTCTGTAAAATAAATAAATAAAATAAAAAACAAAGTAAGAGGGGAAAAATAAGATACCTAAGAGAAAAGAGGTTTGAACCTCTACTTTATGGTCTTATGATATTTGTCTCAGATATTGCAGGATGGTGACTGCAGTTACTGGAACCAGCCAAAGGAGTAGCTTCATCATAGAGCCTGCTGCCAGCTCATATCTCTCAGACATTAGCAAACCAGCAGGCTAGCACAGCCAATGACCAAAATCTTCACCTCTTCCCTAAGTGGGAGGCTTGTTCGAGGGAACTAAGGGGGATGCTTGCTTCAGAGGTTGTTGGTGGATCAAGATAGCTTTGTCTTGACCCTTACTCACACTTACATACTCTGCCTTACATCACCTTCATAGTCTGGAGGCCCGTTAGATGGTCCATACACTTTGCGTACAGTCATCACAGCCCAATCCTTTTCAAGATGTACAGGCTTCGGTGTGAGAGCTCTCTAAAAAGTCCTGCTCAGGGTGACCTTTGTCTTGAAAGACACTGTTGCAACCTCATGCCATATGATCCCTCAGAATAGAAATTAGGAGTTGCAAGACTGCCTCCAGCCTTCTATCTGGGGTAAATAGCCACAGGAACCACTCTTGGCATCACTACCTGTTATAGTCTTTAAATGGCTCATAAAAAACAGCCAACAGCCTAGTCTGCAACCTTGTCATGAGCTTATACATCATCTAACATTTTCTCAATACACTGGAAATGCATTTAACTAGCCCAGGACAGACTGTCATCCTTGCATTAAAGCAAGAGAATTGAAGAAGTCAATGCGTGTCCCCAACTATGTATAAAAAGATGATTTATAATCACCAGCCTTTGACTTAGAGGCAAAGAACTGCTTTTACATGTTATCAATATAAATTCCATTTATAACAAAACAATTAAAGTTTATGCTGATCCAAAATTCTCATTTGGGCTAGTTCCCTCACAAAGGTCTAATCCTAATCTCTAATCCCTATCTGTCTGTATAGGAATTAATCAGAAACTCATTTTTAAAACCACTGTAAAGGAATGTAGGTTGTGCTTTGAGGGTGTTATCCATGCATTCTTTGAATGTTATGTGTAGTATTTGAATAAAGTATGCAGTGAAATGTGCTTGGATATCTGGAATTATAATCAGATACATATTGTGTAATTAATTTTTTCCTACACTGTTTTTCTCCTTTTCTTGTCTTTTAATTTTTTATGTACTTGCTAAAAGAGTAAAGAAGGAAAAGATAATACAGCATTTGTGGGGAAAAAAGGAGTTTGCTTTAAAATGGAAAGATGGAGGCTATCCGATTTGGCAGTTTGCTTGTCTAATGTAGAATTCTGCTGTGTGTCACCATATGGAGCAAATGTATATTATTAGATGACACACCTTAGCTGTAGTAGTAATTTTTTTTCAGGAGGTAAAAAGATTACTTTCATAATGCTGACACTGCATTTGATATACAACTATATGCTTGTCTAAACCCCAGTAATGTGCTGGTCTCAGGCACAATACCACAGACATGCTAGATCAAAGTACATTTTTATAAGACGATTAGTATTTTAATATATCTTCCTTATTGTTATTCAAACAATAAATCACTGAAGATTGGAATGTTCGCCTTTTTTTGGTGCACGTGTGTATGTGGTATTTTCCATCTCTCTTTACTTCAGAGCAAGGACTTACAGTTTTCAATTACCACAGCTACTATTTGGTTTCTCACTCTGGGTCCATGCAACAAAAGTACATTGTGCAATTCCATAACACCACAGTGGAAATGATGCCAACAGAGAAACTGATGAACTTGAACTTTAATGATTACTTTCATTTTCAAATACAGGCAATTTAAAATTCAGTTTTCTCTTTCAATGGCTTTCTCAAAGACTGTGTTTAAGTGGAAATATAGGTTAGCACTGTCATAAGTTAATTCCAAAAATGTATTTTCTTATGATGTATTTTGTATGAAGAATCACAGATGAAAAGTGAATAATTCTCCAGGATTTCCTGCTTGTTTTTCAAAATGGCATTAATCCCTGTTTAGCAGATAACATCTGAAACCAATTCAAATTCTTGCATACACATTACCCAGTGAGAATTTGAGTGTAAACCAGATATTACTTTATATGCATCTCATTGCAAAGATTTTGATTTTCTGATCCACGACGTGAAGGAAGCAGCTAAATTAAATTAATGACTGTGTTTTACTGTGTGGTTTTTCAAATCCACAGAAAAGATTAAAAAATTCAGTTTAGAAGGAAATGATATCCTACACACACACGCAAAAAGGTACTTTATCTTTGTTTTAGCTAAGAGATACATTTGCTTTAATTTACAACTTCCTATTTTTCATGCATACTCTTTGGGAAACAATAAACTTCTTTCAGGAAAAAGTTTAAAAAATACATACATAAAAGGAAAAACTGGTACAGATGTAGACTGTGGCTTAAGAGCTATTTATGCAGTATCAGAAGACTAAACCAGACTCTGGCCTGGCCATAAACTAAACCCACGCCCTAAATGAGGTGCCAAGCCACAAAAAGCATTTGCGTCAACTGGGAATACAAGGAAAAGGAGGACTTCTAATTATAGGGCCTGGAAGAGGAAGCCTAGAGTGATTAGGAGTTTAGGCGCTGCTGTATGTTTATCTGGGAGCTTCCTCTCTCTCTCACACAGCCTGGGTTTGATAGATGAGGGTTGGTCTAGAGGGTGGGATTGAAGTTGCTGATGGTACACAGAGTTCTCCAAACTCCAAGGAGACGAAGACTGAATATTAAGTCTTCTGTGACATTATACGAACATAAGTCTTTTCAACTAGGCGTCAGCTGGTTAGCCCAAAAAACAAAATTAAAGAGCAGAAAATCTCAGTTGGGTACTTGCTATAAAATCTAGGAAACCTGAGTAATTTAAGCATCTCCACCATATCCTATTTTTAACACCTATCTAATTGCATCATTGTTTATTATGTTCATATAAATGAGATAAAAAGAATTTCACCTTAGGTTAAGTTTCACGCATAAATTCACTTGAATAATGGCATCTTTGAATGTAACGGAAGTCTCCCTCCTTAAATAATGTAATTATATACTGAAGAACACAACATACTCAAGGCCACCTGGAGCTGTTTTAAAAACATGGAGGACCCAAATTGCAAGAAGTCAGGCACACAACTGAACAAATAAAATGTGCATTCCACAACAGGCTTAATTTAAGCATGCAGTTTCACTATCTGCATGAACAAAAGGCTACTCAGAAGCATAAGTGGCCATTTGTGCACACAATCATATTAAGATGATGTAAACAACTGAACGTATTTTTTGAGTCTGATCACAAATACCATACATCAAGTTGAAAATTTCACAAACTGGATTGTTTTTAATGGCAGAATTATTTTGCATTGGATAGGTTTTTAAATTAATATGGGCAGCTGAGGTTCTGGCCCATATTAATTTTACTCTTGAATTTATTACTCTCTCAATATTAGATACAGGCATTACAAGTATAGAATTATTAACTACTTCACTAATGTGGGCCCAGTTTGACATAAACTCTAACTTGACTTCTTCTATCCTAGTTCCCCTCAAAACCTACAATGGGAGCCACGTATCCATGTTTCAATATGAGGCCAATGCATATGTGATCATGTGTTTATGAATGTCCATGCCCTGATCCATCAACAGCCCCTAGTCATATCCACTCTTCTTTAGATTATTCACACTCCTGGAATATGCAGTATGGGCTGTGTATGGGGCTGATACTAGCCAGAATACAATCAAATATTAATGGTGCTTCTGAAGTTCAGATATGTGTCCATATGTGGGACATTTGCCATAGTTCTAGAATTTGGTCCTAAAATCAAATTGGACCTATTAAGAAATCAGATCTGATTTTTTTATGTGAACCTATATTACCAAAAATCAGAGGGGTAGCCGTGTTAGTCTGGAATTGCAGAAGTGACAAAGAATCCTGTGGCACCTTAAAGACTAACTAAAGTATTAGAGCACAAGCTTTTGTGGGCTACTACCCACTTCATCGGATGCAATACCCACTTCGTTGGACGCATCCGACGAAGTGGGTATTAGCCCACAAAAGCTTATGCTCTAATACTTTAGTTAGTCTTTAAGGTGCCACAGGACTCTTTGTCACTTCTATATTTACAAAGTTTATCATACTGGCAAACAAAACACTTTAAAACACCAAAAGCTTATATGTAATCATGAGAGATTATTATGCCCTGTGATCCGATTAATACAAATCGCATATCAAAGCTGGATAATTTGAAATAAACATTAGGTTAATTTACCTTGACTAACAAATGGTTCAAGTTATGCTTTATGTACTAGAACACCATTCAACATTTTCCTCAAACTACCAACTGTGATCCACAGTTGAAAGCCATCCTGATCAAGATTTCAAATGTACTGGGCTTTCTCCCTTCTACACTGAAGAACACGTATTAAGGACAGCTGAGCAAATGAGGGAAAGGGATCAAGGGAAAGACTGTTCTTTTAATCCTGCCCCCAGTTCTCCTCAAAAAGGATCACAAAGCCATGGTTATTACCACTAAAGTAGCATTCTGGGTTTTCGCTAATGGCAAAAGATTGACGTCAACAATATGCACACTTTTTTTATTGATGAAACATGCAGATTACGTTATTCTCCGTATACTGGAATAACATCAAGGTAAATGTTGGAGAGAGAGGGTGAAATCCTAGCCCAACTGAAGTCAATGTGAGTTTTGCCATTTACTTCAATGAAGCCAAGATTTCAGCTACAGTGTATGTTGTTCATTTCTTAAACTCATACGTATTTTTATCCTGTCCTCCCAGTATACATTTCCAGTGAAAAATATCTGCTGTGCCAATGTCTCCTCTCTGATTTCACTAATTTTTAACAAATCTTAGAATTCATCAGTAAGCTACTGCATTTCAAAACAGAGGCCAATTACTTCTAATATCTATATAACTAGAAATGTATTTGCACATAGACACTCAAATCTTTCATGTTCTCAATGTTTTAATTAAGTACGTTTTTAGCCTTTTGCAAAATTCAGATTTTAAAAAATCAAAATTGTTTTATATTCTTGTAATAAGCTATTTGAGTACCATTCAGAAAAGAAATCACAAGTATATTTGCGTTATTTGAAATATATATTTTATACATATATACACACATACACACAACAGTTGAAGAAAAAGCATGAAAATAAAATGTATTTCAAGCAATGCAATAATAGACCCAAGTGCACTACATTTAAAATACTTAAAGAAAAGAAAAACAAATAACCCTACTGCTTCCCTTTTCCTTAAGAGTATGGATGCTAATTCCAATTTCTAGTGCATGAACAGCTGCGTATCTGAATACTGACATTGTTTTATACAAAACACAAGGCCTGAAAGCACACACTGAACAATGTACTGAGCCAGCCTCATCAAGGACTTATGCCAAGAGAGTTTAAAAGCAGTAGTGGAAAAACACCACAACTGGGATGTGGGCACAAACAGTTCTTACAGTAGTGACAAAGAGTCCTGTGGCACCTCAAAGACTAACTTTTTTAGTTAGTCTTTAAGGTGCCACAGGACTCTGTCACTTCTGCAATTCCAGACTAACACGGCTACCTCTCTAGTTCTTACAGTGAGTTCCACTGTCCGGCAGCAGCAAAGCATGTGTGATCACAAGGGAGGGAAGTGGTTACACTTCCAGCAGTACAGTAAAATATGCTTATTTGGTATCTTGTTGTGGGTCAGATCATTGGTTGGGCAATAATGAATATTTTGCAGTGCATTTCCAAGCTTTACTCCACTACCCCTATCTCGCAAATCTTCAGTCCATTCTGACTTGGATGAAGGTGTTGCAGAGAGAGGCAATACATACACTTAGGTATTGGTAGCACTGGCCAATAAACTATAGTATGGAACTGGATAGCTTCTGATTTTGAAGATAAATTCCTTAAGTGGGGAGTTCTGGGATATGTTCCAGTCTGGCTTTGAAAGTAGGTTCAACACTCTGGTGAAAAGGGAGACATAAAGCCAGATGGTTAAGGTGGTAAAGGAATGATGGATTTAGTCTTTTTGTAGTAATGCTTAGTAATATTTCTGAAATTTGGGAAAGTGGGGGAGGGAATCAAAATATCAAAGATCATATTCCTGGGGCCTGTTTTCAGATGTCTTACTTCCACTGAAATTACATGAAGTTGTACAGCATACAATTACAAGGCTTCAGATGTTTCTTTTCTTCAATTCAAGAACCTCTTGAGATACTTTCAACATTAAACCCAGAGGAATGCAGACTAAGAAGTCTATTTTTAAGTAACATATTTATGTCATAGCTACTTGTGATGTATTAATTCTTTAAAGAGCAACTAAATGAGCCTAGCATTTCCTCTTTTTAGTTACAGTATCTCCTACAATCACAGCCAGACAAGTGCTAGGTGCAGTGTAATTCTTTTTATTAAATGAAAAATCACTTATCTCCGGGGAGTCAAAGAGGAGTGGGGGCTGGCAAATAAATTTATTCAAAGATGGGGGGTGCAATTTCACAGTTACCTACCCCATGTACTATATTCTCATTGGTGTCAAGCTAGTTAATCGTGAAGAGGCAATTAATTTGCCATCATTCAAACCACAGCTCCTGTGCCACAGCAGAGTAGACATTTTGGGGTTTTTTTTAAGCCTTGTTGTTTACTACAACTTCGTTGTTAAACGAGAAGTTTCTCGGTTAACAGTTTCTCCTAATTAGTTAATCAAAAGGCACTGCTAGCAGCCAATATATCTCCTGCATTATTTCCCACCTCTAGCCCCAACATGTACAGTATATGGCAAAAGAAAAGGCACATGCAGAACTTTTTGCAAGTACTGTATACCATATATCATAACATCGGACTAATTTTAATAGGATTATCTTCAGAGGCAACAACTAAAGCTGAAATACAAAGCCAGAATGAAGAGCGGAAAAGCCAAAAATGATTCTAGTTTTAAAAAAATTAGGGATCAAGCTATGTTAAATAACATAGCATCTAAGAGTTGAGATTCCAAGGTGAAAATTAATCACACAAATTTGTGAAGGAAGTTCCTTTCATTATAAAAATCCAAACAACAAAACGATAGCTAGCTGCATTCATATTAGAGCTGAAATAAGTTAGCACTTATTTAGCACTTTTCATTTTAAAAGAGATGTCTAAACATTACCTAATCAATTTGTTTAATAAAACTCAGATTTTACAGACTCGGCGGACAAAGGAAAAGAAAAAAAAAATCCCTCTGTTAATCTGTGAGGCATTATCAATGCTTCCCAACAATCAAACAAGGTATTTTTCTGCCCACTTGCTCTGATCAATGGGGGAAACTTCTGTCGAGAAATTCCAATTTAAACTTCTTTAACTATTAACCCAAGACCACCATCACATTTCAATATACAGCATTTAAGTAACCAGAGGAATTTCAGGTCCGTTAGAGGTGCAGTCAGGCATTCAAAGGGGTACACAGTTTAATCTGTTTTACTGCAGGCCCAACATTAATTTTCCTGTTATTAATGGATGGAAAAGCTCTTTCCTAGCCAAGGAGGGGTAATTATTTAAAATGTAGATGTGTTGCACTTCACAGCTCTCAGCTGCTCAGCTGGCAGAAGTAACACCCTTGGAAAGCAGATCAATTATTTACTAAATTAAAGAGAGAAAACAGATATTTATAAAACATCAGCTTTTTTTAAAAAGTGAGTTGAAGTTTACGATTTTAATTTCCCATCTGAAATAGTTTTTCTTAATGCCTATGCTTGCATACATAACACCACCTTTTTAACGTGTAAGAATGATATAACTTTGGAGTGTCGTGTATTGTTCGGAGCAGTGGACTAGCAATCAGGACTCCTGGGTTCTGTTCTTCTCTGCCACTGACTCACTATGTGATCTTGAGCAAGTCTCAAACTCTCTTTGTCTCTGTTTATCTAACTGTAAAATTGGCATTTCACTCTCCTGCAAGTTCAAAGTTCCTTCAGCCCTCTCTCTCATCCAATCAGCCCTCTTTCAAACCCCTACCGACTTCCACTCTCTTACCAAATCAAATTTAACCTCACCCCTCAGTATACCTTTGATTTCATTACCATCTACTCCTCCTGTTGCTCCCAATGATGCTTCAAATGACCACTTTTTCCTGCTCTCCTTTTCTCCTCCTTGTGTGGCTTCATGATTTTATTCATTCACAGAGATCCTACACATGGAACACACTCCCACTTCCTGCTCACCAAGAACTCCTCTTTCTCCTCCTTCAATCCGATTTCTTCCAAGAAGCCCTGTTAACATTTTCTCCTCACGAATAATCTTTCTGCAACTCTTACCCCAACTGCTGTCTTGTGTCCTGTCTTACACTATAAGCTAACTAGGGTTAGGAATGTGTCTCATTCGAACCTTGTAAAATTGCTGTGAAAATTTACACTTTTATACACAATAATTATGAATACAGATGAATATAAACATATATATAATTCAAAATTCAGTGCTAGTGGCAAGTTGAAACAGTGTTTACCTTCTGCAAGAATAATATTTAACTTCATGATCACATTTCCAACTCTTAGCTAAGGCTCTGTGTTGAAAATTCATTATTAAATGTTGCTTCTATTGCAGCCATTACAGAATCCTGTAGCCAGCAGGTATCTCTACAGTAGATGTACAAAAGCAGGAAGGAAAGATTTCTAGGGAAAAGCATCCCCCAACCTGCCCTTGATGAAGAGATCATGAAGTTTTTGCAACAATCTAGTTTTCAGAGACGGTAGACCCCAAATACTTGCATATTTTCAGCTGCATGAAACAAATGAAAGCCTCACTGTTCTGCAGTAGATTCCAGTTACACATCCATGGTATTCCCAAGCTTGCCAGCTCAGGAACTGAGGGTAAGAGCAAAAATCTTAAACTAGGATGCCCTGTGTGACATTGCAACAATATTTCAACACAGCAATGTACCATGCTTCTGTGGCTTAAAAAATACAAACATTCAGGGCCAGACTGTCGCCCAGATGCCATGTGGATGTTCAAAAGAAAGCAAGAGGGCAGGGAATAAGGAGATTCCTATCCTTCCTTCCTGGGCAGCAGTGAACTACAATCCCTGTCGTCTCTCAGGTGCAGGGAATGCTCCATATGTGCACCACAGAAGAACAGACATCAGGAAAGGGGATGTGGCCAATTCTGTTCCTGGTGTGCAAACTACCACGGCTAGTGAAGAAGACATAGGACTGGGAGCAGGTTCTATTCCCAGCTTTGCCACTGTGTCTCTGAGTGAACTGGGGGAAATCACCGAGGCCTAAGCTTCCAAAACTATCCATTCACTTTGAATGCTTACGCTGGGTTTCCCACTGCAGGGCACGACTTTAACAGAGGAGGAAGCAAATGCCTGGGGAGGCACATGCTAAAGAGCGGCATTATGGCCACTCCTGGGGCAGCAGCAGTCCGAGCAGTTTTTTGGGCTTTTTCAGCTTAGGGCGGGAAAAATGGGAGAGCTGGTAGAAGATTAGCCACACTTATTGGCAAGAGAGAGTACACGAGTCAAAAGATGTACACCTGTGTCGTTGATAGCCACTTTGGACAGTTGGCATCCCCAACTGTAGAGTCATCAGGAATGTTGCCAGCCTGTTTTAAGGAGGAAAAAATCCTCTCGGGTTTCTGTGTCCCAGTAACCTGGCAAAAACACTGCCTACTGCGTGGAAAAGTGCTATTCCTGAGTTCAGCAGGGGTTGGGGGAATTTACTTTAGACACTGAAGTTACAATACCGCTTCATGAGTCTAACTGCCAAAAAGAACAGCTGTATCACAATTTTTATAAACTGCACCATTTTCCTGCCTGCACCTCCCTCAACTCCAACCCAACCCTGACTAAGAGAATTTACACCACTGATACACTTACAAATGAATTCCACTAGCAGCCTTCAAATGCCTTTTCCACCTCTTTTACACGGTCAGATTCAACCTTCCCTTCTGCCAGCGTAAGCCAGGGCCCATAACAACCAGAAAGTGCAAGAAGCCGCCAGCATAGCCTGAAAAATAGGCAGTGCTGCTTGGGACAGGGTGTGTCCATGGTCAATGGTGATTCTGTGCACACCTGCAGCAGCCTCCACCAGTGAGGCTCCTAAAGAATCTCCACCACAAACCAGAACTGTGCTTGTCCTATGGGAACCTCAAGGGAGAGCAAGTGGTGTAAAATGCATCATCTTTTGCCAGCCAAGGGGAATCTAACAGCCTATTGCATCTACGGTAAGGGAAGAGGGGAAAAAAACCCTTGCACACCCAAGTGTTAGATAAATGAATGTGCAAAATTCATTACTTGAATTAATGCAATGAAATCAGAGTAGGGACAACAACATGAATATAAATTACTTTAAAAAGGCTGTTTGCAACTTAGATGCCATTATGCATCTAGAATGTAGCCTACAGACTGTATCTGGCTATTGTGCTTACATCCTGGGAACACTTGCTAAAAAACATTATGTTTATGATGATCAATAATTATGGCCTAAAGTAAATTTTGGTTTTAGAAAATGAAAATATCTAAATTGGCTTTAAAATATTTTCCCCAGGATACAAAAAGACAAAGCTATTGGCCCTGATCACACATTTTTTACCTAAAAACTTTAACATTAGGAAAAAAGCCTTGTAAGGGTCCCAGTGAAGAAATATCCAAGTCTAATATTTATTTTGTCTAGGCAGCCAACTAAAACTGAGGCCTGCAAAATTATATTACCATGAAATATTTTATTTCCAGTTAAAGGAGGTTTGTTTTATCGAAATCTTCATTTACAAATGATATGTGAAGGGTCAGAGATTAACATTTCTCAGCTGTCATTGTCCCAAGGAATGCAGTTTAGCTTCCCTAAAGAGAGTTGCAATTCAAAATGCTAAAAGACAGCTTTTGGTTTGGACATTCTACCATATCACTTTAAGCAAATTCTGAAACAGAGCTAGTCCAAAGGGTAGTAATATTTATTTTTGTGCTGCAAAATTCTTAAAAATCCTAATTTAAGATTCTAAAATGAACCAGTAAAGATTAACAGAAGCTATAATCTACTTTTCCCAGCTGCTGTGTGCAACAGAGAATACAAACATTTTCCTACTGAGAAATGTGTTTTCCCTTTACAAATGACAATCTTCTAATGAACTCTCTTCCGTGTCAAGAGTGCTTTCTACAAAAAACAGATATTGCCATGTACACTATTGTTTCACATTCAAAAAATAAATACACAGAACGGGAGGACAAGTTTATTGGTTATATCCAGGCCTATTAATACCATTTACCTTAGCAAGAAGATGACCAGCTGTTCAAGCTACAAAGGATGATACAACTGCTTCTTGTCACATTTAACAGCCCAGTGTCATTTACAATATAAATACTGGGCAACAAATGAAAGAACATCCTTCAACTTATATTACTATTATTTATATAAACACTTAATCGATATGATTTTCAACCTCCAAACACCATTCTTGTTTTCATCCACTCCAAAAATACTACTAAGCGATTAAGTAAAATATATGGGTTCCCCATTTGAATTAACATGACCCTTTCAGCAGCACCGTTTATAAAAAATGTAATTAATAGGATTATTCCTATAAATATTTCCATCCATCTACAATGGAGAAGAAAATTAGCTAATTTCTCATAAACATTGGCTGGCATAATTTAAAAATCTATTTTATTTATAATTTAGATCTGCCTAGATTCAGATTTCAAAACATTTCTCTTATGTTTGTCTCAGGAACTGAATTACGTACCGCTTTATAAAACTTGCCAAGCAGTAGATTACAATGTATTTAGCAACTAATATACAGCTTTATCACAAACAAAAATTCTAAAAATTGCTTTTAAATGTGGTAAATTGAAGATGATGTACTAAAATAATAAGATGGTCTAATGCTCAAAGACCATGTACTTTAATATTACTCTTAAAAGCCCAAATAACAGTTTCTGAATTCTAAATAAACATGCCTAATTTACATCCAAGTTGGTTTTAATTATCATAGTTCATAAAAGGCCTTTATACTTAAGAACTGTCAAAATGAACTGACGAATTTTGTAGCATTTAACATGCTAAAATCCATAAGGAATCTTCCCTTTGTGGCCCCTTCAAAATTCCTTTAAGCATGCCCAGTTCATTAATGGAATCTGTACTTTTCAGTTCCATGATGCTTATCAGTTGCGTTATTTACAGGCATTATACTTTGAAAAGTCTCACCAATCGTGACTCTGTTTAAAGCCTGAAGGGACTACCTCACACCACCCATATCGAGTCTTGTCCAGATCACAGTACTAAGCCATCATGCTCCCTGCCAACATCATAAATACTGCCATTAAAATATTTGTTTTAATTCCGACCTCAGAGTCACAGCTAATAAACAAGAAAGGCAATGAGAAATTGAAAAACAAACTAAATGCAGCTGTTGGACTGGATGTTTCACAACTGTGTTTAACTGCATCCTTTAATTTCACTTCTATGAATAGAAACCATACAGCACAGATTGCATGCCAGCTAGTCAACCAAGCAGTATTTTCTCTCCAGTTCATTTTGCAGTGTTATTCCGTCATGTGAATTTTACTGTATTTTTAACTTTTCCCTGGAGATTCTTCTCTGTTCTGGTCTGCAACACAATGTTGAACTATTTGCTGGTTGTTTCTCTTTTTACTATGTACTAGCAATGGATGGCATTTGCATAATTTTTCTATGATCTTTTCAGTCTTACTCTCATTTAGAGGTGCACAATTTTTTTTTTTTTGCAAACATTCATGTATAAACACATCTTGATACATGTACTGTACTCTGCTGTTTTACAAAGAATGCTTCATAAGAGCCTCAGAATTAGGTACATGTAAGAAGCAAAGTGGCCTGCTTATATTATTTTACAGACTTCCCCAAACTTATTGCAATACATTTTAACAAGTATTATTGTTCTTAATGGGTCTATTACATAACCTATGAAAATAGCTTGCCAGAATGCACATGGTTACTAAAGGGTAAGTAGTTACAGCATTAGGACCCTAAACGATCTTGAAAGACATCCATTCAGAAATGTTGCACAGAGAAGCAGCCGGGGAGTGTGGGGGAACTCAGACAAACATTGAAGGTCTGAAGCAGTTTAAAAATCAGATGGTGATAAACTTAGGAAAAAGCCATAAAACTTGCATTTGGAACCTATTTTAAGAAATTTCCTTGGTGCAAATGACAATATT
Organism: Dermatemys mawii; assembly: GCA_007922305.1. Classification (NCBI taxonomy): domain Eukaryota; kingdom Metazoa; phylum Chordata; order Testudines; family Dermatemydidae; genus Dermatemys; species Dermatemys mawii. The sequence goes on from ML677374.1 coordinate 5,493,046, forward strand.
ATTTTGAGTAAGACAAAACAATGCAAATTTTATAGATTTAGAAGATCCATAACAATCAAATTTCCCATTTAAAAGTCAGAGTACATCCCAGCTTTGGTGGATGAAACAATGAGTGCCAGCCTATAAGCTACATACCAACTTCTCGACGCTGATTACTGACACAGAGATCACTGCCCTCCAAATTTCAACACTGTTTTATTGTACGTTCGTTAAACTGAAAACCACTTCTCTTTTACACATACTGAGGCCAGTAGTCTAATCACATGAAAACAGTTGTGGCAGAGTGGATGCTTTAGACCTGAAATCATATTGTCGGGGGTGAGGGGGACATCAGAAAGGGAGTAAAAAGTTTTCAGACAGTCAAATATAGGAATTTCCATAACTGATCAGACTAGTGGTCCACCTATCCCAGTATCCTGTCTCTGACAGTGGCAAATAAGCTTCTTAATATGTCTGTATGGCAAGATGGAACGAACAGAAGTAGCTTTACTAGCTATTGCTGACATTAAATTGGGTGACTTTTTTCCTATGTAAATTATAACAATGTATCTAATAATGCAACTTCATGAATAAGAGGGACATTTTCCTGGCTCCTACAGTCTCCAGTCTAGACAATCTCTAATTTAGTCTAGTCCAGATTATCGTGGAACAATCGATTCTGTTTGGTAACATGTAATCCTTTCCCCCCCCCTCTCCATTTTAAACCTTACACACTATTACAATTCTTGGCAGACTATCATCAGCACATTAAAATCTTGGAGGCTTTTTTGTAAACATCTTAAATTAAATAGCCCCCTATGGTGTATTCCTTCCGTTGATGACCTCCCAAAATTTAGTCCAGGGCGCCTTGATACGTAGTTTACTTAATGAGTTCTTGTCAATTTACATTATGTAGCAAACATTTTTTTCCCATGGTACTGTAATAACCATGACATTTTGTAAACTGTTTGTACCTGTTTAAATATTTCATTATAAAAGATAGTTCAAAGCTTAATCCCTGCTAACAAAAACTTATTGCACAATATCATCACTTTGCATGAAATTCACAGAAGAAAGATCCAGCAGTAAAAAAAAGACTTGTGAGAATTTTTATCCTAACAACATTTGAAAGTTCCTGCATGCTCCCTACACTGCAATTCTGGGTTTACACAACACAACAGAGAAGTTGTGCATTGCTAGTAGAAGTGCACTGCTAGCTGTGCACAACCAAAATTTCCACATAAGTATTCATGTCTTTACAGTTTAAGCAAAGAAAGGCCCAAATTATTGGTTCAATCACTGATGGAGACTTGTGCATGATATGGAAGTCTAGCTAATGCAGACTCTGATCCTAACCTGATGGCTTAGGGCCATTGTTTATGCACAGAATGGGAGACCACACACAGATCACCAAATTGTCAGTCTTCAGAAAAAGAGATCACAGGTAGATAGTAAAGACATCCTAGATTACAGTGATGTGACCATGTAGACATAAGCAATATTGACTGTACAGCATCTACAACCTCATAAGGGAGAGGCTCTCTTAAGAAGCGCAAATATTAAACATAGAATGGGGACTGTTACCTGACATCACCACACAATTTATTCACAGGTTGAAATGTTCTAATAATTAAGTTGCAGTTGGAGGTCTTTCATTCAGACAGAGATTTGAACTGGGGGGAAAAAGTATACTCTTCCAAGCTCTTTCGATAAGAGATGCACTAGTGCAATTCTCAAAATATGATCAGACATGAGCTCTCTGGTCTCATCACACATCTCCCTGACTGGTGTCTGAATATGACCAGAGGGCTCATTGGTCTTGGCTTCCCCTTGGTGAGCTTTGTCAGTCACGCTGAACGTCTTGAGCTTAGCTGTTGTTCAAGGAGGCTTAAATGCCCTTCTGGCCTCTGAAGCTCCTTGAGCTTGTCTCCTTGATTGAGTGAGGGCAGAAAGGGCAGGGGAAGTGGCAGTACTCTCCCAAGCCTACTGAATCATGGTACCAAAATGAGGTGTCACACTCAGTGGATTGTGTAGATCTTCCGAGTAAATTACCACCCAGTGACATTAGTGGGGCACATCACACCTTATTCTTCTGCAAGCCCAAGCAGACATCACTGCTTCATTAGCCTTGTGAACAGAGTATCTCAGCAACTAGAATAGCTGGAATATTTACTGCAAAAAATCCCTTCCACCCCACACAAAATAAGGCTTTGATTCTGTAGAGAAGAAGGCAGCAGCATGAAAGAAGTGCCCATACGCTATACTGCTAGGTACCAGCCTAATCTATGCCCTGAACTCAGAACTAGTGTATTTTATACTTCCACACAGCACCTAGGCTATGGCGCTTGGCAATGTAGAATTGCTGCTTACAACGTTTATTGAATTTATTCAAAACCAGATGTCTAAAAGCAGAATGTAAGCTCTTCAAAGCAGGGAGCTTATCTTTATTTCTCTCTCAAAAGCACTCACTAACATGTTTGGCACTATATAAATAATACTGGTGATTTTGATCGGACAATCTAGTAACATTTATGAAAGTAATATCAGTTTTCTATACAAGATGGATATGCAAAATACTCATACAAATTCTACCTACAAAAAGTTAAAAGTTTTCAATTAGCAAATAAGCCCACAGTATAATGGCTAGGCACTTGTGTAAGTTGAACTAAACTCCATCCAAAACCAGTAAAAGAGTACTGTATAAGAAATCTGACTGTTGGCAGTCACAAACAAATGCTGGCACCAATGGTGAAACTAAAGTTGACATCACAAATGGCAAAGAAAACATGTAAGAGGGGCTTAAATCTTCTTCATTTGCATTATAATGCAATGATCTCTCAGGGGAAAATAATGAAAATGATCAGTTCAATTTAATTCAGTATTTGGTGTATATCGGTCTTGAGGCCCTTTACTGATTATTCCCAAAGATGAAATCACCATTACACAGGTAGGAGATAGCCATTCTTTTTACTTTTACTAAACTGCTTCCATACTTATAAATTAATCTATTTATTTTTTAAAAATTAAAGCAAAAAGGCAAGGACAATCTATAGACAGCCCTGGATTTTGGCAAATTCCAGCAAATCTAAGAGTTCTGTTGGTCAAACCCCAGGGACATGGAGTTTCCAGTTGTAAGGGGGAAAACAAAACACCACCATCACCACCACCACACACAAAGAACTACATGCAATTTTTTGTTGTTGTTGTTAAATAAAAGCACAGCATTTTCTGAATAAGGCAAAAAATTATGAAGACACCCTACATGGTCACAATTTGCAATTTGTGCTCCAACAATTTTTATCAGTCCGTTATTAAGGCAGTTAGAGGCAGAATTAGCTGCCTGTTTTAGAATAAGACATTCAGAATACCAACTGCTCCAGCAGAAGCCTACTACCAGGATGCTCCAGGGAAATGTGTACTGGGATATTTCAGATTCTGTTAAAAATCTAAGCAGCCCACTCAGCGTACTGAGAAGTGCTGATTCAATTCCTTATTATTTTATCTAAGCAATTACTTTTTTCAAACTTGGTCGTGGATCTAGTCCAAAATAAACACTAATTATATGCCAAGTTTTCTGTTTCAAAGGTCAGCTGTTTTTGAGTTACCTGCATGAAGAAAGCATAGCAATTTGTACAAATGGGAAAAGATTTATTTTTTCAGCCTGTCTTAATGCACACACACAAAAAAGCAGAATAGATTTGCTTCAGTCTTAAAAAAACATCATATTGGCAAACGCCACTCAGCAACAGACAAGCTTATGTGGCCTGATCCAAAGCCCATTGCACTTTTGGGAGTCTACCCATTGTTCTCAGTAGATTTTGGACTGGGCCCATAATGAGATTTAACACAGCTAGGGGGCTAAAGGTGCAGTAGGTTTTTTTTCTTTTTAAATAAGAAACAGAAAGTTATTAGGCCAAATATCATGTTAGCATTAAACCACTGACATCAATACTTCCCTCTTCTCCTCCTCTTTGTAGGGCTTTTTTGTAATCTTTATTCTATAGTGAAGCGAAACTTATGATACCCCCATCTAACAGCTATTATTACAATGTGCCATTTCTAAGTGTTGTAGTGTTGTTCTATCACCTTTGATTAACTAGTCTCATGTTCAGTACAAAGGAGTGCATCAGAAATATTTCAAGTGGATATCTTTGTTGTATCACAAATACATTCTATTGACAATCCGGTTCGTTTAATGATTGCTTATGGGCCTATGCTGCTTAACTCAATCAGCTTTTGCTGCGCAGAAACTGTGTTAATGTAATTTATCAATCTTCCTGTATGTTTTGACTTTTGGCGCATTATTATGTTTATTTATCAGGTACTCCAAAGAGCTGTATAACAATTCTGTACCTGTGATTCACAATGCTTAAATTACTTTTGAAAACTGATCACCTGCAAAGTACATTTTCATGAGTGTGTTGGTACAAAGAAAGAAGTACTTGTGGCACCTTAGAGACTAACAAATTTATTTGGGCATAAGCTTTCGTGGGCTTACAGTGCTGACATCAAATATAGCCCTATCTGGATATTAAATAGAGAATCCATCTTACTGGTTTTAAGTCATAATTTCACTGTGTATGGAGCTGAAGTAATAATTTTCAACTTTTTCTGAACTTCACTGGAAAAACACAGGCCATGCAGCATGATTTAATACCTTGCTGTGGGTCATCCATTTCCACAAGAGTTTAATGACACACAGCAAACAATCAACAATGTGCCCACTGCAACCTTAATGTGAGTGGGTCTTTGTCCTGCTGGTGCACTCTTTGGTAGCCTGGAAACAGAAATCAGATGCAGATATGGTTCACCATGGGTTTAAAAAAAAAAAAAAGGAAGGAAGGAAGGAAGGAAAGAAGGAATCTGTGGCTATCTTGGAACCCAGCAGGGGTGGGAGGAAGATAGTCAACGATTTTGCTGGCACCTCCTTGTGGCAGATGTCCAGTGCAGGTACTCTGTCTGGAAGGGATATGATTATCAGATAATATGGATTGGAAAAGAATTTGAAGGAAAACATCCCTTATGGGAGCTGAGTAAGGGGGGCTCCTAAGTCTCATCAGGGAGGATCCAACACCTTTTCATAGCCCCCTTTAAGGGAGCTAAGGAAGGGGGTTTGGGACTTCTACATCCGGATCAGCAAGGAGCCAACCTCTTCTTCCTGCCTCTGTATGATCTGTTGCTGGGTTCTCCCAGATATTATAAGTGCAAAAAGTTGCAGCCTAATTAAACCACGCCATGGCCTCATGTCTTTCTCCCAGTGTGGACAGAAAATAATTGTGCTTAGAAAATGATGTTTTCCCCACAAAGTGTCTTGTTCAACTATGAGATTCATGGCAACAGGCTGTTGAATCATAGACAAAAGATTATAATTTCAGTGCATGATCCAACCAAGAGAAAAAAAACTGAGACATTCTAATACATGTGCAAATTCATATCATAGAATCATAGAATCATGGAATATCAAGGTTAGAAGGGACCTCAGGAGGTCAGCTAGTCCAGCCCCCTGCTCAACCCCGTATCTCCAACTACAAAAGTAATACAAAATCTGCTGTTGCACAAATATTTTCCTTTTCTCTAATTTACACCATTTCCCTTTTTAAAAGGGTATTTAATTAATGTTTATTGCATTCCAAAGAATTATTTATTTCAATTTGTCAGCACCACCTATACTCTAAGTATTATTTTTTGTACGAAACACACAAGACTAAGAACAGTAGAGAAATATCACCATTCTAGAATTTACAAAGTATATTCTCACCTTAGTGCATAGAGAGTTACATGATAAAATACCCAAACTATGAGATAAGAATACAGCTTTTTATGTCAAAAGCACTAATAGTAAGGATGCTTTGAACCGCACACTACTATTAAGGAGTTTTGACATAACAGATGGGATGTCAAAATCAGTCCGACTGGTCACCACAAGTGAAGATATACATGACAAACATTCAGTTTTAATTCTTTGAAATGCGACTTCATCCCCAAGATCTTCAGGGCATTTACGATGTTTTAGAACTCATTAATTTAGGCAAGCGGAAGATGTTGATTCCCTAGCCCTTTTACTGACCACTGTGCAGTCAATCAAAAAGTTATTTCTCTGTCTTAAGAAGACTAATAAACATATTACTTGTCAACTGGGCAAGATTCACTAACAGGATGCATCTCACCTACCCACAACCATTCTTCGTCTGTAAAGAGGAAGAAGGGGAAAAGGTGCTTTCTTTGAGGTTTTTAAAATATATTCAGATCTTGGCTTACAGCACTCCAAAGACACAGAAGAGCAGAACCTTGAGTTACATATCAACAACACATTTATTGTCACCATGAGTTACTTTAAAAATATTTGTTTAATGGAAATTTCCCATTTTATTCTCAAATCTAGGATGAAGAAATATTTTAGCAAAGTTATGGTCCTTAACTTCTGGAAGGAAAGTGTATTAGGAAACCTAATTAACTAACTTCCCTTAGTATTTCTTTTATATCTATCACTACAGATATTAGTCATACTGTTCCTTCAAGCATTATAGCTGTTTTCTGGCACTTTCAGCCTCAAAGACAAATTAACAGCAGTTTCTGTCAAATGATATCCAATCCTCAATTAAATGAGTTCAGATGCCAATGTTTACTAAGTCATCATGTACATGTACCACGTTGGACTACTAAAAGACTGATGCAATTTTTAATTCCCTGAAAGAAACATAATTCGCATGAACCACATTTTTTACTCTTCACACACAATATGATACAAAATTAATGATGGAAAAGGAACTTACCACTGGGGTTAAAAGCCATGCAGCAAATAGGTTTTTCATGCGCAGGGAAGTGGGCCACAATACCGTTGCTATCAGAATCCTCGCTAACAATCACCTGCATAACAATAGAGACAAAGGAAGGTTAGGTGTTGCTTACAATCTTTATGCAGTCAAAGTTTCACAGTCATTCAACACCCATTCATTTCTCTGCGGAATTTTGAAGATTCTGTAAATGACTACCTGAAAACTAGAAATCCTACAGGCTTCTTCATAAGCAGTGCAAATTCATGCCGGGATTGACAATACTTGAATATCAATTTTACAAAGGATACATACTAGCAGGAATTAGAAATATTAATACATGTAAACAATAGGAAATATCCAGACACAATTGCACAATTTTCTGCACTATTTTGTAGATGCCATGAAGTGATTTTTAAAGCATACAGCTCCCAAACTGTACACTAGAAAAAACTGGACATACTACATGAGGTACAGGGAGTCCCTTTTACTTATCGCTTACAGATATTATTAACCCTTCTGCTGTGCTGCATGAAGTGTTGGTGGCTGCAGAGCAGATCTGTGCGAGACTCTGTACCCTGGGTATTATGAAGCTAGGCTCCATGTCTAGATTGCTGCAGGTTGAGGCAGGGTTGTTGTCAATAGGTCTATGATGAGGAAGATCCAGTGGGGGCAACTTTCTACTTCAGTACAGAATCTCCTGTTCCATCCCAAGGACTCAAGCGGCAGCTGTAGAATTATCTCACGTTCGGTCAGGCTGGTAGGTGGACTTTGCCCTGCACAATGCCAATTTGTTTGTGCTAGTCCAAGAGGGATTGATGAAGGACAGTTTCAGCCAAAAAGCACACATAATTGCTTAAGTGTAAACAACAAATAATTTCTCTAGCAAGATGATACAAAAAAAATGACAGAAAAAGAACGGTAGCACAAATGGAAACTACAAAGTGGAAGGTGTCATTTAATCATGACACAGGAAAACATTCTCCTTTGTAATATTTAAAGTATACGTAGCAGAACTGTCTGCAAATAGGAACAAAAGGCTGCTTATACAAAGGGAAAAAATAAAGACTGAATACTTCTGTAAGGTCATCTAATCCATCTTCCTGGTAGTGCAGGACACTTCACTACAGTATGTTCCCACTGTTTTATTATAATCTTGTTTACCTGAAACCAGTTTAAAATATTAAAGCAGAGAGTAGAAAGTATCTATGTTGGCCCATGATCCTTGGTTTTCAACGTTCTGTTCTCAAAGCACTGTGGTTTGTGTTCTTCCCTTGAATGACAGTGAATTAATGTGGTCCAGACACCCTAGCACACAGAAGAGGAGGGTTGAGTGTGTATATTGAAACAATTCCCTTGTAAACTTAGTTATTGACAATCGTTAGGCACTGGAATAGGCTTCCAAAGGAGACTGTGGAATCCCCATCATTGGAGGTTACTAAGAACAGGTTAGATCAACACCTCTCAGGAATGGTCCTGCCTCAGTGCAGGGGGCTGGACCAAATGACCTCTCAATACCACTCTCTAGCCTATGTTTCTATGATTCTAAGTAACCCGATTTTCTCCATTTTGAAATTTCCTTGTGATGGATTTTAAATAGCAGTACTAACAAAACCAAACCAAACCAAAACAAAACAAAAAACACACAGGACTACTTAGATTAAAGATATTGAGGAGGTTTTGAACTATAACCCTGTTAAATCAAGTATCTATTTTACCATCAACGTTAGTCAACTGCATTCAAAAGAAATACATTGAGAGAATACCAGGGCTGAATAGAGATATGCTTATGTGCTGGCATGAACCATATGTGGAATCATATCTTTGGTTAGGATTGCCGTTAGCCTGGATTATGATAGAGAAAATGTGTAACCTAATTATTATGCTGTGATTTAAGGGTCAAATTCTGCCTCAGATAAGAAATGCACAAATGTCTGAGGCTGAAACCGTCCCACCAAAGTTTATCAAGATCTGACTATGGGAAAATGAAAATGTGTTCTTGAGCATCAGAAAATGGAATTAAAACACTACATTGATTCATTATCAGATGCAAGAATAGGTGGAGAGGTACTTTATGCTTCAGTTAAATTGACGATCATGTTAAAGATGGAAAACTCAAAACAAAGCAAAATAATCCCAGAAGATTATTAATGAAAAACATTGGACAATTTATTAACAATGTAACCCATATTAACTGAATGGAATTTACAGTAAATACATTTACTGTGAATTTAAATGAATTTACAGTTTTCTCAATAAGGTAATGTAAAATTATTTCTTCCAAGTTTCTAATAATTTGTCTGTTATGTTCCAAAATACTTTTGAGGGCATTTAAAACTTCCTTTTCTTAACAGTCACTGAATAATTTGAAAACATTTATTTCTATGCTTCAAATGAGATATCATCTTAAAATGTTTAAAGAAGTCACGTAATAGAGATGAGGAGCCCTGCGCTCGACTTATTTTAAATGTTCAAACTACTTGGCACTGTCACATACGGACAATTATGGTTTTGCTTTCCATTGTCAGCATTCCGCACTGATTCCAGAACCACTAAGAAAAGGGTTTGGAGATCTTCCTAAGAGCATTTCAAAGAAACAGTGTTCCTTTTCTCAACCTATATAAGCTGCACTGAATAACTCCATACATCATCTTTTCACAGCTTCCACTTTTATGTAACTTTTATGTAGTCTCACCCTAGGGCTTTTCATCATAATTAAAGATAGCAGTTGTATCCTAAACTAGTATCACACATGAAACAGCAGATTCTTAAATCCAGTCATGTTATACCAAGTTTTTGTTAACCTGAAATTTGTACATATCAGTATTCATCTAAAGCACAGTTAAAACAAGTTAATATGTATTATATGATTTGTTGCATGTGCAAATTTTTATACAGACAGCAAACATGATTAATTCAGTATGGGTTTCTTTTAAAGCAATGTCAGTTGCACCAAGATGATTATCTCTACAACAAAAATCTTTATACAATAGTCATAGTCTGGCTGTTAGGAAAATGCAAACACTTTTAGTTTGAAAGTATGATGACAAATCGGGATTCTACAGGATCATTAGGCATTGTGAAACTCTTTAGGCACCCTTATTAGAGTGTAGCATAAAGACAAAAATGTATCATTCATACTTTAAGCTAACGGTGTCCCAATTTTAAAACTCCTTTTCAGCTACTTCTTAAAATGCTCTTCCTGGAAGGGCATAATTTGTGAGTGATTTAAAATCAGTTTTCTGATAATCTCCAGTTCTTCATACAAAGCTTACTCACAAACATAACATATGAACTACCTTTTAATCTCTTCACTTGAATTTACTATTCCACTGTTAGAGATTTTTTTAAAGGAATAAGAACAAATTGATTTCTATTGTCTCCTTTCTAAATTCAGAAACACATAACTGGCCTTGAAGACTGTGCAAACCCCAAAATGCTAGAGAGAGAGTCTGACTCTTTGGAAAGCTCTTATTCAAATGGAAATGTCAACGTCTCATGTTAGCTAAACAGAGTAAGAACTCAAATCTTTGTGACTCACAAATACAGAAATTAACAGGAAGTGGAAATCTCCTACAAGTGATCCTCCAACCCTTATGGCTCTCAGCCCCACATTGCCTTTCCATCTAATACTTCCCAATCCCTGCCATGGCAGCACTAAGAAAATGGGCTCAGCAACCTCACATGCCTGCCAATGAGGGGAAATATGAGGTGAAAGACACATCCCTTATGTTTTTAAAGTCAACATAAAAAAGGAAATTACACTGGAATACAGGAGGGAGATTAGTCAGGACCTGCAATGGAGGGTGTTCTGTTCATCATTTACTGGTATTTAAAAATCTTCTGGCTGTTCCTGAAACTGACATGATGATCAGTCTTATCAGCCAAAGAGTCCAGCAATGAACTCTGTCTAGGCTGTGGCCCTTTCAAAGCTCTCCCAAAAGGCAAAATATGAAGGCCTAGTTTTCCTGCAGATTTTGTACCCCATGTAGCTTTTTCACCTAGATGCAATTTTATATTGATCTACTGCCCCTAGTATGGGCACAACAATACTAGGATAAAGGTGTCTTTAACTATACCCCTGCAACAGTGCAAGAGGCACAATTTTCATTTATTGAACAAGGCTGAAGGCTGCAGCACTAAGGCAATGACGAAGGTATTCAGACCACAGGGGATTCTTCTAGATGGACTTCACAGAAGAGGGAATGGGGACACTTTACGGTGATGCTGACATTAAAGAAGTTTTCTGCAAGGGTACTGGAGGGGTTGAAGTGGTTTGAGGATTATCTCTGGGTGACTGGGAGGCACGTTAAATCAACATTGACATTGTAAAGCCTGTCCCTTTTCACCAGTTCATACTACGTGCAACTGAGAAGGGTGGAAGTGGGAATCCTTTCTTGGGAAAGAATAGCACAAATTGCCTAACAATGCGTTCAGCCGCTGCCAGAGTGGGAAAGCCCCCAACCCCGTATTTTCATGCTGGAACTTTTTTAAACTCCATAGCAGTGATTTACACACACTCCTTTTGGTGCTAAGATTATAAGACCACGACAAAGTCACTTATAGTAATAGGTTCATAAATCCAGCCACTGTCCTCACAAATGCATGGTAACTCAGTATCACCAGGTTACTCAAATATCCTCCTTACATATCTCCCTATCATCAGAAATTAAGAATGCTACAAAAATAACATTAGGCCCTTTCTGTCGAGATCCTGAAAATCACCACTCGTCTTCTCTGAGATGCCCAACTGGCACCTCAGCCAGACAGCTGCAATATGATTTTCAAAAGAAGCAGCTCTACCAAGTGCTTAACTGAACATGATGAGTCACTGCTGTAGCTCCATCAAGCTAACTACATTGAAGTTCAACAAAACACTGCGTGATAAAAGATTAATAAAGTAGCCTTCATCTTCTTTAAACAGAAAAACAGACAAAAAAACAGCACGATCATTACACTTGCTATTAGAATACAGTGTTTGCTTTGAAGGCAAGAGATAGTTTAAACTAAAGCTTTTTATTCCTAATCTGTGTTTTACTTCATTTTTAGTATATTCCATGTTGTTGAACAGAAGCCATTGACAATTGTGATTTCAATTACTTTAATCTTTAAAGGCAAATTACATAACTTACCCCACTGGAGACATGCTTTTAAACAAAATATGAAAGTAACACAAATAAAAATGGACACAAATTGAATCAAGTTGGTCTTATTCTTAATACAATTAAGAAAGAATGATTTTTAGGATGATGGGATCAAACTAATCAATTTAGCAACAGAAATATGAAAAATAAAATATTCTTCAACTATTGCACATACAAAAATATCTTTATTAAAATCCCAGTGGTTTTAAATAGCTAAAGTCAGTGCATTGTCAGCTTCAGGTCCTAAGATGTATGTGCAAAAAAAACCCAAAACCATTATAGCTAAGGTCAAACATCAGTGGAAAAGGGCTAAAAGTGATAAATCTGTGGCATTAACTACTGCACTCCTTTTAATAGAATCCAGCATAAACTCAAAACAGCCTTGTGCTCAGCCTGAACCATTTATCTGAGACAAAAATGTCTTCTTGACAAAAAGCAGATCCCCTTTAATAAAAGTAAGGCAGACAGTATTATGCTCTGAGGGAATCCTGTTGCTATATTTTATTTTTATTTACATTATATATATATAAATCTATATCTATACATATCTGTAATCCATGTAGATATAAAAAGTGAAGTATATTATGAGTGTTAGAATATTGAATTAACTTTTGTGAAAACTGTACTTTGTTGTAAGGAAAAGTACTGGGATTAATAACCAATGGAATTGCGTACGCCGTTAAAGTTTTACTATTGAATACCCTTTATTCTTTAAATCTTTTGTTTTACCATAAAGTTTCACTATGATTCTTGCTACTTGATAAGCATCTTTATTTGGTTCAATCGTTATCAACTCCTTAACAAATGGAAATGAACTTATGGAACTGCAGCAGTCTACTCTTTTTAAAAAACAAACAAACAAAAAACGAATTCCTCTTTTATGCAATAAAAAGTTAATAGGGAACAGGAAAAAAACACCAATCACATTTTAAAACATAAAAAGACCAACATGTTATCTATCTTATAATTTTTCAAAGTTAACTTTAAAAAATTTTCCTCAAATATTTTCATGTGTTTTGAATGATCAATTAGTAACACAGTGATATATCATTAATCACATCACTCTATCAAAAACATTAAGAATCAACTAAATGTTAGATGTTTAACAGATTTATATTCAGTCACAAAACTGCCGGCTTTTGAAAAAGGTCATTATTTCAGACTAAATGTGGGTGGCCTAGTTGATGAATTAATTAAGAATAAAGAATCAAAGGTCAAAAGAAAATAATTTTTCTATAAAACTCAAACCACTAAAGGTTTTTGTATTTATTTCCAATTAGAAAAAAAAAAAAAAAAGAGGACATCTGCAAAGGTTCGTTTTTATCCATTTAAACTAATTAACAGATCCAAATAAAGAGCCACTGCAGTTAACTGAAAAGTTTGGTAACACTTCATTAAAAGGAAGTTTAAACAAGCACATGGACGTGGTAACATATTTTGGTTGACCACAAAGTTATTTGGGATTCTTGATCATTATTTTTATTCAGTTTTTAAATATAATCCAAATAATTCAATAATTCAACATTTCTACACTTTTCTTTCAATGATACTACAGTTAAAAACTCTCTCAAAGTAGCACTGTTTTTAAAAGAAGGAACTAGCACATAAACAACTGCCAAATGTGAGATTTCACTAATATATCTACATTAATAAGATTTACTAAAAATATTTTCCCCAGAGATTTACAACATTGCATCTCTGTGTGGTTAAATTCAAAGATTTCTGTGGTGTACAAATGTGTGTATATTTCTGTATAAAGTTAATAATGTTTCAAATTAAGCAATATTAGGTTAATATCAGATCTCATAAAATGCACTGAGTGCTATCTTTCATTCATTACACTAGCTGCCTATAAAAGGGTAAACTGCATTTTAAAACAAGAGAGAATAAAGTCAGTTTAAAATTCTAACACTTCTGGCCTATGTCCAGTACATGACCCCTAACTCTAATTTTGGCAGGTTACTCCGCATATCACACACATACACTCCCCGCCCCCAGTATAGGGTTTATACTGTCATATCTGATGTCAACAAATCACACACTCTGCTGTTGTAGGCCCCGTGGTATGGAACAAGCTCCCCCGTGACACAAAGGGCTCCTAGGTGCCCAGCTGAAAGTCACTGGAAGTCGGGCTCCCCTTCATGTCTCTGAAACTTGCCTCCAGAGCTGCTATTATTTTTGACTATCTTTAAGAGCCACTCCCCCACCCCCCCGCACAATGCACAGGTCCCTGGATGAAAGTGTTTTGCTACAGTGTCTGGAAAGGGTTAACTCAATCCAGAGTACAAATTTATCTGGAATGAAGAATTCACCAATTTAGGAAGACCCAAACTATCACTGAGCACATCCATTCCAATTCAACAGCGATCTAATAGTCCAAACCAGAAATCCTCATCCTTCCCTTTCCACCTGGAAAGAGTTAAGGATTCTACCCAGTGGTGTCTCATACCTACTTTGTCATTTCATTTCTCCGACTGAGTCTAGATCTGGATACTTTGCCCTATCACTTCCCATTTAATGACTGCCAGGATCTGTGCCTTGAAAGTGAAGATTAAAATACACATGGATTTGACCTGTAACTATAGAACAATTATTTCATCTGAGCATGGGGCTAACTTTAGACCCTCTGAGTAACCCACATTAAACATTCAGCTTAACCACTCTCCATACCATCTGGGTGAACCCAGCAAAGGTTCAAGGAATGGGCAGGTCTGAGGGTGGGGTAAAACACACTATAGACAAGCCACTTTGCCATGGCAGGGTCAATTCCTTCCAGACATTAAATATAACGAGCAGGGATCAACTCACCTCTGGTACTCATATTGGCAGCAACTGAATAAGGCAATTAACAGTTTGCAGTGCAGTTGTAGCCATGTCAGTCCTAGGATATGAGAGAGACAAGGTGGGGATGGTAACGTCTTTTATTGCACCAACTTCTGTTGGTGAGAGAGAAACTTTTGAGCTACACAGAGCTCTTCTTCAGATCTCTTTCTTCCAACAGAAATTGGTCCAATAAAAGAAATTACCTCACCCACCTAGTCTCTCTAAATACCTTTAAGCACATGAGCAGTCCTATTTACTTCAGTGAGACTACTCACACATTTAAAGTCAGGCATTTGCTTAAGTGCCTTGCTAAACTGGAGCCTGAATCAATTATGCTATGAAAACTACCCATATCTGTCAAGGTAGTGCAAATGGATCCTACATCATCTAAGCAGTAACCTGTCACCTCCTGCGGATGTACTTGGTCCCATCAGAGTGAGAGAGCAGGAGCATTCCCAGTCTCCTACCAACTGAATCTTAATACCACTCCCCTGCACTGGAACTAGTTAATTCAGGCAGCCAGCAGAATTGGAATCTGCCATGGTCAATCCAGGATCTGTGCGCAAAATATGCTGATTCAATTAAGCGGAAACAGAGTAGGAGGGTAGCATCTGACAATGACTTAGAAGGGACACAAATCACAAATTA
The DNA here is from genome assembly GCA_007922305.1 of Dermatemys mawii. Lineage (NCBI taxonomy): Eukaryota > Metazoa > Chordata > Testudines > Dermatemydidae > Dermatemys > Dermatemys mawii. The sequence goes on from ML677374.1 coordinate 5,508,413, forward strand.
TACACCTTATACAGCAAAGTACCCAGAGGCAGTGTTGTATAACCAACTTTTTCTAGGACACAAAAAAAAATTAAAATTATCTCCCAGGTTTTTGTATATTTTCTTCACTGACAGGCCTAGACCATTCCCTGAAGTTATAAAAAGGCCTTTTGTGGTAAAACAAAACAACAACATAAACTAAAGGTTTTTTCCCCTTACTAGAAAAACCCCATGTAGAAAATTCTATGACCCAGCTCCACACTGATAATAAATTATGAACCCCAATACTGTTTCCATATCCCAGGTGACAAAAATACAACCAGAAAGTTATTTCTGGATTCAAATGATCTAAGAATAGTGTCTACCTCAAAGTCTGTCACTTCAGGGGTTTAAGACAAAAAACACAACTATTTCACTACTAATAACGGCCTATTTATGATATTGTAGTGTTACTTGGGCAAGGCAACTGTTATCATTTTTACAACTACTTTTCCACAGCGTCCTTTAGGTTTGATTACTCCCTACTACTGGTAAGGTCAGAGGACAAGTTCATAAAAACCTCTAAATCAACAACAGGACTTAAAAACCTGAGATAAATCATTTCATTTCTAAGCCCATGCAGAATAGTCAATGCACAGACAAGAACATCAGAAATAATGACTGCATTAAACAAGGCTTCATGAGAAATTTATGAAGTAGAATTTTTCTTTTTTTCTGGCTTTCTAAGAAAAGGCAACAGAAATTTTTCCAGGAAACAAAAATTAATCCGAAAGGCCAGCAGCCTTATTTTACTAACAGAATCTTGTAAAATGAAATAAAATAGTGTTATTTTCTATTTTCTGCTAGTTTTTGTATTATTTTGTTTTTAAGAGAGAAGGGGCTTCAATATCAAATCACTGGCAAAACAATATGGACTGGATTATCTTTAAATTAATTCTTGAAAACATTAAAGTATCAGATAGTATATTATAAACCTGGAAATATTTTTTTTTTTATCAGTTAGGAAACTTACTTAACATGACTTAAAAAACAAAACAAAACAAAACAAAAAAAAAACTTACCAAGAAAAAGTTGTATACACAGTGCATCCTAAACATTAGTGTAGGCCTTTTGGGGTTTTGGGAGAAATAGAAAGGAACGAGGGTAGGTAGTTGTTTTTGTTTTTAATTCAGCAAATGTTGACAAATATACTGTCGAAAAACTCAATTTGCAGAACCGTCATAAATAATTAAACCAGCTAGAGTCTTGCAGGAGTAGAGACTCCAGGATCAGGCCCTGAAAACAAATTATTAGTTGAAGTAAACCAATAAGAAACCTAGGACACCTTTATTTTATAAAGCAACTCAATTAAAATATTAGTTTCCATTTTACATGGCTGACATATGGGTTTTGTATACAATAATTTTATGTGGTACAATTGTATTCTATAAAATTAACTATGCTGTCAGAAAAACAATGGCAGACTACGACTCGCTCAAACTTGTGCTTTGAAAAGTTGAGTAATTCCAGATTTTCTACCCAAGTTCTCCATTTTCTTAGCTAACCACGTTCTCCCAATTATTACTATTTTACACCATATCAAACAATTCACCATATTTCTAGAGCACAGTCAAAATTTCCTGCTATGTTATTATTAATAAATGTAATCAGACCATAACCACATACAACTGGTCAGCATAAATCAATGTCACTTTTGAGCAAGTGTTAGAGGGAGAGAAAGTGACACTTCACACTTGATGTTGTCAAAATGTCATGTAAATGCGCATTACAGACTATATACATGCTGGCTTAAATTCAGTCCCAAATAGCACTTTCTATGCCATAACAATGTGCATCTGTAAATTTGCTTGACCTGATAAAAATGGTTATATTTTTCATTTGGAAATATAAAAGTACATAATGCATTTTTAATTATAAAGTTTTGTGATGCTTAAGGCACTTCTAATGTTCTTTTTGTTTCTTTGAAAATGATATTACCTGCCCTTCTCCAACTGTCTCGGTATCAATAACAGTGATGATCCCAGGCACCAGAGGACTTCGACGAGTATTGCTATGGACTAAAATCTCTTCTTCAGTTGCTCCTGAAGGCAATGTCCCTGTCAGCTGTGTAACCACTTTCCCAACCATTGTAAGTCCAGTCTTTATCGTCTATAAAAAGAAAGAGAACCAATAAATAGTTTTAGGGCTGTTTTTCAGATCTACATTGAAATTTCTCTCACAGCACAATGACTGTGGTGACTAGATTGCTCATCACCATACCTCAAAAAACACACAACACAAATTAATGGGTACTTATAATTGACATACTAATTGTGTGAGATGCTATGTGTAATAATATTCTATCTGAAAGGCTTAGCAAGCTACCAATAGAGTTTGATCTATCTTGTGAACTGGTTTTCTTTGGAAAATTTCACATATTTTAGACAGGGGCTTCAAAAACATTGATAAAAAGAAGAGAAGTATTCACTTTGATGTCTTTAGATATTATTATGTTAATTTTTTTCTTTTTAAAATTAACATTTTTAGTTGTTTGTTCTTGCAGGTACTGAGCAAAAGCCACCATAGATGAAAGCATTACAATACATTGATATTATAATAAAAGGGCACAGGTGCACAGAACCCATTGAAAGAAGTGCAATGTCAGTACACCGATCACATTTCTATTGCCATATGACCTTGCTCCTCCATGATCATGAACCACAGAAGTATACAAGAGACTTTTCCTTCATTTCATTTGATACGTCACCTCAGAGATGGTAACAGGGATCAAATGTATGTTGTAGCTGCAGTGAGAGGAATAAAAGCATTACACATTCACTACATAAGAACGGCCATGCTGCCTCAGATCAAAGGTCCATCTAGCCCTGCATCCCCACAGTGGCCAATGCCATGTGCCTCAGAGGGAATGAACAGAACAGGTAAACAAAATTGATCCATCCTGTTGCCTTTCCCACTACGTAGAGAAATATTTACTTAGGACCAAATCACGCTTGACTTACTCATATATTAATAGTCCTACTGAAGGCAATGGTATCCAGATGAGTAAGACTGGAAAGCTGTGGCCATTGATGGATATAACAGGGATAGTCATTTATTTTTCAAGTATTCACTTTTTGGAGTTCTAATATCATTTGAATATGAGACCCAAAAACTGTAACATTAAAGACTACATCTTCAAAGTGGTGGGGAGGGGGACTTCCAGCAGATCACACAAATCCCACTACCAGTAATGGGACTTTCTGTTCATGTTTCCCATGCACTGCTTTGAAAATTTATCCCTTGCACTGGGTTTTCTACTTTACTAACTTTTTTTCTGTGGTTGGGGTGGAACAGGACAGTTTGGGACAGATGGGCTTAAAAAAAGCTACAACTATGAAATGTCTTTCCTTGGACCGAGGACCACCTCTGATAAACAAATATAATAGGAGTTTAAGAATAGAATGACATTGTAACAAACAAATTCTTAACTAAAATGACAAGCAAAGCTGCTTGCTAAATTAAAAAGGAAAAAAGATACAGATCACAAACTGAAACCAAGAATAAGCCACAAATCAATTGTAACTGCTTTGTTTAGTGCTAAAAACTCAAACTGCAGTGATTAGAAAACACATTAGTGTTCATCAATTAGCAGCCAAACGTTTGCTTTAATAATTCATAGGAAACGACTTACACAAAGTCTGATAGTGTGTTGTCAGGAAAGCCTCTGAAGGACCAACAGAATTAGGCGCCACACTGTATTGATGGCAATTTCTAGCCAGGAAGCCTGATTAACCTCTGAGATGCCTCTGTTGATATACTTACCCCATTAATGCTAATGGAGATGCTACCACTTAAAATTGAGCCATGACTTTATCAGAGGAATGCCTTTTGGTTTTAAAGTCTTTAGTAATATATCCTGCTATTTGATTCTTATCTTGTCTTTTCATACTCATATCAATAAATAAGAAAAAACAAACTTTAAACAGCTAATGTTTCATCCAGAAGACAAAAATGATATACAACAAAAAAATAATAGTATGTGAAGGGAAAGACCTAAAAGTTAATACCACAATACTGTGTTACAACACATGGGCCTTCGGAAAAAACTGATCAAACTCATGTGACATATATTTGTAATTAAGAGCATACACTAATGCAGTGGTATTTTATGCAGCCAGAAAATGTAAGCATTACAGACTCAGTAAAATACATAGAAAGATTATGTGGCAAGAACGGGTTAGAATGAGCCTCTTAAGAAAGTAACTGCAATATTATACCTCGTTAGATTATATAGTGACAAGCACACTATTTAAGTCTTTCTATGAAACACTTAGCATGCTTATCTAACACATTGAACTACTGTCATATGTTATACCAGATTGTGACTGTAAGATGTCTGAAAAATAATAGGTGTACAAAGATTTGGCCCAGTCCATTAGTACATAAATATCAGTGCAAAACCATTACGGTACTTATTCCCCTGTGCTATGTGTATATTGGCAAAAACTTCCCTGGTAATCTTTAACCTTTCCCATGCCATATCAGCTGTCCTCCCTATCCATTAGTGCTAATGGCCTTGCTCTCACATAAGCTGTTAGTACTCATTAAGAAGTTATCAGGTATCAAGAGAAAACAGATGCAGTTTTTGCTAAATCACTTTACCACCTTGGGATTAAGAGACACCAAGAAAGAATCAACTAAACCAGTTATTAGGTGACAAGAAAACTTGTTTTATAATTTGATGTTAGACATTAGGCAGACCATCAAAAGAGGTTTTGAAATTTAAATAAAATGTATGAATTTTCACTTTTCAGCTTTCTTCATCATTGATGGGAATTGGTAGTGAGTGAACATATGAGGTTTTCTAAAAATGTAATCCGCTGTTTCAATGTTTTCTTGTAAACAAGTTGCACAACATTAAAATGCAAAATCTCAAACTTTGCGTCGTGCAATTAGACTCTTTGAAAAAAACCCTGACCTTCATTCAAATATAAGGTTATGTAATTTTTTTTGAACTACATACTCATCCACTGTTTAATCTAAAAAAAGACCACACCTTTAATTAGCTGAGAAAATTAAAATGCATCATCCAATGACAGTTGAGCTGTTTAGTTTTAACAAGGTCTTATGTCCTTTTAGTGATAAAATGATGTATTGTTATTTCTCACAAATGGAACAATAAATTGACATAAAAATGTAAATGTTTCCAAATTAAGACTCCAGAAGGAGAAGCAGGAATAGTTGAAAGAACCAAAGCTTCTACTGATACGCAAATACCCTGGCAATCAATAAATAAATGGAAAATATGGTGTGAACAACAAAACAGTTCCTTTGTTTCAAACAATTTCAGTCCAAATTTGAACCAAATTTTTGATGAAGTTCTGACCTTCCCCTTCTCCAGCCATGATGAGAACCATACGTGCTGAAATAGCAGAAAAATGGTCTCACAAAATATAGAGAGGAAAAGAATCTACTGGCTAACCTTAAAAAAGGTATGGAAGGGTTGCCTGCCATGCCACCCCAACACTGAATTAGGAGAGAGAAGGCATACCTGGACACCTCTTTAAGAGACTAGAGAATGAGCTGGTCTGGCTGATTGCCTTCTCAACACAATTGTTAGCAAAAAGCTAGGTCTCTCTCCAGCTGGATGGGAAGAAAGCCAAAGGAGGGGATGGGGCTGGAAAAACGTGTTCTCACCCACTCGGAAAAGCATGGATACTGCAGATAAGTAACTTCACATCTGAATGATTATCTAAACCAAATCCCTGGAAGTTCACTAGTCACCAAAACCACTCAATAATAATGAGCTTCATTCCTGGAAGATGCTACATGTCTTCAGTCCAATTTCACTGACTTTACTGGCAGTGGAGAAATCCACAGGACCTAAAGCATACCATAAGCAATTTTCATCTCTGTGAACATTTATAACTTCCCTGATACACTCTATCAAATTATCAACATTTTAAAATGTGATTATTTTCTGCTTCCAGGGCATTTACACGCAGTGAAGCTGCTGAAATTATCACTACTGTGATCTGCCTTAGTAGGAATAGTGAAAACTACTCTGTCTGTTCAAAACAAAACCCTTCTAGACATCTTAAAATGAAGACCATCAAATAATAAAGCCATGATATTGAGAGTTTCTCCAATACTGCTGGGATAAAGGAGGGGATTAACCCTTTGGCACCAAAAGTCAATGTCTCCTAATATGATTTAATGCCAGGTTCAAAACCACAATGTTAACAGGGGTAGCTCTAGCACTGCCAGATAAGGGATTGAAGATAACTCTTTAAATTGTTGATTAAGCAGGAGGCCTACTTCATATGACAAACTCATGGGAACCACATTACAGAGAAAAAAAGCTGTTTGCAACTGTGGCATTTTTCAAGTTAACCCATCAAATGTCATCACAGTAAATACTTTCCACAGCTACTGAGTGTTTAATCTGAGGATCTCCACGTGGGTACTCCTGAAGAGGTTCTATCGCCATTACTCCTTACCAAACTTTATCTTCCTTCTCTGTGTAAAGGTTCCCCCACTTCCTTCAATAAGAGATTGGAATCAAGACCCACAAAAGGCTGAATTCCAAGGTCATTTAAGAAAACAAGAACTTTTATGGGACCGCTCTGAATTCAAAAGGGATAGAGGAGGGAATAAAAAAAGGACATCCACTTTAAAAATAGCTAACACCTCCATTGATCAAAGGGATGGAGCCTAAACCATTTCATGCAGATAAGATATAATCAGAGTTGAGGCCTGTAAAGGAAGATTTACTTAAACAAGCAATAAGGTTGATGGTGAGGTAATGGGAAGGGCAAGGGGCAACAGATATTTCCAGTGTGTCTTTACCTCTGAGTTAAGTCAGTGTTTCAATTACCAAGAAATGGCATTTTGCTCACTGCTACGCAGTATGATTAAATCAGTCAAACAAAGTTATGACCTTTGTTCCATCCTTTAGACTTGCTAACAGACACAAAAGTTACAAATTTGTTAACAAAAAGTACAAACATAATTAATACACCAATCCTGCAAATGCTTACATGTGCATGCCTTCACTCACTTAAGTAGGACCGTTGCCTTCACATGGATTATTTACGAGTGAAGTTCTGCATGTGCATAAATGCTTGCAAAATTGGAGCATAAATTTGTATCAGGTTTGTATTAATCAGTTGGACCCTGGACAACTAATAATAAAATAGCCTCCTGACTATCAAAATTTCAGGCTGAAAATATGTACACTGTCCATTGAGGTGGACACTGAAACAAAAAAACCCACGGAAATCATATGGCTAAACAAGGAGGATATGATGCTATTAACAGCCTACGGCTAACTGGAATATATCACCCAACGCTGCCCCACACGTTTGTTCAGGGATCTGAACTGGCACCCGTGGACCTTGAGGTCCTGCCTTGAAAGTGAGTGTGAACCCATGCCCTGTCTATACACACTCAGGCCAATCAAGGAACCCTGACTGGATACCAAAGTCCCAACGTCCTCCTCTTTTTCATGGCAGAGGTAGGACAGATGAGAAGAGCTAAAAGTAGCACCAAACATAGAGGTACACTCCTGTCACTATGTCACACGAATGCCCAGGACTATGTGTCCAAGCAGACGATTAGATTTTAGCGTCTTCAGCCGGACCCTTTCTAGCCTACCAATTGCACTGGAACCCAACACAGTTGTGAGGACTGTAATTTAAACTCCCCAAAACCAAATCTCCTGGATGCCAAGTGGAATGTGAAAAAAAAAAAAAAATCTACATAGCTGTTTGCCAGTTTCCCATAACGGGGTCACAACTAACCAAGGACCCTAACAACTGACAAGGGAATCATGGCATTTGGATGTAACTGAAGATTTCCATTCTAGCCTGTAGTACCATCCCAGAAGTCCTTTCCCAAGTATCAGTGGGTTAGTAGCATGAATTAGTGTTTTCTATCTTTTCCCAGGTCTGATTATTACCTTGCTGTTAGACAGGGTCTCATACATTTTTCTTTCCTGTGACTATACAAATATTTTCCCTGTGAGTACCTATTTGTTGCACCATCATTATTTTTAAGTCTGTATGTATTGGGCTCGTATGCACTGGGTGAAATTCTCCGGCCTGTACAATACAGGAGGTCAGACTAGATCATCATAATGGTCCCTACTGGCCCTAAAAACTATTAATTTATTATCTTGTCTAGGGACCCTTTCATGCTTTCTGACAGACATTCTGGCTGGTTTTCAGTCCTTGTAACAACACAAAACAAAAAATTAGCCTTTGTTCTGCAGGGACTATTGAATGTGTGCTACTCAGTTGTACATAGGGTTTTACAACATTGTGGCCTGCTCTTTCCAGTGACATATTGGGCCAGACTCTTGCTTACATTAAGGCCACTTTATGCTGCTCTGGTAGTGTAAAGTGACCCTCATGTAAACAAGAATCCAGCCTACTTGAGCACAATTATAGCTAATTAGCTCAGTAGCATTTGCTAAGTTCATTTGTCCATTTTTAAAAAAATGCTAATGCTGATGAGACAGAAAGTATTTTTTTCACCTTTTTCCACTGAGTTTGAAGGAACTTAAAGCAGATATTACGGATTTAACATAGTATTTTCAAGAGGAGGAAGATCCAAATTTTCCCTCAGCAATGTAAAAACCTCTTTTCTCCCCCTTCAACCACAGCACAGTTGAGTTCTAAAGCCATATTGATGGAATATATTCATTTTTTTTTTATTTACTTTTATATGAAACAGCTTGACCTTTGCTTCTCTTTGTGGGTTCTTTAAACTGTTGTTTTGTTCAGTGCCGTTGTGCTCTCTATTCCATGCTGTCATTTAGATTCTCTTTGTAATCCCTATGATTAGAACTGTTTTGTTGTGTATTTCACAAATCACAAGGCTTGTGGTTATAAGAAAAGCTTGTAATCAGCATGAAGTTTGCCAGCCAACACTGAAACTAACTTTTTTGTGTGTGAAAAAGAACGGACTTTGCCAAATGTGAGAGGTAAAATCTCCAGGAAAAAAATGCATGCTCTTTTGGCCTGCCTAAGATTTTTCCATGAAAACTCAGAAGTTTCCAAACACACAGAGGAACGCTGTTCCGCCTAAGCAAACCATAGGCATTGGTATCTAAATGTAAACATTATTATTAACACTCAGAGGCTTTTTTGAAGGTTATAATAACTATAGCTGGGTGAATAACTGATTTTTTAGTTCGGTAGCTGAACTCAAGAAATCTGAAAAATAATTTTGGTTTGTATCAACCTGAAACAACAATTTTTTAGGTTTTTCTTGCCAGTAAAAAAACCAAAAAAAAAAAAAAAATCATTTCAGGTCTAAGAAAACATTTCCTTTAACTTGCAATGTTTTGTTTTGAGGAGAAGGTGGGGGACTTGGGGTTTTTTATGAAAACTTTTGGGGTCAGTGGTTGATAAATCTAGCTAAAATTCTAAACAAATATTTTTTTCTGAACAAAGTCAAAATGTTTCATTTTGAAAATGTTGAAATGAAACATTTCTATGTTTTAAGAATTTCTTCCCCTCATTTTTTTCCAGCCAAAACTATTTGCCACTTCATACTAGCGAATAAAATATTTGCCGAAATAAATTCAGCCAGTTCTGGTAGTAAGTATATAATTAATTAGCTCTTCTATCCATCAAGTACAATTTTATCACCCTTGAAATACAGTAAAAATATAGTTCTGGAGCAAATATATCCACAAAGCACCAGGCACTGCTGTGTTTATAAACTGAGTATCAACATGCTAAGAGATCAGTCCTGCTTGAGTAAATTTTACTGACAATGCTCACATGAGCAAGAGCTGGCAGTGTGACTAAAGGTTTCAGATACAAAAGGTCCAATTGTGAATGGCGCTGAGTGCCTACTGAGAAGCACTGAGCAATGGCTCCTCAGAAATGTGCAGGATCTGGCCCCTATATTTGGGTTTTAATATTATTGAAGCAATCCCAGCACTTTTCTTAGATTCTTTTCTATTCTGTGAATTAGAACGGGGGTAGGGGGGGGGAATCTCAATACAGTTCATCAAGGGAATGTGATAATCACTGCCCACGATAACTTCTTCCAGCAGTTGCTGATGTACTCACTTTGGCAGCACTAATGACTGTGGCAGTGTAAGACTGAATGTTGTCTCCACAGGCTCCACCACGGGACTGATGGCACCGGATCAGCTGCGAGGAGAAAGACAGCCAACAATTCACTGTTATTAAACTATACAACCCCGTAACCCATTAGCATAGCTCTTATTTATCATGTACAGTGGCGTGTGTTTTCATACAAATAGCAAAAAGCCCTGCTGAGACACTTAACCCCTTTTTATAATCTTCTGGGTGCCACCCAGACTGTCGCATGCTCAGCTTTGGTTTTCAATTACAAGATGAGCAGTCCCTAAGAATTCATAAACTCTGAAATGGTGGGATTTTGGGTCTGGCAGCATTACCACAAATAAATTTAAATAAATATAATCAACGGCTTTAGCGATGTCTATGTAACTTTAAATATTTGACATCCTAAGAATTTGGATGTGGCTTCCCCCCGCACCAACTCCATTTTTTGTTTTTTATTACACAGACTCCTGCAAGCAGAAAAATGACAAAAGGAAAAAAATTAGCTACAAGCACATTTCTAATTCTTTGGGCTTTGCAGAGATTTAATGTCTGCAATTGCATTGTTTCTAGAGTACTTTTCTTTTATTATTAATAGACCAAAACAGGACACCTCTAGCCCCATCAAACAATTAATGAAGACTGCCAGTTAAATAAAATGGCAAATGAGTCACTGATATTTATTGTTGCTGCATAGAAAATGTTGACTCTCTATTTGCTCCTGTCCGTCATTTTTGTTGAAAGAAAGAGGAGACAGGGATAAAAATCACCCTAAACTATATCTTCTCCTGCAAATGCCTCTTTGTAATTCTATTAAAATGGGTAAAAAAGCAAAAATTAAACTGAAAAAGAGCAATAGTCAATGTATCTGAGGGAAACATCAGCAGCTGAAGTTACCGTTTGATCTATTTATTTTCATAATTTGTTTAAATATTGCTGCAGCAGCATTTGCAAAACTTACAGATCAGTCAGTAAATTGAACAACACTGTAGCTGACCGATGGGTGTGGTGTTTCATCAAGAGGCAGACCTAAATTTGGACAGGGGTATAACACCAGGCAAATTAATAAAAGCTGCCTCTCTAATCGTCTTTGGCTCAGTTCTTACAAGCAGCTATTCCTGTCACAGGAATGTAACCAAGGGTGAACATGAAAAAGGTAAGTACTTCCATTTTAAAATACAAACCATACTCTGGTAACTGAAGGTGAAGTTTTCAAACACGTCTTGTTTTATATTTTTTTTAGGACCACTGGGTAGAAAGAGTGCTAATTATTTTCCTAGGCATCTAATTTTTCTCTCTTTGACTCTGAAAAGAATCACAACAAATTCAATATTTTACATTCCCTAAGACAGCTGTGGTCTAATGGATTGAGCCTGGAGGCAGGCAGCCAGGAATTTTTGAGTTCTAATCCCCACTCTACCTACTCACTTGCTGTGTGGTCTTAGACAAAGCCTTGGACCACTTTGTGACTCAGTTTCCCCTAATTGTAAAATAGGCATACATCTGTCTTCCAGGGGTGTTGAGAGTTATTGTTTAAAGAGCTAAACACGATTTTTAAGGTGTAAATTGCTGAGCAAACTGTATGGTGCAATCATGCATTGAAAAAGCTCCTTTTTCTGTCTGTATTGTTCTTGTATATCCAGGCCTTGTAAGCTCAGACAGTTGAGTATGGTACATAGAGTAGAGGGATGATATAACTGCAAACAAAACACAGCTGGTAGGTCTAATTTTTGGCCTACATTCATTTGTCAATGTCCTTTTAAAGACTGTGGCCATTTTTTTTTTTTAAACAAGTCTCTTCCTGTGGTTTAGGTAAAATCATTCTGGCTTCTCTGTTACAGAAAATATTTAAAATTTAAGCCATTCCTTACCTTATTTTCTGCATAAGCAAGCCAACGACTCCCAAGAGCAATGGGATTCATGTTCGGCCCCGGACAAGGATAGCAGCCTGAAAATTTTTAAAAGGCAGCACTGAGAAATATCTTAATAACTTCTTACAAAGAATTTTACTTATTGCCAAGAAAACAAAAAGTCTAAACAAAGAGCCTTGAATTGCTAATATCACTCAGCAAATGCTTACATTTCTGTAGCCGAAGATAAGATTGTGCCTAGATGTTATTAATAGTTCGTTAATTAATGGTAAATGCTTATTTCTCCTTATGTTTGAGTTTCTTACTTTTTAAAATGTCATTTTGGAAGCTGGCAGTGGAGACTAGATTTTACAACTTTAAGAAATCCACCACTCAAAACTGCATGAGATATTAACTTTTAATTTAAGTTATTGGGATTTTTAATTTCTCCACATTGTGACCCAAGCAATTCTATATATTTACACTATAATTAAGTTCACTTCACTGAATGCCCACTGGTGATCAATAACTGCATTGAGGTCAAAATCATTGCAAGTATCTGTGGGTGGGTTTTGTTTGTTTTTAATAGAAGTATTTGTGTTTACAGGTCATCTCTCACAAAGACTTACGTGGATACTTAACTTTACCCACTATGAGCGAAATTCTCACCCCATTAAAATCAATGGCAAAGCTCCCATTGACATCAACTTGCAATTTCACCCTGCAAGTAGTTCCATTAAGTCATTGGGACTACTCACAATGTATGAAATTAAGCCCATATGTAAGTATTTGTGACAGGGAGAGCTTTCACAGCATTGACTAGAATCAGGAACAGTATAGAAGAGGTGGTGTGTAAGCTTCCCTTGCCAGCTTTAATAATGCATTTTAGTCTTCACATTTCTTCTGTCCCAGTACTGAGTCTCTTTTAAGCAGACTGCCAATCATGACAAACTGCATGCTTGTTATGGTGTGTTTACAGAACTGTTTTCTCTTCCTGCCAAACTGTTTGTTCGCGATCACCTTCATTGCTTCAAGCTCGGCGTCAGAACTCCAGTTAGCTTCATACTAAAAACTTTCCATTGATCATAGAATCATAGATATATAGGGCTGGGAGGAACTCCAGAGGTCATCTAGTCCAGACTCTGCTCTGAGGCAGGATCAAATATACTTAGACAACACACGGTCTAATCTGTTATCCACAGTCTGTGTTACCAAGGAAGATATGTGCACTTGCAGATACTCAAAGTCTTAAAATTTTAAAAGATATATGCATAGGGCTAGGATTAAAAGTTAAAATCAACACAGCACAGAAAATAACAGTACTAAAAAGCAGCTAAAGTTAAAGATACCCTTGAATATTTGAAAAAGTCAAGGGTTAAATATATATATATATAGAGAGAGAGAGAGATACAGATATAGATGATAGATATAGATATTAAAGTTGCCAATGTTTAAATTTAACTTAAACTAGATAGGGGTGCTAAATGTAACTAACAGAAAGAGTCAAAAGTTAACAAAATATAGAAAATGCTAGTGTTAATTCTAAACAAAAGTGGGATTAAAATAAAAATTATTATAAAGACAGGTTTTAGAACAATGTGACAAGAAATAGGAAAGAGCAAAACCTAAATAAAAAGAATGAAGGAAAAAAAATCTGGAACTAAAGACTGAGCTCTTACTATTGCACTCTGACCAGTTTGCTGTATACTATGACCTGTTATCCTTCCCTGGGTCTTTTTTGGTCATTTTAGATTGTAAGCTCTTCGGGGCAAGGACTGTCTCTTTCTATAAATATGCTGACACATAATACTATAAAGTGCAGTCATATCCCAACTGGGGCCTGTAGGTACTACAACACCACAAATAATATGTAACACTTCTGCTTACATTTTAGGGCTCCAATCCTGCAAACAGATATGCCGGGGCAGATCCTAACCCCATTGTGCCAGTAAGATCAATGGGATTTCACGCAGATATAATTAATTCCACCACAGTTATTTGCACAATTGGAGCCTGCTGCATGATTTGATTCTGAGTGACCAAATGTGAAAGGCTAGTGCAAAAAGGTCCTGAGCCAGTAAAGTACCTTTAACCATGTGAATAGCCCTATTAGGTAGTATTGGTCTCAATCCAGCAAACACACCATCTAAATGTTGGCATGGTTGGCTAAGGGAAAATTATTCATGTTAACTATGGCGTGGGGTACAAACTATGAAAACTACACATAATTTTAACAATAAATATCATAAGCAGTGTATAAAGCATGAAGCCTACCAAAGGATTAACCATTGATATTGTCCTCAATTATCTTTCTGAAGATCATTTACACTATGTCAATTTAGAGTATTTCTCTCTTATTGGCTGAGCAAGATATAAAGTAAACAAACCAATGAATTTAAAATGTTTAGATATGCCTCTGTCATTTACTGGAGTTTTGGTTAATCCAAATCATAAAGGTAGACTGAAGTCAGTCAAACAGCATTTTAGAACAGTACACACATACAGGAACAAAAGGGAATGGAAGTATTTGCAGAACATAGTGTGTTACAGTACCAGTGGAGAAGTGACATACAAAGAGAAAACTAAATATAGCTGCACTTCTATTTGACCTATTTATTTAATGGGTCAAATTCCTATATACTGATCAGTTAACTATAATAAGAACAAATAAATTTATTCCTCATCTAAGGTTGATGGGGACTACAGATAAGAATGATGCTAGTATACCATCCTTTTCATACTAGTTGTAGATCTTTATCATTTGCTTCTTGAATAGCCACTTGGCCAGCACTTTTAGTGAGGACAAAGGCAATACATTTTCCCATGGCATTATTTTCTACACTGTGCAGTGCTGAAGGAGATTTAATAAAATTTGTTAGCACACACTGATTAAACTTATTTTTATATATAATTATTATATACAAAATGTGAGATTTTAAGATCTCACTTACATAGATATGTATGTATTTATGAGAGACACTCAAATATATATTTGAAGATACTTCTTTCTGGATATATGTACAAATGGATATTAGACTCCACATGCTGCATGAGTTAAATCATGCCCAATATCTATTTTTCGGAGTAGAGGTGGGAGTACTATAAAATTAAAAAAAATCGTAATAAGCCATTTCAAAGGTCATGGAGCCATGGTAACACAAATAGCAGCAATTCATCCCACTAAACCCATCTCAAGCCAGGAAAGCAAAACCAAGTGAGCATTTTGTAAGACGTCTTTTCACCTTCTTGATCTCAGGAAGGAAAATGAAAGGAGATAGTAAGATGCCACAGTTGTTATTGCACTCTGAAAGTGCATAAAACGTGGGTAGCCAGAGCCTCTTAACAAAAGAATGCAAAAATCCTTCTTAAGGTTGTAAATACAAATGTGCTCTTCCGATGGCATTATTGTTATAAACCAGTAAGGACTTAGTGCTGACCTCAGCTTGTACAATTGCTATCTGGTTCAGTAAAGACATGCAGGTCCTTTGAATTTCTCCTCCCACCATCACCCTCTTCCCCATACATCAGATATCCATGAAAAGCTGTTAAGTGTTAAAATTTGTCTCATACATCTTTACGGTGTCTTGTAATCAGCCACCTGTGCTTCCCAAACTCCACAACTACTCTGGGGTAGATACCAAAAAACAAACTAATATTAACAGGATAATGAAACTGATATTAATTGATAGCGAAAAATGCATAAACCTGGCAACAAGTAAGCAATTTAAAGACAAATTCCCTTTTGGGAAAAAAAAGCTCTTACTTATTATTTGAATGAATTGAAGATAGTAAGGAAACATAAAAAGCCTCATTTCTTCAGTTGAAATGCATCTATCCAGAAAATTTAGAGTATCTTTAGTAGCGGGTCTTTTTATTAACTGTATCATTATGTTACAGGCAGTACACTGTGTGAATTAGATTTAGTCAACTTAATACATCTCTACTTGTAAACTAGTCAGTTCCAATAATGACCTCCATTGAAGTCAGCAATTCAACTCTCTTCTCTCAATTAAGAAAAAAAAAAAGGTGTAAAGAAAGAGAAAGCAATACTCTTCACTGCTTTCCTTTGTGACTCCATGTGTTTTGGAATCTTCCTGCCCCATAAGACTAAACAAAGGGTTATATTTTATGGGAAGGAAAGCAAATCGTTTTTCTGCTATCCAAAAAAACACTTACAGCTGGAGTCAGCAGAACATCATCTACTCGGCAAATGTAAAGACAAACACCGTGACCTGTCAGGCTTTGCTATCCAATCATTATAAGCATGACTCTCTTAAAGATTAACTTCTACTTCTACTAAATTTCAAAACAACTGAAGAAAAATCCATTCTAAGCAATAACGACAGCAGTTCTTTCATGTTTACAATGAAAATGAACATAATGAGAAAGCCGTGCTAACTGTCAAGAAGACCAAAGTTTCCAAGTTTCAATGAAGGTATCGAGAGGTCATCCAAAAGATCACTAAGGGAAAGCCCTTCCAAAAGTACAGCAAATCATACAAGTACTTGGCAACACTACGTCTTATAACAGGCTTTACGGGGAAGTTTAACCATTCTCCCCTCCCTCCCCCGCCATATAAAAGGTGAGCACAAATAGAGGCTAATTTAAATATTTATAAAATGCACAATTACTCTCTCTTTACTTACATTAATACACACAGAAAAGAAATGAGCTTGCAGTTTGTGGTTAAGGCAAAACACAAACTCAAGATTTCAAAAATCTCAATTCAGGAATAGGGCTCTAGTCTCAGCTGTGCTACAGATTTCCTGTGCCTCATTCTCTCCATCAGTGAAATGGGAATAATACAACCTACGTCTCAATGGTAACAAAGGCCAAATTCATTAATGCTTGTAAAGGTCTTCAGCAAAAAGAGCTATATACATGCAAAATTGTTTGTTTTTTATTACTGAACTGCATTATTTTAAAATATAAGTTCAAAAAAAGCACACAGTTTGTGATCATTTAACTCAAATTTCTGTAAACCTCTAAGCAAATATGAAATCCCTGCACACTGAGTGATGAGAAGGAAAGGGGTATAAGTTGTATTATTTCTCAATAGCCCTGTGCTATGCAAAACCCTGAACCCTTGTAGGACTACTGCCCTTCAGAGTCTCATATCCATATGTGCACAATAAATGTGGTTACCGCCTCTTCTCATGATGGCAACTCAAAAACTCCCATTCCATCGCTCTGCTGTTTTCTGCTCCTGAAGAAAGCTAAGCTCCTCCAGCCCCAGAAAGAACTTTCCCCATTACATAAAATGTATTTTTAAAGCTTCTCTTCTAGTTTCAGTAATAGCAGCATGAACAGAGGGAGGGTGGTCAGAGGAGAAAGAGTAAAGCCCACATCTCCACCCATTCAGATTTTAAACAATCAGTGAGTAGGAAAACAGGGCCATTCTGAAGTAAGTCATATACATATAGTAGGAATTAAACCAATTGGGCTTTCCAGACTTACTCTTAAAGCTTGAAACATCGTATAGCATGTGCAGCAGTGGTTAAAAAGCAAACTGTATGGTAGGTACATTTAGGAAAGAGATAAAAAGACAGGAAATATCATCATGCCACTATATAAATCCATGGCACACGCCACACCTTGAATATTGTGTGCAGTTCTAGTTCCCCATCTGGAGAGAGAGATATTAGAATCGGTAAAAATACAAAGAGCAACAAAAGTGAGTAGAGGTATGGAACAGCTTCCATATGAGGAGAGATTTAAAAAACTAGGACATTTCACCTTAGAAAAAAAGATGGCTAAGGGGGGTATGATGGAGGTCTATAAAATGTGGTCTATAAGAAGTGTAAGGGGCTGGACTAGACGATCTATTGAGGTCCCCTCCAGTCCTACATTTCTATGATTCTAAAATCACTTTTTCCATATCATTTATGAGTAGAGAAGTGTTATTTACCCCTTCACATAACACAAGAATCAGGAGGTCACCCACTTCAATTAATAGGCAACAGGTTTAACACAAACATAAAGTAGTACCTCTTCACATACGCACAATCAACCTGTGGAACTCATTGCCAGGGATGTTGTGAAGGCAAAAAGTATAACCGCGTTCAATAAAGAATTAGATAAGTTCATGGAACATAGGTCTATCAATGACTATTAGCCAAGATGGTCAGGGTCACAACCCCATACCCTGGATATCCCTAAGCCTTTGACTGCCAGACGCTGGGACTGGACAACAGCAGATGGATCACTCGATAATTGTTGCTTTCTTTATTCCCTCTGAAGCACCTGGCGCTAGCCACTGTCAGAAGACAGGTAACTAGACTAGATGGACCATTAGTTTGATTCAGTATGGCCATTCATACTTTCTTAATTCTACAGCAGAGATAATTTTCTGTTAAGTACCATGACTTTTCCTAAAAGGTAGTGGGAAAAGGGGATAGAGGGAGGAGGAGTGTCTCTTACACAAAATAAGTTGGTCCAATAAAAAAAAATATTACCTCACCCACCCTGCCTCTTGAAATCAACAAGAGTAAGGAGCCTAATTCCTTTTGATTATGCACACCTTGGTAATAAGAGGGACAATACTGCATTGTAAAATTTTTGTACATATTTCTCAGGGCAATAGTCCTATGCCAATTTTCCCTCACGATCTTACGGGCTTATTGTAATTAAGCCTGTAATAGCTTATTTTGCTTCCTCTTCAGCAGCTTCTTACTCATATCAAATTCTTACCAAAATCACTGAGTCAAGAGTGCTAAATAGAGCTCTATTATAGCAGCCTTTGGATTTAAACATAAATGGGAACACAAGTTTATTTGTCTTTAGAAGATCGGACATTTCTAATGACTAGAGCCACTTATTTTTAGTTTGTACTTTTTATATAAAATAAATGGTACTTTGACAATTAAGTATGGCTCCATGTACAGAGAAAGGGTATGTGCCCTTCTGTCTCCTTTCTACATGCAATGTAAGTGGATATGCTGTTAAAACTGTTTCAGTTTTATGTGCAACAGAATAAAGCTTTAAGAGGAAAAGAACAGAACTGTCCATGTCAACATCATAGTTTTCCTTCAAACTGAGCCCACAGGGTTATCTCAAGACACCCTGGGTATGTTCTGTCTTTTATAGTATACTCTAGGGACTCCATATCTACATCCATTTTATAGTCTTTAAAAATGTCTGGTAATGACATCTATCAGTCTTTGTTTTTTTGTCTCCACCATCTAGCCCTGGTTTCTGGTTTCCAGTGAAAGCCTCTTCAGCAAGTTGCCCTCGATGATCCTTTTTATGTGACCATACTATAAAAATCTCCTCTTACTCATAATGTTTACTGCCTTCCTTTCCCAGGTTCTCTCTGATTTCCCCCTTTTCTCTTCTCCCCCCTGCCCCTTGTTAATAATAGCAAGGTTTCTCCTCAAATAATGATTATAACAGACATTCTTCCTCCTTTTAATGGATGTTCCACACTTTATATCCTCATAAGAGTGAGGATTTCATACTGGCTTTGAACAATTTCATTTCAGGCTACCCCTTTGTCTTCGTCTTTTTACAACATAGGAGTATGACTAGTACTACTGGAAAGGTTCCCTATACAGCAGTCAGTCAGTCTCTAATCCCAAACTGTGAACTGAACTGCATTTGTTTGGACTTGCCATATGACATTGGGTTGAGATCAAGTCAGATCTGATAAGATAGCCAGGGTCAAGACTGGTCAGTACGTGCACAGGAGACCTCTGAGGATAATTTACACGCTGCAGAAAATTTGCTTGTGATTTAGGAAGTGGAGGACATCTCTTTGTATTCATTTTGAACAACTGCCCCTGCCTGTTGCTAGAGAGCACTCTTCCGCCAGGAATACCAGTTTCTGCATGTAGGTATTCCGGTTTCTTGAGAGTATTAAAGATGTCTAGGCACTTTCTCAAGAACAGGGTTTTTAAACCCAACTTCCTGGCCAAATTCCAAAATGAGCAATTCTATTACCTGAAAATATTTGACTTGTAGTTATTATACAAAGTATGCTCCTTTTTCAACACCAAAAGCTGTGAAGTAGCATTGCTGTGCACTAATAGCTAGCTACAATGATCCACTCTAAAAGTGGCTGCATTTCAGTTATTTAAGCATCTTTATATAGTCTATATTATTTATATCAATGTATTAATTTTTCTAGAGTCCTATAGCATATGTATCACTTCACAATCATATAAAATTACAAGATTCCTTTCCTAAAGATCTGTGCAACCTAAACTGGCCAGATAAAAGACTAAATAATAATAGACTGAGGTAAACAGAGTGTAGAAAGGGGAGAGAAAGTAAATAATAGATAGTGATACTGTTGTTGCGGGAGCATTGTTTATTCCAAGGAAAACAAATCATATAAGTTGTTTTGTCTAATATTTCTTGTTTGTTTAGGGATTTTATTTTAGCATCATCAGGCAAACCAAATCTATTTGTTTATATTTTTAAAAAGCAATATTGTTTATAAATTCCTTTGGGATCCTTCTAGATGAAAGACCCTATATAAATGTTATTACTTTCATACTGTCACATACTTTACTGAGATCATCTATTGTTTTTACACTTCCTTCTGTTTAAATATCACCCATACAATCAAGCAAAAGAGCAAACAGGCAGGATACCCCTCACTGTGAAACCATGCTCATCTACGGCTTTCTTTTATAACTATCACTATCAAACATAAGCCCAGAAAGAAGATGAAGGAGTACATCCACTACTGCTAGACATGCCCTCTTCTTTCCCATTTTAGCATAAGATTCTCAGTCAGTGTGCGTTATTCTCACACATACGCCAATACCACAATAACCTTTGTGTGGACAGACCCCTGAACTTGCCTGGGTGCAGAGTCCACGCATGCCAAGCTCACTGGAGGATCAGAATAGTAGTCATTTTGAACTATCCAACTCACAGAGAGATCTCCTCTTCCTTGAATTCCGTCACAGATTCAGATTATTTTCCTGTTGGTCCTTAGAGTCGAGCTCTCAGGGACAAGTGTCAAGAGTTTTCACTATAGAGGACCCTGGCCTTTAACATTTGCTACACATGCTACTTCACCAGAGCACACATGCGGCAGCCTTCAGAACACTATACTGGATTTAAAGCTTCCTTATGCCTTTTTTTCTTTTCTTTTTTGCAAGCAATTTGAAGGGATGTATAATTTACTTTTGTTGGCTGAAGTTCATGAGCATGCCACTGTGAATAAGATGCTATTGTTTTTAGGTTTCATATTTTGTATTCCAATGCTTGGGATAGCAATATTACAGCACCTGGTATTTTATACATTACAGACAGCACCTTGTCTTTTACACATTACTTTTAAATTTGCCAAGAACAGTCAGTTTGGCTGATAAACCTGGATTTACAAATTGCCCTTTTGTCTTTATGCAAGTTTTTTCCCAACTGTATCTATACTTCACTATCTTATAAACGGACTAACACTGATGGAAGATTAAGTCTCTGTAAATAGTGCAGTATGTCCGACAGGCCTTCTCCTCACTTGGAACTCAGATCTCTTAACCTAGACCTAAGTTTTCCTGCTGACATAAGTACAGGTAGCCAACAAACAGAAAGACTTTTAATAATGATGCTCAGGTTTAAACTGTTTGTTGAGTCCATGTACCAATGTGTCAACAGTTGATATGGTGGAAGCATTTCTAGTTGTTCAAAGAAAACGGAGTAAGTGTAGAGCATTCTGAAGAAGGAAATTATAAGATGGTTTGTTGCAATCTGGACTTGTACCATACACTATACCAGTGGTTCTCAAACTTTTGCACGGGTGATCCCTTTCACATAGCAAGCCTCTGAGAGCAACCCCCCCCCCCTTACAAATTAAAACCATTTTTTAATATATTTAACACCATTATAAATGCTGGAGGCAAAGTGGGGTTTGGGGTGGAGGTTGACAGCTCGTAACCCCCCATGTAATAACCTCTTGACCCCCTGAGAGGTCCCAATCCCCAGCTTGAGAACCCCTGCACTATACCATTCCACCAGATGAGACAATCAGAAGTACGAATCTCTACCAATTTTGATTGAGAAGTGAAAGGAATGCAAGAAATGCACAAGAGTCACTCTCTTCCAAAAGGTACTTTCAATGTTTAATTCTTTCATGAGACAACTAACATTTCTGTTTTGTAGCAAAGAGGCTGCTCATCAGTGAAGAGTTCTACCAAATTCACAAAAGAAGCCTAGGTGACCTTGCCTCTTGCAGGTTGAAACCAATGCACGTCTCGAACATGAATACCTACAACAAACAATACAACCCACGAATTCACAGATTAGAATATAAATTGCAGAGCGTCCATTTTTATTTTATTAGTGGGATAGAAAGGTATTCGGTATATATTGTACAATTTTAGCCCCACAGTTACACAAAAAATTTTCCTGGCTTTGATGGGCTATGAAGTACACTGGCTGAACTCTTTGGAAAATTACCTCTTAAGGGGCTAACTGTACAGCATCAATAGAAATGTGGTGCCAGATAATGGCTGCAATAACTGTCTTCATCTCTGGAGAATAATGGATTGTGAATATATCAATATGAGGAGTGGAAGGGGAAGAGAGACTGAGCAGGCACCAGTTATTGGATGCAAAGATGATGCCACATATGATGTTATGTGTACTAATCTCTTTCTGGGGGAAGGGAGGAGGTTCTTAATAGAAAGTAAAGTATCCATAAGGCCATGTCTGTAATCACCAACGTTAAACTAACTAAGCATTTTTGGAGGGGCAGTTGCAGGAGCATTAAAGGCATACAAATCAATGAAGTACAGTTATTTCACATTTATTCTTTACAAAAACAACAACAACAACAAAAAAAAGCTTGCACATCATTCTGAATGCCAATTTTTGATCCTGCAGTCACATGCAATATTCAAAGAGAAAGGCTCTGAAGCAAAACTGATTTGTACCAGAGTACAAGTCCAATGATCAAAAATCTGAACCTCAGCATTCACACCTAGCAAAAGGAACAAATTTTCAGTGCAAGTGCCAAATGAGTTCAGGGGGCTGGGCTACAAGGAAATACTCTCAAAACAATGAACTTACAGCCATCCCTGGACTCATGTGGATTCCCACATTTGCAGCTGCTGTTGTTGAGCTGGAGGCAATTTCTACTGACTACATTATGAAAGCAGCATCTTCAGACAGAGAATAGTTTTAATTCGGGTCTGTGTTCTAGCCCCTTTATGCCTCCTTCTCATCAGCATAAAGGAGCCCAAACACAGCTGGATCCCTTTACTAGGAGTTTCCCTAGTAAAGGGAGATGCTCTAGGAAGCCACCAGCCCACAGTGTAGAGGTATATCAGAGGGGTGGGAAGGCCAGTAATACAAAAAAAAACACTGCTCAGAACTGGGGTCAGAAACGTGATTTTAAAATCAAAATGCAGACTGTATAAAATATTATAGTATGCAGGGAAACCCTAAAATGACTAGACATACATTTTTTCCCCCCACATCAGTGACTTACTTCTGTCCCTGATTTTAAACCAGACTTTTTTTTCCTCTTTTGGGGTAAATTATTTGTCTTTTTGGTAAATAATTATGCTGTGTGCTTTTCAATGTGAAACTCACTCATCCAAATTATCCTAGCAGTAGGTTATCCTTAACTCAGCTTTCATTGATTAAAGGACAGGACAACGTTCAGCCATGTCCAAAAGTAGGCAGGGCTTCGTTATATTCTGAAATACGCATTTTGCATTCCTATTAGTGATTTTCCAATAATATATGTTTATTTCCTCCCCCTACAAACCAACCAAAGTGCTAGTCCTCATTGTGGACTTCCTCCATAACAAGTTCCAAAATTTTAGCCATGTTTTCTGTTGCCTTTTATTTAACAGTGTGGTTTAGATATTTTATAAAGGGGAAAGTATTTCTCTTCCCTTTCCGAAACTCAAAAATGGCTTAAAAGATTTTGATCAAACTTTCTTAAAAACAAAGTTCTGTGTACAGACCAAGGAGTAGGTTTTCAGAGACAAAAATGGCAGGCATTTAATGTCAACTGACTTTCAAAGGGAGTTGGAACCCAATTGCCAAAAGTGTCAGCCCCAAAAATGTTTTGGAACTTGAGTGCCTATGAAAACTGAAGATTATAACTGAAACTGTTCTGTGGCCTTAAAATATGGCAATAAGCACATTCTCTATTAAGAGAAAAGGGCTTCCAAATCCCATTTCAGAGTTCTCAGTGCAATTTGCAGTATATAAAGAAATAGCACAGCACCAGAAAGGTCCATTCAGCTATAACAGAGGATGTGGAAAATTTTATGAATCTCACATTAAAAGTTGGATTATTATAAACTAAATTTCTAATTTCACATTAAAAGTATGGCATATTATAAATTAACTACCATTTGGAGAAAAATCATTTTTTGTACTGAGGTTTCAAAAATTTTGATTTCCGGTAACTCAGTAAACATTAACAAAAGTTCTATTTTGATCTCCACTCTTCATGACAAAATAGTCCTGCTACTCCAGGACTGAAAATGCAGTGAAAATTAAAGCAGTGTTTAGGGCATCCAAGGGCTTAGTAATATTTGCCATTTCCAAATAATTTATAGTTTTGTAGTATTATTTAAGCTGAAATATGACAAATTGCTACCACACATATTCTTAATGAGTGAGTAATTCCGTTATTGGAGACAATTTGGGTAAGGTATTATCTTTTATTGGACCAACTTCGGTAGGTGAGAGAGACAAGCAGTAGTTGGTCCAACAAATGATATTACTTCATCCACTTTGTCTCTCTAACATCATAGGACCAACATGGCTACAAGCTACACTAAATAATCTAGATAATCACATTTCTGGTTTTGAGCAGAGCAGCAAGGTATAATAGCTTATTTATTCAGTAGGTTTAAAATGGATAACAAAAATCCCTATCCCAGCTTACCTTTTATTAAAAGTATAGTCATGGTTTAAAAATGCAAGTTCAATGTAAAGAAACCATAATATAAGTGTGGCAATAGGTGTGTATATATTGTATGCACAAAATACATCAATATCAAAAATCAAAATGAAGATACTAGATAGGGATTTAGGGGTTTTGGCTGTTTCGGTTTTTCTTTTTAGAAACAAAGCATGACTTTCTCAGGCCCTTTTCAATCAGTGTTTTGGTTTAATATTGTATAACAGTTTTTGTTGTCAGCTGCATTACTTTACGACATCAGGAATAGAGATGTTCTTGTGCTGATTACGGTGGAGTAGTTTTCTGTAGTTTAATACAATCAGTCTATTAACTTTCAGAAAGAAATTTTCATCAGTTCCTGTTTTCTCTTGAGAATAATCAGAACTTGATATCTTTTTTAAAAAATGAAGAGGAAATTACCAAAACACCTAATGGAAAGTTATAATTTTTGAACCCCTGTGCAAAATAAAGTTAAAATTGTATCTTGATTCTATAAGGTATAAAAAGGAACAACAACAAAACCCTTAATTCAAAGCCTGTTTCCATGAAGTTCTATTTAGTGAATACTAGGAACCTGTTATGTCCATCATGTAGGGAGAAACTGACACCTATTGGCAACTTTAATATTACCGCATAATGGTACTTTTCGTCAAAGTAATAAGAAACAGTTTTAATATCTGGATATATTTTAATAAAGGGGAGATTTTTTTTTTTGTTATACGAACACTTAAATGAAGCATTTTTTCCATCTGAGTTCCAAGCGTACTTTAAGACTCTCCTTTCAGACACAGATCATCATCATCAATAGTGTAATTATGATCCAATCAGATGCTAGAAAAATCAGTAAAGTATTATTTGAAGAGGCCCTCCTACTAAACAAACACAATCACTCTTTATCAACAGTTTGGAGAGATTACATTTCACTTTGGGGACTAAACACAGTTTAATGTTGCATACATGTTATGCTCAGTCTTCAGACCAAGTATATCATGTACTATTTTTAGCAACCTCCACAGACAAATCAGGAACCACATCAGCAGAAATATCCTGTGTTTTCAACTACCCTATGAATTACTCTAGTACAGATATCAGTGTCACACACAGGGATGTTTCTGCAGAGAGATCTTTTGGGGCATACTTTATCCAGTTAGGATCAACCCTCAAGGACTATAATTAAAAATGGCATAAAAGCACCAGCAATATCAAGAAAAAAATGTCAGTAGCAAACAACTTATCCAAGCTTAAGCCAACAGCCTAAGCTACTAGTTCAGTAGGTAGCCACACCTGTGGGCAGATATGCCTATTCCTAGAGCAATGTGGTCCTGACCTCATTAACCTTTAGGTGTTACCACAATAAAAATATTAATAATAATGGAAAAAACAGATCTGGGACTACAGACAATGAACCACCAAAAAAATTGAATTATCACATTTAATCCAGTGTAGATTAAACATAAAATCCAAAGCTGAAAACACAGAGCACCAAGAGTAATCAGAGTAGCGTTTAACAAACTAATAATAGAAGGATCATTAATAAAAGTACTTTTTACTACAAATGAGAGTTTAGGTATGATGACAAATATGCAAAACAATACAAATACACAGAAGTAATGGGACTTGATTCTTGGTGGCGATGAAGCACTTGCAACTCTAAATGAAGTCAAAGAGTTGCAGATACTTTGCATTTTTGGGGAAGAAAAATAGGCCTTTAGGGATCAACATTTGTTGCAATGTGGTTTTTTGACTTGCAATTTGAGTCTGTTGACAACTCCAAGTCTGTTTTATGAGACTACAACTATTCACCAGAGCAGAGAAATTGAATCCAATATCATACATACTTGTAACGAAGAATTTTTTTGTGAATGTACAGCTGTCGAAGGCAGCAATTTTCTCTTGCAAGACTACAACAAGTATCCTAAAAACACAAAAATGAAAACATGTGTACTTGAAACATTAATTCTGTTGGTTTAAGATTTAATATTTAAAATGTAATTGTTTTAAGACCCTCAATTTAAATTCTTGAGCAACAAACTGCCAGTTCTCCAGTAACTGACAGTCCTAAAGACAGTCTCATCCCCACCACATAACCTGCTCTTCAGGAAGTATACAAATACCATGCAGAGTAGTGCAGCATCTACGATATACCTCCTGTAATAAAAGGTCCATTAGAAAAAGAAAGAAAATGGAATTGCAAGGATCCTGCATTGTCATTAGTGTCTCAAATCACAATCAAATCCAGAGTCAGCACACAGACTAATCTAAAAGGAAGTCTTTTACCCTGGAAATAATCATATTGTTTATTTCATTGAAAATCTGTCAAACTACTAGTAGCAAATACTATTGTTAGTAGATACCAACCGTGCTTTTTTCCCCCCATATCAAAGCACAGAACCATGGAATTAAAGATGAGAGAAACGGGCTTTATGTAATAAACCACTCCCAGTGATTACCAGCATCCTAAATGCAAGGACAATGAAAAGAATTCAAGGGGTCAGCTATTATCCGGTTACCTTTTGCAATTTCAGTTCTTTACAAGGCAAATACCAATACACAGAAATTTTGTAGCCTGGCAAAAATGTTAACTGTCCTACATTTTTGAGTCTTTAAAACAAAGGGCCATATATTTTTGGAGGGAGAGCATATGTAGATAAATTTTATTAAATTCACAAAATTTACATGCCTGTTCATTATTTGAAGCAAAACAAAAGCCATCTGGCAAATGATTAGACAGACACTGGCACATTGTATACTCTACAGATCAACAGGATGTAAAAGTGAAGCTTAAAAAAAGAATACAATTTTTAAACTTTTAAAATTATGATTTAGGTCGTTTAAACACAAAGGGCCTCTGAAATCATTTACACATTTATTTTCAAATGGAAAAATCCGCCTGGGAAGCTGTGTCAACCAATGCGCTTGTAAGCTTTATCACCCATTTGCTAAGTCTAATACAATCCTTCCTCAAATGGAGCAACATGGTTCTCTTAAATCTGGTTACTGTCTTATTACAAAGAGCTGGAAACACTGTCGTTACTATTTAGTTGACGACAGGCAGCACTATGTAAATATCTGCTATAATGTTTGTTTTATCAATTTCCATTCAAAATGTCTGTCCTATCAAGGATATACCTAGTAATCCTCTTAATGTCCAAAGTGTGTAGCAACCAAGCTTAACCAGAAGATCGTGAAGCTTAAGGAAAATATTGGCTGTAAAAAGTATATTATTTGAATGAAAAACTTGAGACCACCATAATCAAGAATTTGGGAGAGGGATCCTGGGATTACTTCATGCATGAACGAAGACATCAGTCCACATCTCTGGCAGCCCCCAAAATATTTGTTTTGTACACACCCTATTCCTTTTGATTCTAAGCCTAGGACAACTCTGGGAAAAGGCGTTCCACCAAAAAATCCTTGGCCCTCAACGTGCAGTTGCTGCATTTCTATTCAAAGAGCCCATTGTAACCAATCCTTCTGTAGAGTCAATTTTGAGAACACTAGGTCCACAAGCATTTCTTTCACAGACAAAGAACCTGAGAGACCTGGATCTGCTAGGCCAAGTGCCTTAGGCCCAACTTCAAAGTCATATGATTCAACAAAGGATCTCAGTTGTTTGGATCTAGCTAGGCTCTATCATTTTTGGATCCCTATGATCCAAGGTGGCTGTCTGTGCCGGGACATAATCAAAACCACTTTCATATCAACCTCTATTAGCTCCAGAGAATTAGTGCACATTATGGTGTGCTTGTTTGCCCCTATGGTGTCTCTTCTAAGAACGTAGAGACTTCTTGTAAGAGTTTGGGGTGCTCCTTTTGAGAAGATGATCTAGGTGCTCTACTATTATGCAAAAGATTCAAAGAACTCCTGTCCTGATGGACTTGAGAACTTCCCTGGCGAGGGTTAGACTCATTCTCTGACAAGTCTGAGGACTTCTTCAGCAAAGACTCAGAAGAAACTCCTGACTCCAGATTATTAGGATTCCTTCATGCATAAGACTTTAGAACTATTGTATCAGGGTAGGGAGTTTAGCTATTCTAATACAAATCCAGAAGCAAGGGAAAGAATGGGCTCTGTATCCACTGCAGATGACAGAAAAAGAGGAACTCAAGGTTGGGAAGGGGGCTTTCTTACCCCTACATTTACAATGCTGGAACTGGAAAGCATGTGCTTTGAAATGAGTTCTGTTGCCAAATGGCAGGATGTGCAATCTACACAGGCAATGTCATGAAGGAAAATTATAGTTCAGGGATCCATGAGTGTTTCTGTTATAAAAGCTTCTTTTTTCTCAATAATTTATAAACTTGTCTTGTCTGAAATGAATACTAATTTTTATCCCAAACCTAATTGCTTTTACTGTCAATTATTTTTAGTTTAACAAAATGAATTCCAACTGTTTAAATCACAGGAAAGGAAAACAAAAAAGGAAGTGTATCAGTTTTATGTAACTTCTTCCAGGAGGTCTCTAAGAAATTAGTCAGTTAATAATGGACAGACTAAAAGGTAGTTAAGTATAGGGGTTATTTTTTAGTATAATGCATATAAAAATTGTATTTGTTTTGATCACAACACTCTCCCTAATATTTTCTATCTTCTGCTCTCAGAGGCAGAGACTGTGTTTTCCTGTATGGACAGTGCCTAACAGATTGTGGTTGGTTTTGGAATATAAAAAATACAAATACTGAATGCTTCTGCTATTCAATTTTTATTTTAAAAACTTCAGTTTTGCACTGCATTAGTCTATAGTATAGCTAATGTCCCATTAGGATTTCAATTGGCCATTTTTCAAGCATTGTCAGTCTAAAATAGTGAACTTTTCTTGGATGATAATAGAATCTGATATGTTCCAGAAAAACAACTACCCTTAATACAGCCCCACAACTTTGAAGTAGCTATTCCGTTTTCACCACTTAGAAAAAAAAAACATTAGCACCTGGAGAGTTTTTTTTAGCTGGGAGACTTTGAATGATGTTTTGCCTTTTGACTGTTTTTACAATTGTACTTTTCTTCTGCTAAAAAAAAAAAGGCTAGACTGGAAAGATTTACTATCATCACACTGTCCACAAGGGAACTTTAAATTTTTAAAGAGACAGTTGCACAGATACATACTGAACTCTTTCTGACAGACTGTTAAAGGAACAGTGACCTATTTTGTGAAAAAATTCTTTTATAGTCTTAGTTTAACTTCTGCAATTCAACTCTGTTATTTGTACTGTCCCACTGAATTTCATTGTGGATAGTTAGCACTAACATACTATTTAGTCCTTTAATTCTACTATAGCATCAAATTATATTACTTTATTGTGTTATGAAAATTACTTGTTTGTTCAATTGGTCTATATTCTAATGTTTACTTCAACTATTCATCTTTGATTAATTTAGACATTGATATTCTCTATGGTGCCATGCTAGAGAAGTGTTTCTTTTAACAAAATTTTTAGTGGTCTTTAGACTCCTCACCCTTTTATTCTTTTAATAATTTCACCATCATCTCCTTCCAAATGCAGTTTACTATTCTCTCTCCACTTAAAACTGACACTTATTCAATCCTGCCATTTATTTCTTTACACAATATCCAAAATCAGACTGTTGCCACCTGCTCATCTTTAACTTTCTCAATTCTCACTTTGAGGAATGGGGTGTGGTGCAATCTGTTTAAAATGATGCTGCTAAAATCAACATTGTACAACATATTTTCAATTAGAGTATTTCTTAATAAATTACATTTTACACTTCTATAGCACCTTCTATCTTGAAGGACCCCAAAGTACATCACAAACTATACTTATAGCACCAGTGAAATGCAGCAATTTCTCTAGGCCTGAGTTTCTCTATCTGTAGCATGGGAAGGACACTGTTCCCTCCTCTATAAAGTATCTTCAGATATGAGGATGAAGAGTGCTGTAAAAAAGCTTTAATAATAAATAAATAAATAAATAAATAAATATGAGGTAGAGGAAGTAGCCATCCATGCAGGCAGTACAACAGTGGGGATAGGAAAAAGAACATTTTGATCAAAGCCATCAAAGCAAACTCTCTTATTAAAAGTGCAAAGGGATCATTCCTATCCTCATGCAGAGACAGACAGACCTTGGACTTTTTGTGTCTTTTGGCTGAAAACACAGCGTAGGATATTCAGTTTTATTTACCCCAGAAATGTGAAGGACTGAGTTAACCCTGACAGGATCTGAACCCGATGCTTAGATATTTTTAAGTCATCCTCTTTCGGGATTTAGTTAATCAAAGTGTTGTTACTGCAGATAAAACACGCTGCTTTATCTAGTTCCCACCTTCTAACATATATGAGTAGAATTATTATTTATACAACTTAGAATGCATACAAGGTCTTCATATATATTCTATGTCTAAGAAGGCAGTGTGGACTAATGGTTAAAGCAGGGCAACGCGGAATCAAGACATAAGGGTTCTGCCAACTCAGACACTGACTTACAGATGTTAATTGATTTAACAGCACTGTGCCCCAAATTTCCAATCCGTAAAAAGGAAAATGAGGATACTTGACATTCCTACACACTAAGGCATTGTGATGCTCAATCAGTTCATATCTGTAAAGTGTTTTCAGATGGTCTTATGAAAGGCACTATAGAAGTATTATTGTCCTCTTTTAAGTCAAAATATTCCTTGAAAAGTGGAAAACCCAAACTCTACTTTTGGCAGAACAGAGTTGCCTGCATGACATTTTAAAATCCTAAAGCCAGTCAATGGATAAAATGTAAACTATGCATGTTACTAGGGTTTTCTATGCTGCAAAAAAAAAAAAAAAAAGTTAACATACAGAGAGAGCAAAGGAAAGTTTCTACCTTTTGTTGCAATGCAGATCATAAATAGGAGTTTTGAACTGTATGGATTTGACCATCTCTCCTGTTCGCAAAGAGTAAAGGTCCACACAGCAATAAGGTGGGCTTGTGCTGAAAGGATCACAGAAACAGAAGTTTAAATATTGGACATTTTAAAACATTTTTAAACCATTGTCTTAAAAATATTAAAACCAAACTACTCCTGATTTGTCCTTCTGTTCCCCCTTGTTAGCCCCTCCAGGCCTGATCTAGTAAAAAGTATGCGAAGGCTATTCAAACAAAGCTCCACACTCTGGGATTTTGTAAAATAAAATTGATAAAGCAGGTAGAAGAATAGCATGAAGAGGTGTGAATATGCAGATGAAGTGAGCTGGAAAGGAATATGACTTGGGTTTGGAAGGAAATTCAGTTTGCAGAATATTTTGTTCAATCATTTTAGACTTTTGTCTTATTATTAGAAACCAAATGACTTCCTTACCTATAGCCCTTTTGGATTTTATTGCAATAGTGTGGCTAGTAATGAATTTCTAGGATCTGAAACATCAGTGTCCAAGAAAGGCATTTCCTATCATTCTACACAATCCAGTACAATCTGTTGTCAATGACTACCTCTCAGTGCAACTCATACAGTTCACTTTCTGGTGATAAGGTTGTATTCCAGTTGAAGATATAAAAATGGATAACATCAAAATTATTATCATTTCAAGTTTGCAACCACATGGGCAATAAGAAATAATTCAGCAATTTACTAGTTATGAGAAGCAGTGGATAATTACAGATTTTAAAAAGCATAACCACAGTGTAATTACATTGTAATTGCAGTGTAATTAAAAATGAGTTTTATAAAACTAACCATTTTTAAATTAAGTTACAGTAATATAAATAGCCTGCATTTTGTATAATAAGCTACACAACAGGCTACAAAAGAGGTATCACTAAAAGCAGAGTACACCCCATCACAATTTATTTCTCTGCACAAATAAATCTCTCCTCTTGGAGGTAAGATTTTTCTGCCATTTCAAACAAACTAGAAAATGCAGAAAGGAGGACAAGACAAGTCATAACAAGATCTCAGTTAATCCCGCCCCCAGATATGGCAAACGTAAGATATCATCTCTAGGTTGAGAACGCATATATTAAACATTTATTAAAGTTAATGTTTAAAATCCAGTTTATACAAGTTAAGAAGGAAGGTACTGTACATCTGGGGTCAGGCTTGAGTTATGAGAGATTACAAGCATCGGTTACAAAGTTCACAAGATACGTGCATAGCACATAACCAGCAATTGAGGTGTGGGAGTTTTTAAAGCGTCAGTGAATAAGTGATCTCGGGTATGCCACCCATAGGATGTATTTAGAGTAAAGTCAGTATGAGTGTAGCAAACAGGTACATGGCTGAGGTGCGCCCCTTAATTTGTCAGAAAAGGAAGTGGGTTATTTCCCTGACTGGCGGTTTCGTTTACTCGTCCTAGTACTGACGGTGTCCCGTGATGTGCTCCATGTTTGGATTTTAGCCAAAAGGCCAACAGCATCCCATTTTTCGTTCAACGATTAAATGATTTCAACAAAATGTATCCTTGTATCAGAATTTTTTTGTTTAAGATTTGCACAGATGCATATACTTTAATTAAATAATCTTCTTATGAATAAGGCTGAGGTCCATTTCCCAGCATTTCACAAATTTGCTAATTTCCAAAAAAAATTAATCTATAAATTTAATGTTGTTGTTGTTGATATTTTTAAGGAGAAAAAAATTAAGTTTGGATTTTTTTTTTATTTTTTTTTTTTTTGTACAGTGAAACCTTCCTCGGTTGTACAGAACAAACTGTTCTGAGTGGTAAGGTAAGTGGAAGAAGAGGAGGAAAGAGTATGTTATATAAGTGAAATAACAGCAGAAAAAAATATTCAGTTTCAAACTAATTTAAAATCTAATTCTCACGGGGCAAAAGAAGTTTTTCCAAATTATGTAGGGACATATTTAAACCTGCCAAAGGTCCAGTAATAAGAAGAGGGTCATAATGGGATCCTCTTTCAACATTCTACATATGTCCTAAGACTTCCTGGAAGGAAAAGGATGAATGTGAGCCTCCCGTATTTGGAAAGGGAGAGGGTATTATTACACTGATTCCATGATATCCTCAACAGCCACGAACCTTTTCTGTACAACCACAGTCAGCCAAGTGTTTAATTTCACTGGTCCCAAAGTCAGACTTCGGAACAGCAGATTTGACCCACAAAATATGGGTCACTTGACAAGTATGCAGTTCTAAATTTGTTCTAGCTATTTACACAGGATTTCAGTCTAACACTTACTTAAATGTATACATATTATACTAAATGGCAACAGTTGAATCACATGGCAGCTTCTGCTATATAGACATGCAGAACCCACATTACATTTATTGTAGACTCTTGTTTAAACAGTACTGATCTTTTCAAATAGTTTGTGTTGCTTTTATCATTTTACTATAAATAAAACTCTACAGTCATTTCTTAATAAAAGGCCAAACTTTCTGTAGATAGAAAAAAAGTGCTGAGTGCTACAATAGAGTTGAGAAGGGTAGTGGTGGATACCATTTTACAAGCTGGAGAGAAGCTTTGATGTGGCAGTTCTCTTCTATGACACCTTTTTCTCCTCCAAGAGTGCATTAAAATGATGGCTATTTCTAGGTCAAGGAATATGAAGCAGTACAAACTGCCAGCTGAATAAACATACTAAGTATGGATAAAGAGAATGTGTTTCCTTTTGCACATATCTGCTTTATTTTACAGCACTTTACACAATTCCTGACACAATACTTACTTGTGTTTTGGACCTAGACTGCTCAAGAATTTTTCTGGAGAACTAGGGACACAAATATGGCCATTTCCTATTTAGAATTCAACAAGAGTATGGTATGCAAAATACGCAGATACTGCTGAGAACCAATATGCACACAAAAATAAAGAAACCACCACCATGTAATTAACTCCCACAGAAATTCTTTCAGAAAGAATCATTTGCTCCGTTAATAATTAAAGGAGAGGGTACAACAGTGTCAACCATTTACAAGGCCAAAAGATTGTTGTGTCCCATTAGTCACTTTCAATTAACACTTCATTACTACTAAAGGATGTTGGAAAGCAAGTGCTGATCTATTTGCCAACTTGCCCTGATTTATCTAACTCTGTTTCCAAAAGTCAATTTAACCATTTTGGTGCAAGTCTGTGCACCGAACTCTCTTGTTTCAGAACAGAAGTGATTAAGGTTGATTTAGGTGAAGTCAGGCTATTAATTCACACCTCTTGTTATTGCTGTGCAATTTGTGTGCACACCAGCCCTGTAATCTTAATAATTAAAGTTGGCATTTGGACAACATCATGAGTGAGATTCTCAGCATTAAAGGCAATAGGTAAAGTAGTCAAAACAATTTGCTGCTAAGATCCAAACCTACAGTCTGGTAATACAGGTTTAGCAGAAATAAAACTGTATTTAGGAATGGGTAAAATCTCATGCAGTGTCTGGAACAAAAACAGCACAATCTCTATCCCTTGAACCCTCCTGCTGGCAACATGGTGGGCTAAAAAAAACAACAAGGAGTCCAGTGGCACCTTAAAAAGACTAACAGATTTATTCTGGCATAAACTTTAGTGGGTAAAAAACCCACTTCTTCAAACTGTTCTCTATTTCTTTTACATGATACCTCCTCCTTGGCTGGTTATGACAATATCATTTTACCAATGTTCATGTAGATGAGCAAGCAGTTTTGGCAAAAACACATAATGTCACATTTAAAAGGAAAGGCTAACACTGCAAGAGGAATGTGGCTTGGATCAAAAGTACACTGAAGTTCACCAGGCTTTGATTCAAAACTTTCTTGCAAACCATACCTTCCTCCTCATCCCCTATTGCACGGCTGCACATGGTCTGGGAAAGTTGTTCCTATGATCTTCTACTTACTTTGAACCCACAAAATATACAGAAAATGTCATATATTTTAGAACAATGAGAATCTGAAGATGTTGGAGCTAGAAAAAAAAAATCTACCAGTAAGTATATCCAGGGCATATTTTTATTGTATCCAAGCTGTCCATCTAGATGCTTAATATACCTATGAAATGAATCACTCAGGACTGTGAGCCCTAAATTCACCAATAGCACTTAAAGTTTTCCCTTAGTAAACATAAAATATAAGAATTCCATAAAGTTCTTGGGTTATTTTGATTTGGTTTCCCCAATTCATTGTTGCACTGTTGAGATATTAGAAGAAAAAAAATCCTAACTGATGCCTTTTATAGTTGGCAAATAAATATATCTGTGATGGTGCATTATGATACAGGTATCGTTTATTCATGGGTTGTTGTTTCTTAAAAAACATGAGAGTCACTTTGTTTGTAGTAGGTCTGTGTGGAAAGATGAATGTACACACACAAGTATACCATATAGCAAATATACCATCTGTTATATATTGTAGTATATTTATATAGCTATAAAACATAAATGCAGCAGCAACCTGTTTAAAAACACTAAGAGGAATCTAATTTTTTACTTGAATAGAAAAAAATTAAGATCAGCAAATCTTATGGTCTTTAAGAAAAGACCAAAGGCCCTGACATAAGGCCATATCTTTGCACAGAAGAAATTAGAATAACCTGCTCAGGACAAACTTTTTCTCATGTCACAAGCGTGACCATTCATATTAAAAAAAAAAAAGAGAGAGAAAAGCAGAAAACATGAAACGGTTTAGTGACATAAGACAAACCTTCAGGATAAGTAAAATCAGAATATTCACTTTTCTGAAAGACTGACCACTTCAGAAAAGTTACTGTTTATCTGAGACCTTTCCCCTTAATTGTCTAGCTTTATTAAAATTCCTGTTTCTGAAAGATGGTTAATTTTCCATCATGTCCCTTTATTTTAAATATTGTACTGTCACTGCAAAGGTTAGGCTTAGAATTTTCAGAAACTGAGGTCAATGAGAATTGTTGGATAAATAGCACTTTTGAAAATTCAGGCAAGTGTCAAAATCTGGACTTAGGACCCTAACTTTACATTCCTATTTTTGACAAATTTAGCCAGCTCAGTTAGCCCCTGGGCATGCATAATACATAATCTTACTGATGAGACATACAATCATAGCTCTCAGGAATAACAAGCAGAAGTTGTTGTATCAATAGCACATGTTGTATAATGATGATGAACTTACATTACATGGGTAGAATCTTTATTGGGAAACACTATAATGATACAGTGGGTTGTTATGGTAAAATACTACCTCCTAATAACTGTGCAAATTAATCATGCCCACGACCATCACTTTATTTGGGAAACCAGTGTTGTAACTAGATCACATACTAATAGCTGAAAATATTCCTGCCAACAAGATTACAGCTTACCTTCATGATGTACTTAATAACTTCGCCTTTGCATACTACAGTTTCCTTTTCCAGTGAATGAATAATTTAAGGTAATTAGGTTAAAAACAGTGCTAAGAGAATGAACCAAAAGTTATAAAAATAAGAGTAGGTCAGGTCAACAGGACAAATAAGTGATCAACAACAAGGATACTTGGTGAGAGAGAACATGCTCTGATAAAAAAATGTAATGGAAATTGTAAATGCAGAGATGTTTTCTTCATTAAGAAATCAAGACAATGAGGAACAGGAAAGATTATGGTCAAACATTAAACTAGAAGACTGAAAATGATAAGGATGAAGTACAGGAAAAACTGTTTTGGATCAGTAAGAGAAGCCCACAAAATTAAGATCACTAGCAAATCCACAGAAGACTGAGTAGATGAGAATAAAAGCGAGAGAAAGATGTCAGATGTATAAAAAAAAATAGCAAAGTTTCAGTTGCTACAAAATATCCCTTCACTAAATGCCACAGATTCTAAAAGCTAAAGGGAATCTGTAGAGGCGTGAAAGCTACCAATACTTCTCAGACTGAATTGTGGAGTCGAGCATAGATCAGTAAATGCGTAACAACGACTGTTAGA
This sequence comes from Dermatemys mawii, assembly GCA_007922305.1. Classification (NCBI taxonomy): domain Eukaryota; kingdom Metazoa; phylum Chordata; order Testudines; family Dermatemydidae; genus Dermatemys; species Dermatemys mawii. The sequence goes on from ML677374.1 coordinate 5,545,991, forward strand.
CAGCTATCCCAAAAGAAAGACGACTTCAAAAGAGGCACTCTTGAGAACAAAAAGAAAGGAGTTTCATTAAAGTAAGTATAGCGAGGGGAGAGTTCAAGACCCGCACCTCCCAGTAAGTATATTGGGGAAATTCTTTGCAATCTTAGCAGTATCAATAAACCCCGCCACAAATAGCTATCAGAGGAAGATGGCCTTAATGACTGGGAATCCAGAGGACTATTTAAATCAAGAGACCATAAGAGAAAAGGAGAAGCTGTTTGTGTATCATTTGTCTTAAGTGAATGAAGGAAGAAGTCACCCGCAAGCATAAAGCAAGGCAGATGTAATGTAACTCAATGCATAATTAAAGGAAGATGGAGCTAGATGTAATGTAATTCAGGATGATACAATTTCGGATACAGAGAAGGACATGTAGCACAGCTATGCTGGCACCTCAAGCAGGGATCAGTTTACAAGCAGCAGCTGGAAAGAAGCTATTTACCTTCTTCATATAATGACCTTATATTTTATGCACTCATGTGCAAGGCATCATAAATGGAAGGAAGAGCTCCATATAGCTAAGGGGGAAAAAAATCTACCAGCAAGTATATCCAGGGCAAATAAACTTAAGGTTTCTGTTTAATCAGTGTGACATTTCTAATATACACCTGACATTAAATGTAATTTTACATTTTTTGAATATTGCTTAGTTTTTAACTAGAAATAGACATTTAAAAGTAACAGACTAAATCATGACTCCACATGAGTTACTCTATATGACACAGCAGAGATAAATGAAGCATCATTTGCAAATGACTGATTTGTGAAAAATCAGTAAAGCCCCAATATGTTATCTCCACCAAAGTCAATGGACAGAGATGCCTGTTGATGTCAATGACCATGTATTGGGCTACGTGAACAGGCATGACTAGAGTGACCAAATGTCCCGATTTTAAAGGGACAGTCCCAATTTTTGGGTCTTTTTCTTATATAGGCTCCTATTACCCCCCAACTCCATTCCGATTTTTCACACTTGCTCTCATGCAGAGGCTGGTTACCCTCTGCATGACAAAGCTGCAGACGTGTGTCACCAAGTGTAATCAGATCACTTATTTTCACACATCTAGTTTTCGTTTAAATATAAACACTATATTTACCAACATTTTGTAAAAAAAATAATGACGTGTTAGAACAATAACACCATACCTCACAATAGCACTTGGCACTTCAAAGGTCAAACCCTACTTGCCTTACTTATGAGTAGTACCACTGATGTCTATTGAAATATTTCGCACACTGGAGCTACTCTAAGATAATATTGTTAAAAAAAATTGGAGCGAGTTTTTGTGTGTGGATTAGTAAATTTTATTGCATATAAATTAATGAATTCTACTTCTGTAAGTTTAAAACTATCCAAGTGAACCAAGTTTCTATAGCTAATGCAGCTCTGCTATTTTCAGTTGAAAGCATCAGACATTTTGTCATTTCTCTCACAGAGTTATGACACATCTATCAATAATTCACACAAAACCAGAAAAATATGAATAAAAAAATCTGGAAACTATTCTTTCCATTTGGCAGCTGTCTATGAAAGCCTGTTTTATAATTTAAAAAATAAGCTCTTTTGCCATTACACTGTTTCAAAATGATGTCAGGTGGCCTTATTTGATTATTCTATTTTGAAGCACAATTTAATTTTCAGCAAAGCAATCTTGATTCTGTGGAAAAAAAAAGAATCTAACTATAAGAATATGTCTGTCAGTGCTCCAGCTCTTCCTGGACATGCTGAATCTCTTTGGTAAACTACCCTTCTATTAAGAAAGGAAATTTCTGCCAACAGCCTTTAGAATACTAGCACTCAATGACTGCATTACATTCTTTTAGTGATATTTTACTTGTTTAATAATGTCATTGACACTAATTAAATTTCTTCAGCTCACAAAACTCCTGTGTATAATATCTGTTGCTGGTGGTTTCTGTTTGTTTAAACGAGAGATACAAATACTAGAAAGTTATACCGAAATAGTGCATTAAAGAACTGCACATTTTTAAAGGACCTTAAAAGTAAAATTCTCTCTCTTCAGGTCTAGTATGCAGTCTCTAGGATTCTATATAATTTACAGAGCGACATGTTTTCTTAAATTACTGTTGGATGCTATCAATTCTTAGTACATCTTAAAAAAATATTTTACAAGAGATAGCCTAAGGATCACTTATCAACATTGCAAGTAACTGTGTTTAGTTATTTCAGTTACTGATTTCAAGTTTTTCTCTCAGAAATTTTACTACTTTCATTCATGATATTTTACAGTCATTCAACATTATGAAAAACGGAACAAGGTATTTGAGAAAGTGACATTTTCCAAGAATGTGCATGTCTCAGTGAAACACAAAACAGCAGAGACATTTTAAACCTACCACAAATTGCAAGAAGCATGGAAGCAATTTTCTTATTTTTAAATAAGAAAAAGCTGCACCAAACAGGCATGTGTTACTAAATCCAATCCTTTAAATATAAGAAGGAAATATATTTGATTTGGCATTATATTATTTGAATTAAACTCCAAAAGATCAAGCACTACCCTTGTATCTATCTTCATTGATTAAATAGAACAAATCTAACAAACCAGTACAATGGAAACGTCCATATCCTCTACTCCCATACCTCCACAAATAGAGAGGGGCTAAATTCTGTCTTCATAGCTACACATATAGTGGAAAACTATAAAAAACAAACAAACAGTCTTCAGCTGTACACAAAGCTCTGTAACAGGTAAATAGGACAAAATAAAATATGGTAAAAGGAACACTGTAATGTTTGTGTGTGTGTGTGAGACGGTAAATGTTTGCAAAAAAAAAAAAAGGAAGTGGTGTGTGTTTGCCAAAGCCCCAACTACACATATCCTGATACATACTATATGAGCAACTATGTGCACAGTATTCAAATACCTCCAGAGCCAAGGCATGAAGAAGGCACAGAAGTATGCTTACATATATCAGTTCATGTTGACAGTTACAACCTCTAGGAAAAAAGAGATGTGGAGAGTGGGGAAAGAAGGTAACAAGTCCAAGTCCTTAGCTGACGATTCACGAGGCAGGGCAAGGTAACTTTAAGGTGTTAAGCCTTGTATGCAGACTGACACCAATAATTAATACCAGTGTTGGTCATTGTACATATTAATGTATTCATTGAGTTGCAAAAATAACAGTCTTGTTCCCTAAATTTTCATGGATAAGTCATTCCTCCATAAGGCAGCACAGCTAATAATAAGAGCAAGAGACTGTATTCCAGTGTCAAATGATAACTCCTTATATGCTTCTGAACAATTCACTAGACCCATCTGTACCTCATTTTCCCTATCTGTAAAATATTACCTATTCTCAGATGAATCTAGCCACATTTTACACACACCATGCACACGCACCTTTCCACAATTTATAAATGAGGCAGCTAACTATCAATTTAATAATAATTTGTATGCGTATATTAAATGTTACTATAGTGCCATACCATATATAGATATGGCAAGGTAAGGCACTACATAAACATTTAATACACACGTGCAAATTACTGTATGGCTGATTAGCTGCCTTGTTATAAATTATGGGAGACAACTGTGTTTAGTTACCATGCTATGTAAATTATGTGCATTCTTTCACTATCAAAAGCAATTATAGAAAACAAATTGTATTTAAAGACAAACTCCAAATAGATAAATGCAATTTACAGATAATTAAAAAGTCAAGTTCTGTAACATTTTCCCAACATTTACAAGTACAGAAGTGAAAATATATTTTGAACCATATGTGTGTGCATTTATTTTAAAATAAAATCATAACATACATACATACTTGTGTGTTAAATCTGATCTCCCCTTTCTTTCTCTATCCTGGTTCAAAAGTTCATTTTAAAGGTCATAGACATCTATTTATGCTATCTATTCACCTTTTATATCAAATGTGGTTAAGGGGATATGGCAAAGGATATGCCTACCTCTAGTAAAAAGAGTTTACAGAAGTGCATTCTTGAAAGAGATTATGAACTACTATTAGTTAAAAGCCTAGTGATGCTAGGAATTACTGTACTTTTTTTTTCCTCAGAACTCTTTATTCCATCTTTACTATGCATGTAAAGTGAACCTGGTTTTGGAATTTAGGGAATGTGAAGATGGAGAACTCATACAAAAGTACAAATATTTATAATATGTTACATTTCTCCTATTTAACATTTTTTATATAAAGTCAACTTTTAAACAACCGTTCGTATATATTTCTTCTTCTACCCAGCTATAGAAGTTACATGTATGTATGGGCAAACCTCTTCCTAACATACTCTTTTCACATAGATAGTATAGTGAGTTATAACTATTCAGAACCCATAACTCAAGGATGGTTTTTTCCTCATAGTTTTATCACTGTCCATAACTCACTAGCTGATTCTTTCAGTCAGGAGGACTGGGCGTAAAGACTCCTGTGAAGCTGTTGTAACTATCATTTCATGAATCAGTTGTCAAGTGCTGCTTGTAAGTAGCAAGGCCAGCACTCCCCTACAAAAGATCAAGTGCATCCACTTACTGTAATACTAGAACACAGTTTGCACAGAACATGCATGCCCTATTCAGTGATCACAAATGGCATTTCTCATAGCAGCATGAAAGTTTGAGGCATTTTATAAAACACAGAATAAAAGGCTTCCAAAGGATTTCCATCTAAATTCAGACCAAATAAACAAAAGAGGGGAACAATTCATGAGGGGGGTGGGGAGGGAGACAGGGAAGACTTGATGCATCAATCATGCAGCAAGCAAGCTATGTATCTGTATTCATTCAAGTGCAATACATGAAATTAAATAATCTCTGGCCAGGAAATCAACAAGTTACTTAGCAATGTATAGATCTACCATTTGAGAGACATGGGAGCTGACAGCTCACCGTAATATGCTATAATTGGGATCTATGAATTACAGACACATTTCAGATGCCTAAAGCAAAATATTATGGGCCAGATCCTCAGCTAGTGCAAACTGTATAGTGCGAGATGTGAGTCTATTTTTAAAAGGTATTGAAAGGGGCCATGAGGTACAATCAGTCTATGCACCCCTAGACAGACTTGACGTCTACATATTTAAGAATACTCATTATACTGTAAACCAATTATAAAACGTAAGGTTATCTTCTGTCTCTATTAGTAAGTGCAGTAGATTCTGTTTCCAGGGGATGCATCTACATTAAAATTGTTTATTAACTTTCAGCTTGATGCAACGTACTATAGAAGAAAAACCAAAGCTGACACAGAAATGGTTACACTGTACAATGTACTACAATGCTTAGACCAAACTTTGGAAATCTCAGCTTGCTATGTATATAGAACTGTACTTTTTGTGAAAGAAAAAGCATTTTAAAACACCAAAGAAAAATTCCAAAAACGACTTACAGCGTAATTTCTCAGTATGTTGAACAATACTGTACTTACAGTTAATGCTCCTCATGTGTCACTCAGAGCAAAGTAGCGGAATATTTCTCAAAACAAGTTTAAAACAAAAATTAGTACTGAGGATTAACTGCAGTTAACTCACGCGATTAACTCAAAAAAATTAATCACAGTTTTAATCGCGCTATTAAGCAATAAAATTCAAAGTTAAATTTATGACATATTTTTGGCTGTTTTTCTACATTTTGAAATATATTGATTTCAGTTCCAACACAGAATGCAAAGTGTATAGTGCTCACTTATTTTTGATTACTAATATTTGCACTCTAAAAAGGATAAGCAAAAGAAATAGTATTTTTCAATTAACCTTAACAAGTACTGTAGTACAATCTCTATCGTGTAAATGCAATTTACAAATTAGATTTTTTTCATTACATAATTGCACTCAAAAACAAAACAATGTAAAAATTTAGAGCCTGCAAGTCCTCTCAGTGCTACTTCTTGTTCAGTCAACAGCAAAGACAAAAAAGTTTGTTTACATTTACAGGATACAATGTTGCCTGCTTATTATTTATAATGGAACCTGAAAGTGAGAACAGGGAGTTGCATGGCACTTTTGTAGCCGGCACTGCAAGGTATTTACATGCCAGATATGCTAAACGTTTCTATACCCCTTCATGCTTCGGTCACCACTCCAGAGGACATGCTTCCGTGCTGATGACGCTCATTAAAAAAAAAAAAAAAAAAAAAAAAAGTGTTAATTAAATTTGTGACTGAACTCTTCGGGAAACAATTGTATGTCTCCTTTTCTGTTTTACCTGCATTCTGCCATACATTTCATGTTGTAGTAGTCTCGGATGATGACTCAGCACGTTGCTCATTTGAAGAATACTTTCTCTGCAGATTTGACTAAACTCAAAGAAGGTACGAATATGAGATTTCTAATGATAGTTTCAGCATTCGACTCAAGGTTTAAGAATTTGAAGTGCCTTCCAGAATCTGAGCAGGACGAGGCATGGAGCATACTTTCGAAAGTCTTAAAAGAGCAACACTCCGATGTGGAAACATAGAACCCAAACCACCAAAAAAGAAATTTGACTCAGACAATAAAAATGAACATGCATCGGTCCACACTGCTTTGGATCATTATGGAGCAGAACGTATCATCCACATGAACTCATGTCCTCTGGAATGGTGTTTCAAGCATGAAGGGACATATGCATCTTTAGGGCATTTGTCATGTAAATATATTGTGATATTGGCTGCAAAGGTGACATGCAAACAGCAGTTGTCACTTTCGGGAGACACTGTAAACAAGAAGCAGGCAGCATTATTTCCTGCAAATGTAAACAAACTTTTTTATCTGAGCAATTGGCTAAACAAGACATAGGAAAGAGTGGACTTGTAGGCTCTAAAGTTTACATTGGTGGTGTGGGGTTTTTTTTTTAATGCAGGGGTTTTTTTGCATAATTCTTCCTTTGTAAATTCAACTTTCATGATAAAGAGACTGCACTACACAGTATTTGCAATGGGGGAATTGAAAAATACTACTTCTTTTGTTTTTTACAGTGCAAATATTTGCAATAAAAAATAAATACAAACTGAGCACTGTAAACTTTGTATCTTTTGTTGTAACTGAAATCAATATATTTGAAAATATAGAAAACATCCAAAAATATTTAAATAAATGGTATTATTATTATTAACAGATTATTACAGTATATTTAAATAAATGGTATTATTATTATTATTAACAGATTATTACAGTGTATAAAATTATTTATAGCCAAACAATACTCTGTATCCCACTGAGACAGCAGCATTTTATAGCGTTGTATTGCTGCATTTTGTGACATGTGGCATGCCTGTCACTGAAGTGTAAAGTATAGCACAAGCTGGCCTTTCAGCTGTGGCATGCCTCAGCTGAAAACCCAGAGTGCAACATGCTTTCCACTTCACTGAGACATGCCACATGTCACAAAATGCTGCTGTCCCCTCATATTTTGGATTTGTTAATATAGAATAAGCAATTTAATATGGACTTATATAAAACAAATTGTGAATTCTAAAGTCCTTCTAAAGAATGTCACACTACATCTATGAGGTATTGCACTCTGATCTCTAAGCTGGCCAATATTTAAATCGTAAGTAGACAGATGGACCAGGGAGTCTGGTCATACTAGTGGTTTATTAGAACAGTATTTTAACATATTTCAATTACATTTGTATATTTAATGACACTTGAGGATAGCTATCTCCCAAGACAAACATTTCATTTTCATTTTTTAGCTGCAATGTATCTGGCAAATCCAACATAAAAATTTAGTTCTTTAGGATGCTATGCTATGGGACAAAACTGCTGAGCCAACTTCTGCTCTTTGAGTGTAAGCAGATCAGACTTCTATGCGAGCTGAGCAGATTTTGACCACCTTTGATCATTACATGAACGAGCATGTGTCCGTGTATGTGTGTTCCTATAACTTTTCTAAGAATAGGACCTAGGCTGGTCTTGTGGCTAGAATACAGATCTCAAATCTGGGAGATCTTGATTCTATCCCTTGTTCTGTTACAGATTAATTCAGTGGTAATAAAAAATCTTAATTTATTTTACCCTCAAGTAATTTCTGTAGAAAACATCTAACCAAATGTAACCTGAGCCATCTGAGCAGATAGAGCGCCATCATATAAATAAGCTTGCAAATGTTTTATTTCTTTTTACTGAATGACAGACTGAGCTTGAACTACATAAAAGATATGATAAACATGACAAACGAAACATAGAAATTTTCTATATATTGAAAGGCAACCACATGCCATAGCTTAATAGGAAAAAGTGGGATTTCTGGAAGCTGCAGCTCTAAAAACTAGTTCTAATTGATAATGAAAGGTCACAACTACAGCCAACTTTATCAAGCAAGCCAAGCATTTTGTGGAGCCACTTACAGCTCTATAGCTAAGGCAGGCCTTGCAATTTCACTGTCTGCCAATATACACAAAACTGCAAATCAATATTCACACTTCTTTTGCTAGTCTGAAGCATATCTTTAAGACAATACTTCCTGGTCAATGACATCTGAGAAGTATTTAAGAGACTGGGAGAATTAGTATACATCACTGTTGGTAAATACAATCGATGTATACTCATTTTGTGTATTTTGCACATTATATCTTCTTATATAGCATAACTAAGATACAATCCCACCAAAAGCACAAAGGATAAAAGTCAAGAGAACTTGTGTGACTTAAGAACATGACTGGGGTAGGATTTTCAAAAGAACCCAACTCTTTGGAACTATTATCAGAATGTTATTTACCATGTCCCTTATGACATCTACATAATCTCAAGATTTAAGTTAGACCTGAATCAATAGGTTTTCTTCTCTATTACACTAGAATTAGAACACAGTATATGGGAAATTAAATACTCTCTTGTTTGTATGTATAGGCTACCTACTTTACAATGAGCTATATATAAAGTGCAGTTTTATCTTAAAATGTTCTGCTATAAGAATTGTATTGTGGAGGTTCTGCAGCAATTTTGTCTCACTGATTTACATATCAAAATTGCTTTGCTTGAAAAAAACAAGCATTTGAAATGCTTTTTCTAACTGCCAGCCCAACACACTAGTCTTGGGCTTGGACAGTCACACTCAGTTCTTAACATCACATACACAAAACTTAATAAAAGTACCCCAGCAACACCTCTGCAATGCCATTCTCTACAGATGACACCCTCACAATGACACCTGTGTAAGCCTATTAACTTTAACCAGGTATGCCAAAATGTCAATGGCAACTTAATTTGAAGACAGCAGGGTTGTAAGACACTTCATTATCTGCACATTATAGGTGGGACTGATAGCACCCCCTATTATTAAAATTGCCTGATACTTTCCATTTTGGTTTGCAGTTGCTTAGAACTATGCCAAGCTTGAGCTATTTGGGTTAAAAAATTTCCATGCGGGTGTCTGCCTCAAGCTAAATATTTTCAGAAAAATTCAGCCAAAACGGTTCCGTCATTTCCTAGAACACTGCTAGGAAAACAGATATTGTCTCGGTCATTTTAAAAAATTCTTGAGACCTGTTCTTTGCAAAGTTCTAGCAAAACCATGTTTTGGAGCCGGGGCTTCAGATGTGTCAGAACAGCCTTTGTGAAAGGGATGTGCCTTTTGCTATTACTGTGAAAATCTGCAAAAAAATCGTAAGTCTCTGAAAAATCTTAGGTCATCTCAATAGCAGCTTCTTAGAGTTTGTCACCTCAAATCTCCAAAGATTCCATCCTTACTGAGCATGTTCAAGCTTCTCCTAGGTCTTACGGCCAAACCTGACTGCATATACACCATCCCCACAAAGCAACTGAGCATGCTCAAACTCCCCACAGCTCCCACGTGTGACCAAACTGCACATGTGCCATCCTCAAAAACCAACTGCATATACCCTCACCAGCCCAGGGATACAGGACTGAAGCCAACTTTCCATAATTGCTGCTCCAAGCCAGAATGGAGCCAGGCAGCTGACAACAGGGAGTCTGTCTCTCTTGAGCTTTTAATGACCACCTAAAGCAGGGGTGGGCAAACTTTTTGGCCCGAGGGCCATGCTGGGCTTCAAAATTGTGCAGAGGGCCGGGTAGGGAAGGCCCCACCCCCTATCCAACCCCTACCCACTTCCCACCCCCTGACTACCCCCCTCAGAACCCCGACCTGTTTGATCCCCCCTTCCCTGTCCCCCCCAACTCTAATTGCCCAAGACCCCACCGCCCTATCAAGCCCCCCTCCTATCTGTTCCCTGACTGCCCCTTCCCACTATCCCCCACACCCTAACCCTGGTTCCCCCCACCTAAGCTCCCCCAGCTCTGCCGCAACTGGCTTACCTGCTCAGCTAGGCGCGGGGCATTGCGGCTCGCAGCGCTCTGCTCGGTCGTGCGTCTTGCTGTGCTCGGCCCAGCACCCCGGCCGGGAGTCCGGGGCCCCGCAGCTTGCCGCGCTCGGGCCAGCACCCAGGGCTGGGAGTGTGGGGCCCCACGGCTTGCTGCGGTCGGCCAAGCACTCCAGCTTGGGGTGTGGAGCCCTGCGGCAAGGCCCGGCCCCCGGCTTGGAGTGCGGGGCCCCGCGGCTTGCCGCGCTCAGCCCGGCCCCCCGGCCAGGAGCGTGCAGCATGCGGTTTGCCGCACTCAGCCCAGCTCCAGCCAGCAGCATAGGGCTGTGCGGCTTGCAGTGCTCGGCCTGGGGCCAGGAGGGTGGGGCCACTGGCCCCGCCCCCCAGCCCAAGCTCACAGGCCAGATAAAAAATGGCCGGCGGGCCACATGTGGCCAGCGGGCCGTAGTTTGCCCACCTCTGACCTAAGGCTTTCACAGGCAGTGCGCAGGAGGTAGCTGTCTGATTTAAAGGAGGAGAAGACAAGAGCTAGACTAAGAAGCGGGAAAGGACCTGATTGGGAAAACTGGAGTGGGGATGGAAAGAGAAAAAATAATGGAGTTGGAGGAGAGCTGGGAATGGCTGGGCAGAGAGATGGGGACTCGATAGTGGGGGCAAAGACTGAGAATGGGACAAGAAATCTGAGGAGTGGAAAGCAGGATAAGGAGCCAGGATGGGAAGAGAAGACTTGGGTAATGAAACGCTGAAGGAGATGGGGTCACGCTTTGTGGAGAATGGTCAGAGAAAAGTAACTACTGGAGTCTACTCCCCCCCAGGGCCTGGAATGGAAGCCAAGACTGTGAAGTCACACCAGTCCTCTGCTGTCAACAAATATCTGTGAAACCCACTGGCAATGTTTCCCATCCCTCTCTAGTGCTTTTCCACACAGAAGAGGACAACCTACTGCTGGTATCAGATACTCTGTCAGCTCAAGTGGGAGAACTCTGTGTAGACAGTCTAAAGGTTACAATCCAAATGATGAATTATGCATGTGCTAACAGGACATTCCACATGATTAAATTTGTTTTTTTCAGCTTTTTTTTTAAACTAAGTAATTACACACACAAAACTAAAGAACATTAAGGTTCCAAAGTGAAGCACTCAAAACTAGGAAATGCCAGAATTAAAGTGGCCTGTGCACTTTTGATTTGCCCCTCTTGCGCACTCATTGCATTATCTAGTCTTTAATTACAAATTATTTTTTCCAGCAATCGTAATATTTCAAATATTATGTCAAGAATAAAAAAATACCACTGAAGAATTATACCAGAGATGTAAAGTTTTACAGAATTCCAATAATTGCATTTTTCATGACCCTTTGCCTCACTTCAGAGTGATTTAAATAAACACAATTTTAATCAACAAATGAACATTTGTGCCCAGGAAATCCCTTGATATAATTGGGTACAATTTTGAAAGCCAGGACTAAAAAGACACTGGTTTAGGAGACAAAATACCACGTAGTGACAGAAACAATGTACAACTACTGCTGATCTTATTTATATGACAAATATTGCACAAAGTGACTGCATTTGTATAAATGCTAAGACACTTGGGCAAATTCATATGGCTCGCTAACAAGTACATTAACAGTCAGAATTAACATTTAGCCTTACTTTTATATAAAACATTTTCAATTTACCTTTTTAATATATCCTGAGAAAGTAACTTTAATACTAACATTAGTACTCACAGAATAAAACCCTTACATCATCCTTGAGATTTCGAGCTTGGCTATTTTGCAATGTACTTTAAAAGTTATTCTTACAGGTGGTGGTAATATTACACAAAAAACAACCCTAAAATACATATTAAATGAAGAAAATACTATCCTAAAAAAGCTTCTCTGGGTCTATGTCACATTGATTTATAACAGTTATTTCTAAGACAGACAAAAACACACAGATGCAAACAATTACTCTATTTTTGTAGGCAACAAGTGAGGTGGGTGGTAACTGAGAAATTGTGAAAAATCCTGTCACAATATTCCATTTTTTTCCTTAAGTAACCCTCATCACACAACAAACGCTCGCCACATCAGAGACTTTCCAAAGCCTGAAGGGCTGCTTTGATTCCAGACCGCTGCAGGCATTAGTGGGGACGTAATTAGGGTAAAAAGTTCAACCACAGTTCCATGTCTAGAGTGCTGCCAGAAATAAATTTCCTCTTATTCACTGGTTTCTACTGTACCCTCCCTGAGAATCATATTGAAAACACATTTAGCTTTGTAGAGTTTGTTCCTCTTCTAATTAACAGTTTAGCATTTACACTGTTTAATAATTTAAAGCAGAATTTAAAGTGGCTCTAGAATCAGCAGAGTTGCCCGTAATGGCAATCTTTTCTCTGTAGTGCTTCTTTTGACAAGTGACTCAGGTAAGGGATGCACTACAGCTGTTTTTATTCGGCTATGCACTTACCATAAGACTACTACTCCTCCTTCTCATAATACGTTTCGAGGTAGCCAATAAGCAGGGCTAGAATGAAACTATGCTCCAATTTGGAACATTTCTACCCATTCCTCCCTTCCCCTTACTTCCCATCCCGCTCCCCCCTCTAAAAAAACCACTTAGAAAAGTTTAGCTTATTATAGTTTCATAAACTAGACCTTCAAAGCTCTGAAATACTCAGGGTTCTTATTTATTGGCCAACATTTAACTCCAAAATTCTCATTTTCTTCCTTGCAGATTTGATGTAGGATTATCATTATGATATATTTTTAATCCAACTGTTATTTCTCATTATAGATCAAGTCAATTCTACCAGACTGAACCAGCCTCCATCACTGATTTGAGCATGTCACTGCCTCAGATCCTACTGACCCTCATTATCAACATACCAGATATTCCACTAAAGATGTTCTCTCTTGGTGTGTCAATTTATAAGAGATTTTTCAAAACTGTATGCTTACTTTTCTGATAATTAAAATGATGTTATTTCTCACACCTACTAGGGAAGGGAATTAAATGTAATTATAAAAATAAATTAAAAAGGATACAAATCCAGCCTTAAATCCAGCTTTTTTTAAAAAAACAAAATAAAGAAGGGTTGCTATCCTTATACAGCACGTAATAATGAAATGCAACATCACTTTTGGGAGCCTAAATTACTATATTCATGGGTTTTGTCTTTCTCAGGTTTATAAAAGCTGCCACAAGAGCTGTAAAGACTAAAAAGTGAACTTCCTACAGTAATCAGTGATGGTCACATTGTTATCTGTTAGGACTGGAAGAGAGCTCTGCAGGTCACATAATAACACAAAGAACATTGCAATGGACAAAGCTTCACCAGTTTTTCACAGTACTAAATGAATCCCTTTGAAATAAATTCCCTCAATAATAGTGTATAAACAGGAGGATTCTCTTTCTACCTGCAAGAGGTCATTGTACATTTCAGATTTTAGGAAGGAAAAAAAAGCTATATCACCACTAGGGGAAAATGGACATGAAGGTTGACAGAGAGGTCTAGGAATTGCGCTATGAACTACAGGATCCTGGGCTTATTTCTAAAATCCTCATGGCTGGAAACATTATAGAGGTAATATGCTCTGCTCATGAAAGGTGGTGACACACAATCCAGAAATGCTCCCCAGGCCAGTGTCCAAAGCAGAGGGACTTTCTTGAACTCTCATAAGAAAATTTACTACAATCAAAAGAAAACCACAAAATCCTATATTTCTCCTCATTAGAGCTGCTCAGGCAGGACATTATGACAAAATTGTATGACATTTTGTCAAAATATGCTGTTTTGTCACAGACAAAACATTGCAATTAGATGATACATTTAATCAAGAAGGTTTTTGCACTCCAGGGCTCTCTGGTCACCTGTGAGCAGGAGGAGGCAGGCAGGCAGAGGGAGAAGGAGCTGAATGAAAAACCTGAGCTTTCTGATTTGAAAACAGCAGTTTTAACAATTTTGTTTTGCAAAAACATTCAAAAGATTCTGTTTTCATTCCATATTTTTGAAATGCCAAACTATTGTCACAAAATGGAACTGCCATCCTCCAAACAGTGCTATTCATCATACCTAAAACCACACAAGACTTTGTGAATGGAGTGGAAGCTATAAGTTGGGCTGAATTTTGCTGTTTGTTTTTTGGACTTGTTACAGGGCTCCAAATGAAGCAAACATGTAGCCTCCAAGTATTTAATTGATTGAAAGGGAGCAGGTTTTATTTTAAAGCTTTTTAACCACCCTGTGGCTGTGAAAAGCAAGGGTGGTGATCAGAAAGCACTTACAAGACTTTGTGAATCACACACAGTCTCATGAAAACAAAGGACTTGCTAATATTTTACAAACTTTATGAAATCTACTTGATGGTGTCCAATAAAATCAAAAATCATGCCCAATTCATTTTATGGCTCATTTTAAATTTTAAAAAGGTAAAAATATGCTATACTGTATCTTCTTGATGAATGGATACGCCCTTCACACATCCAAGTCTATGACTTAATCCCTGGCATAAACTAATGGCTCCGAGGCATAACCACTGCATTTGCACTGGCATTCCAGTTAAAATGTATCAGAGAGAGTTACTCAGAGCAGTGTGAGAACTGTGAACAAGAACCTCATTCATCATAGCTAATTTTCTTCTCCTGGGTGATCCTTCAAGAAAGCTATGCTGTTTGTCACTTCTAAATCATTTCACAGCTAGCTAATTTTAAAAGTTACAAACCACAGGTTCTGACAACTGGACGCCGATTCTAATACCAACCAGAAGAAAAGCTGGTTTGCCAAATAACTGTTGGTTCATATAAACATCTTTAAATAATATTAATGTAGCATGGTATTAAAGCTTAGTTTTAACAACATTATTTTTATATTTTTCCTAGTAAAACAGCTTTTTTGATTAACATTAACACTTCTCTAAACATATTCTTCAATAAAAGCAGTATTAATACATTAGTAGGTTTCAAGCCACAGTAACTACATAAACTATTTCCTGAAAAACTGCTTGCACTAATTGTTTAGTCTTGTAAACAGATTTCTCAATACAGAAAAATGTTAAGTCATATTTTACATATTGTATATCATCTACATTAGTTAAGTCATATATTTTCCATCTCCTCCTTCAACTCTCAGCCTTGCACCTAATTTCAATGTCACATCCTACGCTTTTTAATTCTCATGCACTTAAGCGACCTCCATTTCATTCTTCAAATCACTCCAGATTCAGAAATTATTCAGAGAGATTCTTTGGCCCATGTTATATAGGAAGTCAGACTAGTTAATCATAAAGATACCTCTGGGCTTTAAAATGTATAAATATTGAAGCAGTAATTGTGAAATCTTCTACTGCTTATCTAACCAGCTATGACTGTACCTCTATCTGGTGTATTGTGTGTAGACTGTAAACTACTGAAGGCAGCAACTCTCTCTGTTCACAATTATAAAGAGCCCTATACACTTGGGGTAAATGCAGCAACGTACTCCGCACCTCTTACAAGGAGCATTAGAACTTTGTTGTGGTAGAACTCAAAATTCTTTGGGAAAACTATTTTTGTCTGCTGTGGAATAAGTCGCTGTCTGATGATAAACACCACTGTTGGGGCAAACGGCTTACAGGGTTTTCACCAATATTTGCTTGTGGCTACTTCGTAACAGTAAGGGCTAAATTCTCCTCTCTAATATACAGATGAAACTCTACTGACTTAATCCTCTGTCTAGTTGAGCATGTACTTAACTACAATTATTATTGCCCTAGCATATGATACCCTCTGACTACCTACTAAAATGACCACTGAAAACAAAAACAAAAAAACCCATCATTTTCATTTTTCACAGTTACAGAAGGGCAGAAGATTTGGCAGCTAGAAAGGTTGAGCTCTGTAGCAGTGTGGCCACTGATCGGCTCTCAAGCACCTCTTTGTGGAGGGAGGTCACCCTGCCAGACCCTGCCTCTCTAAACAATCCCATATCTTCAGAGGTCTTTTAAGAGCTCCGCTCACGAAGTAATTCAAACATCCCCAGAAAGGTTCCCATTTAGTTACCAGGTGCATACTAGCCCTCCAAGCCCCAACCCTAGTTCGGTGTCTCTCCCTCCCAGTAATCCAATATAAAGTTTTGGAAAACAAAAAGACACAAACTCATGCAGCCTTCAATCCAGTTTCTGCTGTGCATGGCGCACTCCTCCCTTGAGGATATATCAGTCTCTTTCTGGCTTTTTGTATAGGGTGCCTCCCAGCCCTCCCTGAGGGGGACTGTTTTCTCCTTCTTCTTGCACATTTTCCCTGCTGACTCAGGACCCTGCTTGTTCCCTGTAGCGAGTCTACAGGCCTACTACAGTTTCCTGGGCTTCCCCACTTCCTGCTCTTTTTATCCCGGTATCGCCTGATTCGACCCAGGTGTGGCTCATCCTTAATCAGGGCTGGCTTAGCCCATGGGGAAATTCACCCTGTTATAGGCAGCTTGTCATTTGAGGAAAGCAAATTAGTGAACACTACAGAAACCAAACTTCTTATTACTTGTGAAATAAGGCAGAAAAAGAGCACACACACAATTTTTTGCCAATATGGCCACTTCTTTGACTAGTCCTATCTTGTTATTGTGTTCCAGGTGAAGCACAGACCTGTGCTACTGACCTGTAATTTGATAAGTTAGTTTTGGTTTGATTTATACACACAGTGAACATTAGATAACCAACCAAACTGCTCACCCTGCCCTACTTAGAGCTATGCCTTACTTCTCTATAAGTGCAAGGAAATTCAACAAGAGAGAAGGTTGTTTTTAAATTAGTTCCTATCATTGTACTGCTCAATTTCCCCTCAAAAACACCTACGTAACAAATTTAGCACTAGAAGGTAAAATTAAGTACTTACATAAATTCTTCATAAATTCTGTACACTAAATATCAAGCCCAATATGTTTTAACAAATCACAATATTTGCAGAAAGAATGAGGATTGCTTGTGGCACCTTATTTGGGCATAACTGGTTAGTCTCTAAGGTGCCACAAGTACTCCTCGTTCTTTTTGTGATACAGACTAACATGGGTACTACCCTGAAACCTATATTTGCAGAGATACACATTCTATAGATCCAACAGCATTTTCTTGATACAGATTATAGGGCCACTTATATCAGCACTCAAATACAGAATTTCAAAACCTGCTAGGTGCAAGTAAATACACACAAGCACACTGTCAGGTAACATAATAGGCAGGAATCAGCTGTCCTTTATATGAACTAAGCTTTCCCCCCTCACTACATATTAATGCCTTTTTTCTCCATAAAACTACTATGGAGGGAAAACACACTGATGGGGGAAGGGGAGAATTAATGCATTCATTTTAACAGATTTCTAATTTTTATTCTTCACCACTTAAAATGTATCTTTTAAGATGTTCTGAGGCTCATCAATGCTTTCCTCTTGGTGTAACAACTTAATTGTCCCCCCTATAACCAGAAGCATAGTGAGCATGTCTATGCGAAATTCCACAAAGACAGAATTTACCCAGATGTTCTTTCCTTTCTGGTTTTCCTTTAATTTGCAAATCTTGTAATCTAAGACTGAAGTTGACTGAACCAACATCTAAACCAGCACCGCAGTATCAGCCAAAAAACACAATCTGTTTCCCATTTATGTGTCAAGACTGCATCCTTTTTGGTGGTTGAAAAAAACAGTTATTTTGAAATGATTATACAGTGAAACTGTGCAAGCCTTTACTAATTTTATGAACTAAGTTCTAGATGGAAAATCTGACTTTAAAAAATAAAATGGGTTTTTAGAAAACTACTTCGTAACCCAAGTTGTAGGACAAGGCTGAATTTAGAACATGTAGCTTCATCTCTAGTTAAATAATTATTTAGGGAAGCTGAAGAGCTTGCACTGTTTTGTAATGAACTTATTTTCAACAGTACAGTTGATGTCACCTAAAGATATTTCAAAACAGCAAAATTAGCCTCCACTACAGCTTAGTACAAAAGTAAATCAATCACTTCAGTTCAAAGAGACTCATTACAAAAAGATGTATTTTGTCTATTGGGCACTAGCCACCTTTTCTTTAAAATCATTCCTGATGTTTTGCCCAATGCAATGTGAGCTTCCTTAGGGGATATAAACAAATTACCACTTTCCTATAAGAGCAGGGGGATCTATTAATCTAAAATCATCTGCTGGATTCTGTACTGTGAAAGGCCACAAATCTTGGCTGACCTATTTAAAAGAACTGTAGCTAGACCAAGAAAAGCCTTTTTTTTAAAAAAAAAAAAAAAATAAGGGGTGGGCAATCAGTGGAGACATTTATTTCAATAAGCTTCTCCACCTTAAACTAGCCAGAGAGCCATTCGAGAGTTTATTAGAGTCAAAATCTAACTCCCTTGTGGTCAGAGCGGATTCTTTTTAAACCTGAGGTAATTCAGATGGAGGCTAGGTTTGTGGTCTGCTATATGACAACTATTGCTAGTCCAGGTTTGCAAGACATCAGGTTTTATATACATCAGTAAGTTTAAATTTATATATATACACACTTCAACTTATCATTTCCTACAGATTGTTGTCATATTTTGAGCCTTCCATTAATAATTTGAATAAGGAATTCTGAGGATGACCAGCTTTAACTCTAATTCAATACTTTCCTTTAAGACCCCACCATTATGTAGTAAATATCAAAAAAATGTGTAGTATATGTACAGTGGAGTCCAATGACATAGAAAGAGATTCTTACATTAAACTGGACGTGGGCACTGAAAGGAACATGGACGAGGTGGGAAGAGTTGCACTCTGTCTCATTCAGAATTTCACAAAAACTTTAGAAGCAAACCCTAAAGACAAGAAATGGGTTTGACTGAAATGTATAATTTCAGAGCCTCCATCTCAAACTCAGACGTTAAACTTAACTCTCCCTCAAACGTGACGTCAGTAACTGTCCAAATCATTTGGAATAATCAAGAAAACAAACTGTCTACTCCAAACAGGAACAGACCTCTATATTACTGTATTGGAGAGTTTCAGAAATGTTAAACTTCAAGACAAAATTAGTAAAGCAGGCTTGTAATCACATGACTCATTAAAGCTGCATGGTTAAAACAATAAGAAAACTTACCCCCTACATCTCTAAGTAGCTGTTTAGAATCTTAGTAGTTTAATAAAGCTTCCTAAATTAAAAGTATATTATACCAATGAAGTTAAGAACTGCCTTGACTACTTATTAGATCACATTATGGTAAACGTTCATTCAGTTCTCCATACTTTCCCGCTTCTAACAGAACATCTACTTTAGAGCTTAAGTTCTTGGGAAAAGGATTTAATAAGACATTCTTGGATCAAGGGACAAACTATAATACAACTGAATATTAGAAGTTTCAGTGGAAAGTTGGGTGCATGTATTAACAGCTACCAAACAGACAATAGGAAGGACAATGAAAAGATGTCATGATTCAAAAATAAATCCACAGATGAATTAGACCCTGATTTCATACATGATATCCATGTCTGTTTCACAACTGAGGAAAAAAATCTTGAAGATGCACAGTGTATGAGACATTTGTCAGGCAAATCATGATAGAATGAATTTCTTAATGGTATGGTAAAGGGATGGTGAAAACTGTTAATGTTATTTTTTTAAATGCTAGTGACAGCTTTAAAGTGATTCAGTAGAACTTGAAAATTCTTCAGATTCCAAGAATAAAGAATGTCCTACACTAAAATACTATAAAAATACCATTCTATCACAGCTCCTTCTCTGTATTATATTTATTTTATAGCAAAAGGAGTACAGATGAATTTCCTGAGACTAACCACTAATGCAGATTATAGGTTAGAAATCAGGAAATTCCAGCTCCTAACATGAATGTGTCAATATCTCACTAATATAGCCCTAACAGATAAAGTGCTATACAGTGCTATTATGAAATGCCTGTGCAGGTGTGGATTTATGTATGAATTGCTTTCTATCAAAATTTTATTAGTTTTACAGTCTAGTATCTCAGTAAAGTCTAAAACTTCTAAATGCAATTTCAATACATATTGGACTTTTAATTGATCAGACACATCTTTTGTGCATTCAGCAGCATCTGCACAAGTTCCTGGAATCAGAGAATGTTATACTGTGTATTACCATGTTTGTAAATACGATCTCTCACACACCACATTGGAATGTGTGCACACAGTTCTGATCGTTAAGAAAAAAAAGTTTTCCCATGCTCAAAAGTTTCCATGATAACATGTGTAATAGCTTATACTAACCCTCCAAATGGTAACACAAGAGTAACACACTGAGGTTTTATTGTGAGTCAAGTGTAAAATGTACTGGCTCTTTGCCTTACACCCACAAAGTTAATAGCTTCAAGCGAGGTTTTACAAGAGCTATGAAAAATGAATGCTACATAAATTATCACTGAGAAAAGAAATCTTAACTAAGATACTTATGTGTGGAGACAGCAGGGGTCCAAGATCAGTGTGTGATGTTACACACCAGATAGTACTCCCTCTTCTGTGCTGAAAACCACTATACCAGACATTCACCTTTCCTAGACAAAGGGCACTTCCCCCCACCCCCGCACAAATGTGGAAAGCATAGTATTACAAAATCCCCTATTTTGCAGGAATCTAAACAGTCAAGGGAATGGTAGAATGTGCTAGGAAAGAAGAAAGGACAGAATAATGAAGATCTGGGGAGCATCAGAGATAGGCAGGAAAGAAGCCAGAAGATTTAAAGAACAGCAAGAAAAAGACAGTGAGCTGTTGGTCAAGGATAAAGAAGCTACTTTTTTTGTTTGTTTGTTTACTCTATCTGTAACCACACTGCCTCAGACTGTGATCCAGTTGAATCTCACAAAGTAAGCAGGGTCAATACTTGAATGGGAGGAAAAAGCCAGAGGGCTTCTAGAAGTGGCATTAGCAATTCGAAAGGTGACACGCTTTCTCTTTAAATCAGTGATGACCCATGACTTAGCATGGCATTGGAGGTACTAGACTGATGGAGGTTTTGTCTTTTCAGTGAGTCATTAAGCCACATTTTGCAAAGTTAGAAACATTACCCCATTTTCATAACCATATCCAAACTCCTTTGGCTCTGTCAGAGGAGAGCAGCCCTTTGAAAAGGTCAGGGGAACAGGAGCCTCAAGTTCATCTGAGCCTAGTTAACTCACCCAAGTAACGGGGAGGAGTTAATTAGGTAGGGAAGCACCTGGGCATGACAAAAGATTAAGAACTTGAGTCTGAGGGAGAACTTTTGAGGAGAAAGGCAGCTATCAGATAAATAGTCGGATTGTAGAGGGAGAATCCTCCAACAGAAGCCACCACTCCAAAAGTAAGAAACAGGACAAGAGACTGGGGAAGGCTGAGGGAGGAGAGGCAGGAGGCAGCTCAGTGAGCAGCGAAGGACAGAAAAGGATTGGTTCTGGCTGTTCCAAACAAGGGCCCTGAGCTGGAACCCAGTGGAGAAGGCAGGCCTGGATTCCTCTACTCCAACCAAGGACTTTAGAAAACAAAGCTCTAAACCTAGGAAACTTACAGCTTCTAGCGCCCACTAGAACCACAGAACTTCCAGCTCCCCATTCTCCAGAAAGGGTCAGACTATTAAGGACCCAGCCAGAGGACTTGGTTATAACAAGAACTTGAACACAGAACATGGTGGCATAAGGGGGACAGAGTCAGGTGGTGGAGCTCCCCACCCCGCCTCAAGGGTGGGCTAACAGATAACGGTTCCATAATTACAAGTTTACATTACAGAGAGACAGCATAGTCCAAGGTATAATGCAACAAACTGAATGTCCAGGAGCCTCAGTTCTATTCCTGGCTCTATCTTTGTATCACTGTCATTAGGAAAGTAATTTAGGCTAGGTCTACATTAGTGCTTTTGTCAATCAGGGTTGTAGAAAAACACACCCTCCTCGACCGACATAAGTTTCACCGACAAAAGCACCAGTGTGGACAGCGTTATGTCGAAGGGAGATGCTCTCCCGCCAATATAGCTACCACTGCTCATTGTGGGGTGGTGTAATTATGCCGATGGGAAAGCTCTCTCCCATCGGCACAGAGCAGTTACATGGGAGACCTCACAGCAGCACAGCCACAGAGGTATTAGGGTGACCAGATGTCCTGACTTTATAGGGACAGTCCCAATATTTGGGGTTTTTCTTATATAGGTGCCAATTAACCCCCAACCCCGTCCCAATTTTTCACACTTGCTATCTGGTCACCCTAAGTAGTATAGCTGTGCCGCTGTAAGTCTGTAGTGTAGACATGGCCTTAATCTCTGTGGCGCTCACTATAATGCTAGAAACAGCAGTGTAGATGTGGTTTGAGCTCTGAAGCCTAGAGCTGCAATATCTACACTGCAGTTTTTAGTGCTGTAGTGCAAGCCCAAGACTACAGATACGAGCTCTGAGATTTGCTGCCACAAGTTTTAAAACACCATGTAAACATATCCTCAGCCCCTTGTAGTAAGGGAGGGGAGGGGGCACGGGGCTCTGGGTCTGGTGCAAGGCCTGATGCCTGAATCAAAGTCATTAAAAACCATATTATGAACGAAAGTCAGGCCCTGTCATAAAGTAGATGCTTGCTTACAAGTTAATTGTCCAGTACATAAACTTGGCAAAAACACAGTTAGCATTGCTAAAACACAGGCACTTCTAAGCACTAGGTATTGGATATTCATGTAAACAGCCTCCCTGAAGATGGTACAGGGACACACTGATGCTTAATAGGATAAAGTCAGGATAATAAATGAAGATGTTTTGTTTGAACCAGAAGGTACAAGGTGTCGGGAGCTGGTAACCACATCAGATAGGTAATATGTAATCTGTTTGTATAAAAGAGAAAATCATAGAAGTGGCATCTCTGTCTGGCCTAGAAGGCAGCAGATAGTCCCATTGTTGACTGAACTGGCCCATGGTAATGGGCATAAATGTGTTAGCGTACCTATAGTACGTATGAGGCATTAGGACCATGCTTCATTATCTATAAACCTGGCTAAACACCTTCACCACTCAACCAAGTTTCTGGTCTTTCTGGGTAATATCACTGAGGTCTGCAGGATCAGCTACCAGCGCAGAGCTAGAACACCACATGAACTGAGCACAGATGCACGCTAACAGATACCACTCAATTTTATCCTTCTGTTTCCTGTTAAGTGGAGACACGGTTTAACCCTTGTTTGGAAAGTGCTTTGAGATATACAGCTGAAAAAGGTTGCGTCGGTGCTAACTATTATTGTTAATTCTCCTTCAGATTTCAAGTAGGATACAGTAGTGGTCATACGTTAGGTCCTAAATAGTCCAAGAGTGCTGCTGTTGCGTGCTATCAGACTGCTCCTATCATGCTAGAACTTGCCTAATTTCAGCAGCAGATGAGGGGATGACAGTAGAGAAATACTATCAAATGATTTGGGATCTTTCCGGAAAAAAGATGCTACATAAATGTAAGATTTTTCTCCAGACACCGTCTCACTGAACTACGTTTAAACCAGATGTACAATCTGTCCAGAGGCAGACAGGTATCAAAGGTTACTGTAGATGATGTAAGGCACAGAACCACAAGTTAACAACAGATTTAAAGTCTTAACACTGAAATTCCTTCCCATCCTCATCCCGCGGCTTCCATCAGACTTAAATGTTTGACATCTTAAAACTGATTTTCTTTCTTTTTGGTTTTTAGTGGTGATTACATGGTTGTTTTAAATATTTGATCCACTTAAAAACTGCAAGAAAAAGGCATGTTAGCCTTGGGTCACTTGCACAACAAACAATACTTTGCAAAATCACAATTGGTTTGGAACCATCATGGTGAGACTGTAAATGATCAGAAACTCTTCATCTGCAGGTTACTGATATCACAATGTCTCCTCCAGCATCCATTTATAAATAGCCACCAGACCAGAGAAGCGTGTGTTTGATTTTCTTATTAATATTATTAGACTCTTCTGATCATGATTCATTTTGAAATTCAAACAAGTGCTTCCTTCAAAGGACAAAAAAGGGAATCTGTGCAACAGTCCCTTTCTTTTAATCAGGTTTTTATGATGTGGCCAGAGCTACAGGCCTGGTTTAAAAGCTCAGGTTGTGTTTACAGACATTTAAATAATGCCTAGGTAGGCGTAACCCTGATTTTTTGCCTTTTTTATAAGGAAGCATTTTCTCTAGAAAAATTAACAAAATAATTTTTTGAAGTCTTGAGTTTTACTGGAGCCCATCAGTTATGAGAAAGTTGTGGCCTGCTTTACATGCCTATTTTGTTAGCATCTCAGATATGTCTCACTCCCTTCTGCAAGAATATCATCGAGGAAAATAAGGTCTCTGAAGCATATTTTTCACACACAAAATCAATGACCTGGATTAAGAGGGGGAATACTGCCAGATAACAAACAACTGTAATGTACTGTTTACAACCAAACAGTACATGCAGTCCTAGGCAGGAGAAGTGGTTAATAAGATTATAAACATTTTGACAGCACATAACGCAGGATAAACAGTTTAGCATAAAGGAAAAAGTTTAGCTATGCTTATTTCTTATTGGATACTTAAATTTAAAGATAACCTTCATATCCTTTCTTAATAAACTAATGGTACATAGTGAGCAACACTCTTAGAAACTGTTTTGGGTTTACTTGTTAACCTTCACCAATACCCAAAGTCATTAAATTCTTAATTTAAAAAAGGTGTGGCACAGAATTAGTCTAATTATCGTAAGAAGATTTGCTCCAGCAGTTTAGCCTTTGAATCTCTGTGCATAGGATTATCCTTGTAGGTATTTTCCACTAGGTACGGATATAAGCCGAAAGTGCTGTCTGAGTCAACACATCTAACACAGCCATCATAACATAGCAGAACAACCTCTTTGTATTAGGAAGACCCTCCAACTGACACTTAGAAAGCAACAACACACATTTTAGGGAAGGGAGGCTGGCAAATGCTTATTACTGAACAAGAGGAATACTCTATAGATTTTGAAGAGCACTAAAAAGTCTTTTTGAATAACTCCAGTGTACTATATAAGCCACAATGGACCCAGAAACTGGAGAAACAGTCATATTAAAACACACAAATTGAATCTCTTTCCATGTTAAGTATCCTCACATCTTCTTGTCAACTGTCTGATATAGACCATCTTGATTATCACTACAAGAGATTTTTTTTTTCCTTCTGCTGATAATAGCTCATCTAAATTAAATAGCCTCTTAGAATTGGTATGGTAACTTCCACCTTTTCATGTTTTTCTGTGTGTATATATACGTCTTACTTCTGTGTGTTCCATTCTATGCATCCGATGAAGTGAGCTATAGCCTATGAAAGCTTATGCTGAAATAAATTGGTTAGTCTCTAAGGTGCCACAAGTACTTTTTTTCTAGGATTCCCTTGTTTATTTCAGCCTTCACTTCTTGGAATAGGTTCTTCTGTGTGCACATGGGTATTAACCCATTCAGATGTAGGTGAGGGACTTCCTTAATATGGACATCTACCAACCGAGAGGCCGGCAGTCCTCTCCCAGTCCTTGCTAAGACAGAAATGAGAAAAGAAATTCAAGTTTTGAGTTCAGATCCTTTGTACGCTATTCCCACGCTAAGATAAACCTGCCAACTCATTTTTCTAATTGAACAAAAAAATAAGCATTTGTTTCGTCAATACATGGCCAATGTTTACATCAAAACACAATCAATAATACTAACATTGTTATACATAGAATCTCACTCATCCCTGACAAACCTCCTTTAATTATTTGAGGTACAGAGGCCTGTTTTGACCACTCTTCTGTAATAACTTAATCCATTACCCTCAGAAACAGTGAACATGAAAATGAGATTATGTTAAGAGAAGATAATCCCACACAATTTCAAAATACCTCCTCAATTATTTTATATTGGGTTTCATATCACAGGTCTTTCATCACAGAGGTTTGTTTTGCTTTTAAAGGCATGTGTCCTAAAAATCATTGCTGGCAGGTTGAGAGCTTACAGGGAGAACATTTGACAGTTTTGTAATGGTAAAAGATCTCTGAATACAGAGCAAAAAAAGGTACAGAAAAATATTTTTCTATTGTTCTATATCATAAACTGCTTTTTCAGTATACTAAAAATTGAAAGAAGTTTCCTTACCCAGAAGATCCAATGCTTTTACATACACCAAGAAGAGGTCTCTTCTCAGAAAAATTATCACATTTTTGAGGGCCTGATTAGAAAAACAGAAAAATAAATCTCAAAAAACATTCATTGTATTTTCACAATGCGATCTTTATTAATTCACTGCAATAAACAACAGTTGATTGGACCTAAAAATATAATTGCTATATCTTGTCAAATTTCATAACTTTTTTTTAAACCACAAATCATTAACCTGAAAAAAATTCTTCTACAGAAAGAGACAAGCACTTTTAGAGCACCTTCACAATCAAAGTAGACCCAAACGTTTTACAAAGCAAAGGGCAAGATGTTGGAAGGCCGGTGGCTATACAGACAACGAGCAGCAGCCACTTCAAGCTCAGCAATAGGGATACATTTCACCACCAAGCCATGAACTCTAGAACAACAGATCCTGTAAAATACAGTGATAGATGTAAATGAACAATACAATCTGGCCATGACACGCGGGTATTTGCTTTCTCTTTTCAGAAAGTGTTATTTCTTATTAATATCCAGTGTCAAATGATACTAACTCCTGTTTTTCTATTTTGTGAAGTTGTTCTAAAATAGGAACGATGCTATTTTTGAAAGGCTTCACACAATCTTTCCATTTATTCCATTAAGGTTACACTCAGTACAAGAGTAGTCCCTTTCTTTCTTTAGTGTGTGACGAGCTAGATGCTAATGTTTGCCTAAAACATTGCTATGCCCATCTTACATCCCAAAATTGGGCAAATTTTACACAAGTGACATAGCAGCAAAAGTCCCATTTTCAAAAGCAATTTAGGAAAAGTAAGTCCCACTGACTTTCAGTGTAATTTAGGCTCCAATTCACTTTTGAAAAATGGGGTATAGGCATTTTCAAAAATTTTACTCAGTGTCTAAGTAGGAATAAAATCAAATAAAAATCATCTAACTTCTCTCCGTTGTGGATTTTTTTCCCCCGAAGGTATGACTACTTTGCTGAATGTCAGGATGTTTGTCACTGAAATTAAATAACACACACACACCAAACTGAGATGCCTCAGTGAGGTAAATTTCCAGATTACAAGAAAACTTTCTTCATCATAAAAATCAAAATCTTTGATCTACCCCAGGTAACATTCTGTTGAAACCTTAATTCACAATTAATTGTATGGCTGTACTTCTATGTGAATTCATCAGAAAGGTATAACAATTAACAGTATACTTTTTCACTTTGCAGTCTCCGTTAATTATTAATAGTATGGGTACATACTATTAATTTATAACATAAAACTGCTCAGCAATCTCATCTATACAAGACTAACTCTTCCCTCCTACATGTTTGGAGTATTTATAATAGTAAATGCTTCACATCAATAATTTCACCATCAACAATAGGTTTACAAGTTACTTTAAAAAGCCAAATGCATTTTCATTTTATTCTGCTCTTTCCAAGGTTTTTTATGGGTCACACCTGTACTGATCTGTAAACTGATAAATGAAACATGTAAAGTCTTTTTAAAAACCTGGCAACCAATTTGTTTT
Source organism: Dermatemys mawii (assembly GCA_007922305.1). Taxonomy (NCBI): domain Eukaryota; kingdom Metazoa; phylum Chordata; order Testudines; family Dermatemydidae; genus Dermatemys; species Dermatemys mawii. The sequence continues at coordinate 5,573,877 of ML677374.1, forward strand.
TTTCCCCTCCTCAATATGTGGAACAGATGAACTCCATTTGTTTCTCTTTACCTAGCCAGGCTCAACAGAAATTACATTAAGGGAGAAACCCTGGCTCCACTGAAGCCAATGGGAGTTTTGCCACTGATTTTAGTAGGGCCAGGATTTCAATCATACATAAAAACAGAAACATACTCTCACTCAAGACATCAGTTCACAAGTTTCTATACAGTCCAACTCTAAGCTTGAGTATAAACTTTTTATTTTAATAAGGAGAATTACAAAGGAAAGAATTTCAGAATGTACAAAAATGAATTAGAGGGGAAAACATTTGCACAGAATCAACAAGAATAATATCATCAATATCTGTAACCTATCTGTAGAAAATGTAAAGTGGGTGCTTCAACTTCTAATTTAAGATGTTTAAGACTCAAGCTTATATTTCAAAAAATTTCCATTATCTACTTCAAATTTATACTTTTAGGATGGAACTACTAATACTCTAGGAAAATCGTTAGTATAAGGACCTTGCAGTGCATGAAATCAGGTTAACAGCAGTCCTATTCATGAGATTGCAAGCAGCAACATGTGTTGTTCTCCATGAAGCTAAATGCATCAGCACCCCCCTGTCTTTCGGGGGGCAGGGAGGCATTTAATCCTTCAAGTTATAGTGGATTAACTTTTTATATATACAAAATTGTGTTTATTCACATGTGCAATATACTGATGCTATACACACCTGCTCTGCACAGTGTTTAACAGAATGTAGTCTGATGATTGAAATGAAAAACAGCTAGCCAAATCCATCAAATATAAAAAGTATTGCAATCCTGTTGCAAAGTCCTTTCTTAAATTCCTTTTATTCTAAATCCTTTTAATTCTGTCATATAACACTACAGCATTTATAAAAAGCTGAAAATCCTGATAAATCACACAATTAAAGTAATGAAAACTGCCTTTCCTGCCAACAACACACCACCTTATCTGCAACTCCATTTAGCTAAATGATCAAAAAAAAATTCTGTCATCAACATATTTGAAAATACGCAAAACAAATTCCCCTATCTAGATGAAAATTAATATAAAGCAACTTTAAAAAGTTTTCCACATACTAATATAGTTCACTTGTTCAGATGAGCTCATGTACTGTACTTCCAATGGGATGGAAGTCCTGCTGGCAGCTTAATAATGCTAATAATCACAAAATACACTTTTTCAAGAGATAAAGCAGCATAACCCATGGGCTGATTTTCAAAAGGAGCTCCGCACTATGGCTCCCATTAACTTTCATGAGAGCTGTGTGTGCTCAGCACCTCAGAAAATGAGCACACTACTTTCTCTGAATGTTTTCTCTCAATAAAAATGGGGCAATTTACTTTTGCTGGGTACTCGGCAGTGATGGTGCTTGCCAAAAGTCACTTCACTACTTTCACCTACCTCATAGATTTGTAAAGCATTTTACTGTATCTTGAGTCAGAAATGCACTACATAACGCAAAGTACTACTTGATTTAGTAATGGCAAGTATGCTTTGAAAATACACTATGTAGGTTCACTCTTATTTCTTCATTATCTATCTGTTTGATGCCAGTTCTATTCAGGTCCTTGTCCTGCTGTCATCAGCATAGTATCCCAGAGCTTCCCTGAAATGCACTAAGCAACTTGACTAGCATTTGTTACATATGGTTCTCTTTCTCCCTTTTTTTTTTCTCCTCCAAAGGAAAAATGAGATGCTCTATTTTTGTTTTGTCTTTATGTCCGCTATGTTATGCACATTTATTATTAAAGGCAAGGTTTTAAAAGTGAGCCTTACAGTTAGAAAGGAAAGTGGTGAGGTTTGCAGTGAGAGTTCTCTCCCCAGCCTTAGACCAGTTCCTGAGAATACTGTCTCCCACACAGACTAGCTCATCCCTTGTGGACAGCTCCATCTTCCCTGATAAGTGTAGCTGTTGATCGCAGTCCCTGAACTTCTGGTGATATTTTAGGTATAGTGAGACCAGGTCATTGAGTATCTTAAAAGTAATGGCAGAGATCTTGAATTTGACTTGATATTCTATGGGAAGCCAGTCTAGAGTGGAGGACAGGCCTGATGTATTCACTCTTTGGGGCATGAATCCCACCTGATCCATAACTGGGGCTCCTAGTGTTATGGTAATACAAATACATAAATAACGTGCTCACACAGTAGGCCATGCTGCTGAGATATGTTCCTACATTCAGTACTAGCTAGAGTTTCCTAAGGATTGATGGCTTCATCGCCAGGGTCAAAGATACAAATAGCACCAAACTGAAAAATCCGAGTATTTTTTTATTAAAAGAAAGTTCAACATAACACAATTTTCCACACACAGAAACCCAGTTTTCAAGAATGGCCATTCTTGGAAACTGAGTTTATTTAAATAGGGAACTTACATTCAGCTAATAAAACAAATACATGTTTGTAAGTCTTATAGAGCATTGAGCACATGCATGTTAAACAATAATATTCACAAGTCAGTATAGTTCCCATCTTTCAAAATTTCTCCACTCTTTCATGCTGAACTTTATTTTCTTTGCTCATGAACTTTATTCAGAGTTCCTATATGGAGAACATTCAATTTCAGCAAATATGAAGAACTGTAAAGGACCAAAGAATGTATATCCAAGTGTCCACCTACTCTAGGCTCCCAGCCTCTAAACCATCATTATTCTAGGGGCGAGGCCCACATCTCTCCCCCTGCTGACCAAGGTTTTTCCAGGCTGCATGGTTCCCTGTCTACATTGTGGTATCTCCAGCAAGCCAGACCACCTAAACAAGCCAGCATTCTGTATTTTGCTTTCTCTCCAAAGACTACAAACAGCATAATTGTTCACAGCTAGAAATTGCCACAGAGCTCTTTGTAAGCAAGAACATTTATTCTTAATGTAAAAGCATTACAGAGAAAACATATTTAAAACAATAAAAGCATACATGCACACTAAAAAGCTTACCAGAGGTCAACACAACTCCAACCTTGGGCTCTGGTAGATGTCAGTTCTTCCAACCCTTCCACAAGGATTGGGGATCCCCCCACCTTGGGCAGAAGGTCGTGTCCATTTGCTGGATCAGAACAAAGGCACTGAGTCAGTTTAAACTCAGGCTCTTTATCCAAACGTCCTTTCTCTGTCTGTTGGTGTCTGAGAAACCAGTACACACAAATCTTCCCAAGAGATGGTACTTCTGTAGGTGGGAGGGCTTAACAACATGGTTGATTTCCCTTAATCACCATTCACTGTCTTTAGTACCTAGATGCTGTGGTAGCCCTCTCCCATGGTGTACTACAATGGTTTTCAAACTGCGGTTCGCAACCCAGTGCCTTCCATTCCACAGCCCAGTACTGGGTCACAGCGGCTATGGTCAACACCACCAGCTGGGTTCTTAAAAGTCCCATCGGCAGTGCTGCCCGGCTAAAGCAGGCTAGTTCCTACCTGTTCTGACACCATGCTGCACCATGGAAGCAGCCAGCAGCAGGTCCGGCTCGTAGGTATGGGGGGGGCCACAGAGCTCCATACACTGCCCCCACCCCGAACACTGGTTCTGCACTCCCACTGTCCGGTTCCTGGTCAATGACATGCAGAGGGGCAGTGCCTGCAGACAAAAGCTGCTTGCGCACTTCCACCTAGGAGCTGACCTGCTGCTGGCCACTTCCGGGATGCAGTGCAGTCCACGGTGCTAGGACAGGCGGAAGCCTGCCTTATACCTCCACTGTGCCACTGATAGGGAGCTGCCCAAGGAAAGCGTGAACCCTAACCCCATGCCCCAATCTTGAGCCTCTTCCTGTTCCCCAAACCCTTCATCCCAGCTCTGTTGGACCTCCGGCATCAACAATTTTCTTCAACTGGGTCACCAGAAAAAAAGTTTGAAAACCACTGGTGTATAACACAATCACACATACACCATTCATTTAAACAATGGGCCCCATAGATACTTAAACTTAATTCAATAAGGTCTCCCAACAAGATGCAGGAAATTGCTATATCTGTGATGCCTTATTTTTTTATAATCTCTCTCAGTAGACAGCACATAGATCTCTTCCAGGGAACCAAACATTAGGCTTAGTTTTTAATCCAAATTTAAAATGGCTTTCTTGGCCTAAAACAGGACTTTAAATAACACTTTCTCTGAGCTATTCAAACTTAGATCCCTGTCCAGCCACAATAGAATCATGAGGTAAAAAATATGTTAAATTCTGGAAAAAGGTACAAATTTCACTTATTACTTCAGACTAATTACAGAGGAACAGAACTAGAACATATGGTAAAAATTTCCAAGCATTTTCTGCACTTCAAACTCCTTTATGTGTTATGGCATATTTAGCTAGCAAAATAAAGGTTTGGTGATGAACCAGAAACTTCGTCTTCTGAAACCCACAATAGTAAGGCTTTTTTGTTAAATTACAAACAATTTCTGCCAGTGCCTAAAAGATTAACTTTTTATTTTAACATCTTAGTCCACTTTCCTCTAAGCAGGAAGCTTTAACATTTATTACAAGAAAAATATATTTAAAGTGTTGAAATTTGATTTTTTTGAATATGTGTCGTATAAACGGAGGAAGTCACGCATAAACTAGAAAGTTTATGAATCACTTTCCTAAACCTCCTCCCACCCCAATGGAAAATGCTTCAGACCATCAGAATCCCTTGACAGTCAACTCTCACTGGGAAATCTGTTCAATCAAGGAAATCTAATCACCAAAGAAAAACGGAAATCTTATTTATACTAGGCCACCAGTTAGACAGCAGAGGAGTAGCACTAATGAACTTGCAGTAGGTGAGTTTTAGAACTATAACTGTAATTTACATGACAATACTTAAATAAAGGAGAAAAACAAATAGCTATGCACTCCATTAGTCAGGGACAGAAATATGAAAGAAAAAATATCTCAAAAACTGTAAGATGGGGGAGTTGCAGCACTGAAATATTTAGCATACATCATGGCCTTGCTAAAGTTATTAAGATCAAGTCATTTAATGAATACAGACATCTGCAAAATATGCCTGTATGTACTACTTGTTTAAATATTTAATTACATTTATCTTGTTCATCTTAACTTCTCTAATTTGCTTAATTTCACTTTAGCAAGTAGGTTAGATTTATGGTAGGATGGATCTTAAAACCTTGTTGCTTCAAAAGGACAAAAATTGCTATACATTTCACAACCCAACTGCAAAACGTAACAGTTCACAGATTAATAGTTTGTAGTAAAACTACTTCTCTAAGCAATATTAATTTGCATGTCTTGTTTTCTGACAAGCATCTGCATCTGCTCTGTCAGAAGGACTGATCCAAAAATTATGCCCATAGATGTCCTGCACAATAAAAATCTGATCTTAAATCTTTGCCTTCAAAGTGCTTATAACACAATTGCATGAGTATTAGCAATTCTGCATACATCTATAAAAGCTTTTTGTACAAACGGAATATACGCTGTGATTGACCCCTCTCGGTAGTAGGCATTGCCTTCTAATCTTAAGAACTGTGCACTCAGACATTAAAAGGCCAGACACAGATTTGTGTGTTCTGCCTATTTTTTCCACCGAGGATAAGACTTAAGCTGACAATATCCCAGTTTACTGCATTGTACAATTGGATGACATTCCTTCGACTCCCTCGGTGAGGAAGACATTGTTCTAGCTCCTTTGATTTTCTTAAGAGCCTAGCTTAATGCTAAAGTGAACTTGCTCTCCACAAACTGGCTTCTTTTATCTACATCATATCAGTCTTCCATGTCAGAGATGATCTTCTTCAGATCCTCAGGCATGACTGCATGAGTAGCAAGTGAAGATAACATACAAATGACTGCAGACTGAACACTTCAGGGTGTTTACTATCCAGAAGTTCCTTACCTGTAATATCCACCAGACTTGCTGAAAAACGAACCAGACAAATTATATAGGAGGAAAAAGTCCTTTCTAGGAATTGGTAGGATCTATGCCTACAGATTGATTTCTGTGTATTTTTGCTGATGTAGTTTAAGTTTGTTGCAAGGCACTTTACATTCCTGAGAGCCAAGAGAATATAAAAGACAGTTGCAAGAGAGAGCATTGTAGATGGCTCAAGAATGTTTGGATGCTTTTTCCTTTCTTTTTTTTTTTTTTTTTTTAAATTCAGACACTTTTGTCCTTCCAAGATGTTCTTCAAAGAGTCAGTGAGGAAATGAAAAAGGGCAAAGGAACAGCCAGGACCAAGGCAATATCAGAAGGCTGAGGGCATCAGACAAGCTGGCCAAAAGACCATCATAAGAAGCCAGCCACCAGTCAGAAGGATACAGAATGGCAGAGAAAACTCTTTTTAATCTGCTCTAGTTCTGAAGTCAAAGAATTTTAATCAGAGTCCCAAACCATGCACTTTTACGGATATCTGCACTTTCTTTCTGAGACACAACAGTTTTATTCTTAGTCAATACAGCAAATAATTTCTACCAAAACACAAAAAAAACCTTTGAAATATTTGTTAGTGATAACTAAATGTTACTATTAGAGGAAAGAGACATACATTATTTGAGAAAACATTTCCTTCTAAGCAATAGTTTGCATTTTTAAGTTACATTCAATCAAAGCTAGAGTCACAATAGCCTGGCACAGTCAAAACTGGAGCCCTGTGGGCTTAATGAACCAATATGATGTTTCTAAAAGTGAAATGGCAGCAGAATGGCAGGCCAGTCCACTTCTGCATACTAATATTCTCAATACTAATATAAACATAAAAAAGCACTCCAATGTTTTTTCTATACAGCTTATAAAAGGTTTACTTGCTACATCAGAATTTTATTCTATATGTTCTCTAACCCACCTACATCAGAATTCTATTCTATAATTTCTCTAGCCCACCTACATAAGACTTCATTCTATCACAATCATCCCTACACCACCTACAAACAACCAAAGTTTAAAAACACACCTGCACAAGCCACTTAGCTCTAGCCAATTCTAGATACAAACTGCTACTGTTCGGTCAGCTTGTAGGGTGGGTTTTTGTATTGTACATGCTTGGCAAGTATTTTTGTCTTAAGAGACTTAAAACCACTAAGCCACCCAAGTGACTGAATATATATAATATTAACATCTGCCTTCCTTTAGAGAACAACCTAAATATTATAGTTCCTTTAAGTATTCTTGTAGATTAAGCTAAGTCAGCTTTTGAGGTTCACAGTAAAAACATTAAAAATATAAATAGAATTCAGAGATGCAGGTAATACATATTAAAACTGCAATAAAATTTGAACTTGTACAATGAAATGGTTTTCAAGTGCAAAACTAAACTAGTTTGTAACTCAATTAATTCTAACTTCTGAAATTAATTCTAGTTTTAAGAGTTTGTTTTACAATGTTCCTTGGTTCATATTTCTTTTAAAATTTAAGTAGCTTGATACTTTCCATTATTCTTTTTTAAAAATTTTTGTTCTCCTGGGTAAATTTGATGAACCACAGATAATCATTCTGCACTGTGTGTTGTTTTAAAAACAAAAAACCAAATCATGCCAAGCAGCACAAGTGGCAAAAAAAAAATTAACTGAATTAAAGTTGATAAATGTGTGTCCGTAAGAGTGAGAGCTGGGAATATATGAAACAACCAATGGCACAAGCCAAGTTCTACACACAACTCTGCCAACATGTCAGTCCTAAGCTACCACACTCTCTCATTCCAATGCTAGGCTCTGCACTTTCCAGACTATGGCATACTAATTGCTCAACTGAGATTTACACCCTGTACAAACCCATTGAATTCAAAGGCAAATATTCTGGTCAAGTAAATACAGGATTTTCACTACAACAGACTGGGATATAAGTAAGAAGGGGAAAAATAAGATATTTTACAAAACTAATTCTCTTTATAGAGCAAGCATATTCTGATTCTGCTACAAAAACTGTAAGAAGCCATATATGTTATCTCATCTGTCAATATTTACAACTACAACACAGTCCTCAAAGTGAGTAGAGAGGTAAAGAACAATCACACTTAAGCAGTTGCTATAGCAAATTTCCTAATAACTTCATCATATCAACCAAAATTTATAAGTCATATATAGGTTCCCCAAATTCTCACAGGAAACCAGGTAACAGAGAACTGCAACAGTTCCAAAAGGAAGTGATTAAGGCATGAGTAAGAATTTTAGAAGAAGTGGTGAAAACACTTAATTGATGTTACATAAAGAGTATGAGTAATTGGACTAATGTAATTAAATGGAACCATTATATATTATGGGGGGGAAGTCTAACATGGAGCAATTTCAGTAAGGAGAAGAAGGTCACAAAATTTTATCACAGCAGATGAAAAAAGTTAATATTCCCTGATTTTTGCTTTTTAGTCCCAGGCTACCCAACCTATGACAGCGTTACCAACTATTTCCATTTCACTGGGAGATTAAATTAATTTAACTGGCAGAGCCCTAGCCTTAGGGTGACCAGACAGCAAGTGTGAAAAATCGGGAGAGTGGATGGTGGGTAATAGGAGCCTATATAAGAAAAAGACCCAAAAATTGGGGCTGTCCCTGTAATATCAGGACATCTAGTCACCCTACCTAGCCTCATCTTGCTTTACATCTACCACGTAAGGTTCCTTCCCCTCCCCCCACACACACACGCCCCCTAACAAACAGGAAGTCATTCCAATTTGTCTTCAAACAAATCTCTTCCCCTGTATATCTGAACAGACCAGGAGGAATTCAGAGTCCTCAGAAAACTAGACACCTATACACATATGGAACAAGAATTCAAATCAATCCAGCACTAGGATTAAAAGTGAGGAACTGGGTAGGTTAAGAAGCTGGGTCAACCAGATGCAGCATGCCCTTTTGCAAAATGTCTCGGCTTAGGATTCTTATTCTGAAGCCCGGTAACTTCAAGAAAGATGTCCTCATAGTCTGATTATTAGCCATGCAACGCTACCTCCTCCTGTAAGCCTGAAAATTAGTCAGAGTAATATTTCAGTCTCCAAAATGGCCATCTATATTCCAAAGTGCAGAGAATAATCACAACCACACATGCTGTTGGAGGCCAAAAGGATTTAAATGGGATGGGAAGAGATTAATTGGTTTCCTGATTATTTTATCATCCAATTAAAGAGCTGACTTTTTGAAGGCAGCGGCACTTGGATGCCTCATACATACAGATTCCTTTCTCCAAGGCTACAAAAACCATGGTTACATACTGATGTAATAATATCAATAGGAAATAACCACTGAATTACCTATTTTGGCATAGAGTTTGATGAATGCACAAACTAATCCTATTTCAACAAGTTTATATATATATTCAGACTCACCATCTTGATAAAGCAATGCCACACTTGACACTAGCCCTAGTCTGAACAGGTGGATAGAAAAAGAGAGAGGTTAGCATGTCTTCTTTTTGGTTATCACTATGTTAAAGTGGATAACCAATATATAACAAACAATCTTCTCCAACACTACTGAGAGACAATCTATCTTGTTTTTCATATTGAATTGCTATCCTTAGGTTCTGGACTAGCTATGATTTCTATCATTAGTGTCCACAATGTGCTAGACACTCTCCACAAACAGAGGCAGACATAATCCTGTTCAAGAATAGCCTATATTCTAAGAAATCCATCAGCTCACTATTGTAGCTACAGCCAAGAGTGTTCACTGATGGAAAAGAAAAGAAGGTTTGCCTAGGCAGGTCTATTCTCTTAAAAGACCGAGATGATGCTAATTGATGGAATAAGCATTTTGAGAAACAGACGACATTTATAACTTCTTCTTTGTTTGTCAGTCTCTGCTGAGCTATTGTGAAGGTGGTTCATTATGTCAGGGTCAGGAAGTTAGTTACCACAGTCAGCACTGTTCCTGGACTCACAGACAGCAGCAATAGCCAAGAACATTTTTCACTTTCAGCTAGCCAAGGGACACATAACATCCCTCTTCAGATATCCATGTCTCTGTTATCACAAGGCTAGACTACCATCATGAACTTCAACTGAGGTGAACGTCCAAGGCTACTCATAAGCTTCAAGTACAGAAGAATGAGTCTGCATATTTGTAGGCAAGGTGGGCTTGGAAAAGCACATTTTCATTATGTGTGTGTGTATATGTATATATATAGTGACGGAGTCAGACCAGAAGGATATAAGAGAGTACTGGAAGGCAGGTATATTAGTCTCAGGATGTGCAGGTCCCTGTTCCCTGAATAGCCAAACAAAGGCTACTCCAGGCCAATCAAGACACCTGGGGCCAATTAAGAACCTTCTAGAAAGGAGCAGAAACAGCTAGCCTGATTGGGACACCTGAAGCCAATCAGGGACTGGCTGAAACCAGTTAAAAGCCTCCCAGTTAGTCAGGTGGGCTGTGGGTGTCAGGAGCTGTGGAAGAAAGTTGTGCTGTTGGTGAGACTGAGTGGCGGACAACATATCATACAGAAGGAAGGAGGCCCGGAGGTAAGGGTGAAGTGGAGTTTGAAGAAGCAGGGACTGCTGTGGGGAAGTAGCCCAGGGAATTGTATTGTGTTTTATGGATAAAAGGTCAGCCATCTTAGCTGATACTATTAGGGTCCCTGGGCTGGAGCCCAGAGTAGAGGGTGGGCCTGGGCTCCCCCCTTTTCCATCTTTCATACTGGCCTGTGATGAAGGTAACTCACTAGGTGGTGACTCTTGCCAATTATAATGAGAAAGGGAGGTCACTCTGGGGCCTAGATGAGTTTCTGAGGCCCCTAAATCTGCCAGGAAGCACAGGACCCACAAGTACAAACTTGGAACTTTGTCACTATATATACACACACACACACACCCCAGATACTTCACGGACGTCCATTTCACTTCTAGCTCAAGTTCAAAGTACTATGACCTCTGACTTCTTCCAGTCTGTCTGTTACAATTCCTATATTCAACCATTCACAGCTGATCTTTGTATCTCCAATGTAAGACTCAAGCGACCCAGAAGTTTGCAATAGCAGACGCTTGCCTTTGAAATCTGCTCTTGAAGGAAACATTCTGACCATGAGATAAGTCACCTTTGTCCAGCCTTTACGCTAACTATACTCTGGAATCCCTGGTACTTATTACCAGCACTAGTTTTTCTCTATCTCTGTGCTTTAAAGTTAGCAACTACAGTGCTGCAAGTTCAGAGTATACAGTAAATATCTATGTATTTGGCAAAGTGGAATCACAAAGTGGATTCAGATACGAACTTTAACAATATGTACAAATAAAAAATAATATAAATGAATATAGACAGACTAAGGAAACTAGTCATCGTCTGTATGCCTGTGCATGCTAATAAATCGGATTTGATGAGGTCTTCTTTAATTCTTTGAAAACAGTACTATATTATGGTGTTAAAAACATGATGCAACAGGGAATCAAATAAACATCAAAGGATTACAGTACTTTAACAAAATAGTCCACAAACTATTAAGCTGTGCATCTGAAAAAGTGAGTTAAAAGCATGGACTTTTTCTTTCACACCTGGGAATGAGTTTCTTATCACAAACTGAGATCTATTTCTAGGAACGTGCCAAATTCATCCATCACGAGCCTCAGGTTCAACAATTACCTTTTTACATCTTTACAGTAAAACTGTGTTTGAGCATTGCTGATAATCATCAGCTTCTCCTTCACAAGCGTATTTTATTTTGTTCAGAATCATTAAAGCTTATGTGTGTTAGTTATCTGAGGCCTCTTATTACAGTTTTACTTTTGTCTGATTCCAGATATTGGTCAATAATACATTTGTGTATTTTTAATCAGATTAACTTTATACCAAGTCATGTAAAAAGAGACCAAAACATGTTTTTGAAAGGTTTAACTTAATTTAATATGAACCAATTTGAGTAGCTTTCTGATGTAGCAACTATCATTGTTAAATGCTAAATAAAGTTTAGAGAGAGAGAGAGAACAACTGCCCAACGGAATTCATAAGTAGTAGTTTAGTTTGCTTGCTAGACTGAACAACAGAAAGCATTTTTCCACACTCAGTAAAAAAAAAAAAAAAACACAACTTCTTGGAATGTTAACTATTGCTTCCTTCACTTGCAGTTACACTCTTTCCCCCTTTCTTTAAAAGGCTTAGAGATCCAATAAATGGCTCTCAATACACTGTTGCATAGATTCCTAACTTGTATACCACTTCGCCACTAAATCCCAGACCTTAGCAGAAAAGTAAATAACAGCTCAAACTAGGTCGACTGTAGTGGAATGTAGCAGTCATTTTACACAAGAAACACTACTTAGCAGCTGTGTGCAGGAGGGAAGCAGGAGACTAGCTTCTCCCGTTGACATTACTGAGTGAGTTTTGGTCAAACAGAATATTGTCCAAATTGACCTTCAACTAGGACACTAACAGGGTAACTCCTCATGCTCTTAAAAGTGCAAAGGGATCCATCCTGGATGACAAAATTTACAGGATCTTAATTCTAGACCAGACTTCTTAACCGATAATTAGCAAACCACCAGAAAACTTTAAGACAACATCTGATGTTTCAGTGAAGCCACTTCATTCTTTTAATTATATCGAGGTAAAATGTTAGCGTGCCTGGTCTCTCTTCTGGGAGCATAGTAGTTCCACTGTCAAAATACTGGAGATGATTATAAGCAAATGTGAATTTGCCTTTTTTTGGGGAATTGCTTGTATTTAGGATGAACAGTCTCAGTTTTTAAGAGGATTTGCTTGTTTATGCATAGTTGCTCACATTTTTTAGCAAACTCTTCTAGGAGTTTACTCAATTTCTGAAACAATGTAGTTGAGCAAGCAAAACAGCTGGTCTCATTACTTGATAAAACCACATTTAAGTAATCTTCAAGAGAGGAGGTAGCTATTTGTACATTAAGAGACATGTCAAAAACTCAAACACTGGAAAGGTCAATTTGTTTGAAAATGGTTTACTTTAAATAAGCAAAAAGAGGAACAAATTAAAAGCTAGCTCCACTCCAACCAGAAGGAACTATAAAGAATTCCCATTCCACTTATTTTTCTGATCAGAATGGGAAAGTAACTATGTTTTAATACCAGAAAAAACTTCAACTGCTGATATTTCAGGGGCACATGGGTGGTCCGTTATAATGTTACAAGTTTTAGAAAATACTTAGCATTTTTCCCATATGCAAAATAAAAAAAATAGCCTTCATGTTTTTGGCAAACCTACTTACTTTTGAGAGAGCAAAATGTCTTCTTGAATTTAATGTATGCTATATTATTTACACTATATAATTTTTATTACAGTTATTTCTTCATGTACATTAGGTTGGATCTCCAGCAGTGCCTTTTGAATAGATGACAAAGAAAACTTTTACTCCTCCCAAGAGTTTAAAAGTCTGAGAAGGTAAGGACCCCAAATCATGAATAAACCCTGCAGTGTATTTGAATAAGAGTCTCTAACTATAAATAGCATTTCTAATCCTATTGCTAACAACCATGTCCTTGCTAAGGAAAAAAAATGACACTTGGGGTAAAGGACTACAAGGTATTAATGGAGTGTCAATTCTATAATAATGATTGTAACAAAAATTGCAGTGGTTTAAAAACTGTTTTCTCAATTATCCCTTACTGAAATAGTGGAGTCCTTTTGGATGGAGACTTTTAAAAACAAATTCCTGTCTACTATATGTAGAACTTCAAAATCCCATGACAATTTTCCTAAGAGTGGAAGTTTGCTTCACTGTCCTTGATCAAAATTTTCCCTGCCTTCCACCGTTGCATAGCATTCTATATGCTCTTTGTCAGCCTGAATGGGAGGGGTTGCAAGTGCTTTGGAGGATAGAATTCAAATTCAAAATGATCCGGACAAACTAGAGTAATGCTTTGAAATACTCCACTTAGGAAGGAACAATCAATTGCACACACACAAAATGGGAAATGACTGCCTATGAAGGAGTACTTCAGAAAGGGATCTCAGGTGTCTTAGTGGATCATAAGCTAAGTATGACTGAACAGTGTAATGCTGTTGCAAAAAAAAGCAAACATCATTCTGGGATGTATTAGCAGGAGTGTTGTAAGCAAACTAGGGTGACCAGACAGGAAGTGTGAAAAATCGGGATGGGGTTGGGGAGGTAATAGGCGCCTATATAAGACACAGCCCCAAATATCAGGACTGTCCCTATAAAATGGGACATCTGGTCACTTTAAAGCAGACTTGAGAAGTAATTTTTCTGTTCTACTTCACACTGATTAGGCCTCAACTGGAGTTTTGTGTCCAGTTCTGGACACCACATTTAAAGAAAGATGTGGACAAACTGGAGAAAGCCCAGAAATAAAAACTATTAAGGATCTATGAGGGAAGATTGAAAAAAGTAGGTTTGTTTAGTCTGGAAAAGAGAAGACTGAGAGGGGACATGATAACAGTTTTCAAGTGCATATAAAGTTGTTACAAGGAGGCGGGAGAAAAATTGTTCTCCTTAACCTCTGATGATAGGACAAGAAGCCTTGGGTTTAAATTACAGCAAGGGCAGTTTAGGTTGGACATTAGGAAACACTTTCTAACCATCGGGGTAATTAAGCACTAGAATAAATTGCCTAGGGAGGCTGTGAAATCTCCATCACTGGAGATTTTTAAGAGCAGGTTAGACAAACATTTGCCAGGGATGGTCTAAATAAAACTTAGTTCTGCCATGAGTGCAGGGGCCTGGACTAGATGACCTCTGGAAGTCCCTGCCAGTCCTGCGACAGTTGCCCCTACGATAGTGAGATGGGATTTAAAACAAAGAATATGTTAAATCACCCCCCAGCAGTATTTTAGATTAACACATTGATTGATAAATAGTGAATATAATTAATTATGATTATTATTGTTTCAAAATAGAGGCGTAAGAGTCTCCGGAGTAGTCTATAAAATTTAAGATATCCAGGCCCAGTAGTTCTCTAGCTTATGAAGAAAACTGGAGCTGGAGTTAAAAACAGGAGTTAAAATTTTTAAGTAATTCAGAATTATGAAGGGAAAAAAAACAAAAGCACTTAGAAAAGATGCACACATTTATGAGACCAAAATCTAGCGCAGAAAAAGAGTCCGTAGAACAAAGAAGCACTCGTATGCATCTCTAGTACCCACAGCTTATTGGTTCTTAACAGTGAACAAAGTTATGCTCATTTTTTTAAAACAAGCAGTTATCTTGGCAATTTTATGTTGCTGTCAGATAATCAAAGTAACAAAAAAAAAACCATGTGGGAAACAGACCAAGTCAAGACTGGAGAAAGGAACAAATAGATGCAAAAATCAAGGGACAGTGATAGTAGCAAAAATCAAACTGCTCTGAAAGAGTAACTTATTGTAACTACATTTCTAATAAATGGAAAGCTGACATACCAGTGTACAACAAAGATTCAAGTAAAAGTTTTAAAGAAAAAAAAATACTGATTACTTCAGAAAGTAGAAGAGAACGTACATTTAGCTGTGAACTCTCACAACAATGCACTTACTGATTTGTGGAGCAGGCAAGATTCGTGCAGCTCGAACTGGGCCGTGTCGAACAGAAAAGAGTTCCTGGGCTTCACCACTGATCTGCATAATATACAAAATTATAAACAATGTAAAGAACATTACTTGTTTTAATAAACCATAAAAACCTTCCTCCCTCCTCCCATATCTAATTCACTAAGTATGGTTTCCTAAACTTTGCCATGCCTTCCACATAGCACAAGTGAACCCACTTTGCACAATTTTGAGAGGATCTCATGTGTTTGGGGTTGTAACAGGATCACAGGATGCCCTATTAATAGCTGTTGAAACCAGGAGTGATCTGAAGGTAAAATTACCATATAGGTATCTAAGCTATGAACACGTTTGCACCAGTACAACTGCATCTATGCTAGGGAGCTGCACTGATTTAACTACTTAAAAAAAAAAAAAAAAGTTAGTTAAATCAATGCAAAAACTATGTGTTAGGCCCCTAGATGAGCTGTAACTTTTCTTTGGAGTTAGATAGGGACTCCAAAAATTAGAGGCAAAAGGAATTCACTAGAAATACATTTCAAGGGGAGGGGGTTTTCCTCTCTTCCTTGGTAATTTCCATATGTGCGCAACAAACTTAAATATTTCATACACTAAGTTCTGGTTCACCCAATACCTGGAACAGCAAATGGGAATATAAATTATATTTCCTTTCTTTCCAAGCATCTTTAACCCTACCCCTGCCCCCAAACAATCTATTTTAATATACCCTTCCCCTAGAGAAGACATTTTAGAGGTCTTTAAAAATAATTGACAAATTATAGTAACAGAAGTCCTTCACATCAAGAAATGCATGTTTTACATTAGGCGACATAAAATACAATACTTTCATAAGTATACTGTACACATTTCAGAAGATAGAAGTCCTCAATTTGGCCACTGATTAACAGTTTCTTCTACACATTATATGTTTTACTAGACGAGGCAAACAAATCTCTGATTAAGAGAATCAAATATTCTATTTAAAGGGTCAGAGAACCTGAAATATTAGTGCACTGTATATTGTATAGGTGTTAAAATTGTTTCAAAAGTAGGAAGTCAAACTAATTGTTAATCACTAATAGAAATCTTGAAAAGATTAAATCAGTAGGAGTTAAGAAGAATTTCCAGACTTCCTGTAAATGGTTGGTCACAATATATTTTCATAACTGTTTGGTAATGGATCCGATATGGAATGTCAAACTTCAGGAAAATGGCAAACATTATGAAACTCTTTTCCAAATAACTAAGAACTTAAAACAGATGTAATGAAGCTAAAAATTTAACCAACATGTTGGCATACTATTTTTGGAAGAGAGTTTGCCAAACAAGCATTTTACAATATCAGAAATGTATACAATTTGAAAGAAAGACCTCATAACTCGATAAGTATTAAACCATAAATCTAACACAACCTTTTAAAAATGTCTTTTTATATTTCTTCAATTACCTCCTGCAGTTTAGATGACAAGTTGGAAAAATAAAAATCCACTGCTATTTGAGCAACAAATCATGACCAGTAACTCCAAATCATACTTTGTTGCAACTTCTTAACTATAGCTTATTACCATTGCTAGAGATAACGTACATCAAGCTGCTCCTGCTTATCCCCTGGAAGACTATTTGCAAATACTGTACTTACTACAGTAAACACTCCACCTTTTCATAATTAAACATTGAACACTGACAACTTTATTTCAGTTTTACGCTCCTGATTCAATTTAAAATAACATTCAGGACAATAAAAAATGTTGGGAAATATTTGTCTTTACATTTCTCCCCAGGGACCTGGGGCCTATTCCAGTCTCACACTGAATGACACAAGAGTAATACCAATTAAGTGATTAGAATTATTCCTGATATAGATGGCTATAAAACTGATGTAAGAAAGATGAGACTCAGACCCTTAATCCATCCTGCTCTTATTAGGCAGATTATCAGCATCAGAGATTCTGCTTTGCCATTTAGTAGCAGTGCTTGTACAGTACATACAATTTTAATTATTCTGGGTTTTTTTCAGAATAATTTCAGATTTAACAAATTAGTAATTTGTTGACAGAGAGAGAGTGTGCTGCTTCTCCTAAAGCAGTAGGTGTGATCCCTGCCCCAAAGAGCTTGCAAACCAAAATACGTACAAATCAAATGACAGTATGATGTTCAGAAGTCAAACTGGTGAAGCTATCTTCCCCGTCACTCCCTCCACAGATTTAATTTTTTAATGGGTCACGGGTTTTCTTGTTTGGAGAGGGGAAAGAGGGAGAGAAAACAAGAGTGCCTGTACCAAGTATAATGGGCAACATGGAAGAAAGCACCAATGGGGAGTGGTTAGAAAGGAAGCTTAGAGAGATTAAAAAGTGAGAGGAGGAGTAAGAGGAAATGAAAGCAGAGATGTGGGCAGGAGTAGGTTCTGTATCTGTGGGAACACACCAGTTCTATAAAAAGGAAAAAGTGGGAAAGTATAAGACTTTGAAACTATTATTATTGGCAGTTAAAGGGTTTTTTTTCCCAAAACCATGGAAGAGTGGTTCACATATGTGTATGCACACAGATGACTACAAAGGAAACAAAAAGGAAACAACATAATAGAATTCTGGAAGAAGTGATTCACATATGATAACAACCCAATTCAGTCACCTCGTGCTACTTTTTGAGCAAGCCAGCACATCAGCTCTAGTGCCAAACAAAGTAAGAGGCCCAACAGTAAAAAACAGTTAAGGAGGCCAAACCCACATAACTGAGATTCTGCTCTCAGATATAGCAAATTTACAAAAGCATACACATTTTGCTAGGGATGCGGAAGGGGTGGTAAAACTTCAGGCTGGGATTTTCAAAGACGCTTAAGGGAATTAGATGCCCAAATCCCATTGAAACTCATTTCAGAGTAGCAGCCGTGTTACTCTGTATCGGCAAAAGAACAAGGAGCACTTGTCGCACCTTAGAGACTAACTCATTTCTAACAGGGTACATAGCTCCAATAGGCTTCCTTGAAAATCCCAGCACAAGTTCCTTATGAATATGGCTGCTTTTCTTTTTCAATCTGTTGTATAAGCAATTACTTATTAGTCCTTCACGCCTAGGGACGGTGGGCAGGTATTATTCCCATTTTACTGATAGGGGAAACTAAACCAAAAGGAAAGCTAAGAGAAAGGCGCAGAGTCAATGGCAGAGCCAACAGCAGAACTCAGATGTTCCCAACTCCCACAGCACTACAGCATGTCCCTCTTTCCTATTTTAGGCAGCATACAGACAGAGTGAAAATTTTAAAATCTTAATACATGCATTTTCAGCATCACAACGTTTAGATAAATATGTCTCACTGTGCAGTCCACATATCTGGCAGGTCAGGTGCTGCTCAACTAATTTGGTGGAAGGGGGAAAAGAAAACAAAAAATGTAGTGGTAGACTATAAAATGTTCTCTCATCTTCCTGTAGATTTTGTCATGCCATTACAAATTACAATTTAATCATCTTGTTTAGTCAAATCCTGGTCTTCCTTTATTTGAAAATTAAGTTTCTCTAAAAATTGGCAAAAAAACCAAAACGTATTGCAGCACAAGGATCAGATTCAATTCCAGTATTTTTGAAGTATCACATCACTATAATTTAAAATAATCTTGAGTTCTCATAGCTGTTTTTATCCTTACAACCTCAAAGTGCTTTACAAAGCAAGATGTGTACAAGGTGAAGGATTTTGTTGTTTACAGAACACGAAAATCCTAGGTGCTTCTTGAGTTTGGTTGTAAGGGGAACCTCTATGGTCTCTTTTGCAATTTAAAACTTTTCTATTAGAACAAATATGTTTCATAACAGATTGGTTCCACCCAACAATACCTTTTCTAATTTTTTTGTGATTTGTGCTCGTAAAAGGACCTCAGTTAATAGCCTTGGAGACCAATGTCTTATTTATCCACATGTAAAGCTTATCATCATTGCCCTGGTAATGTGTTCTGTTCACTCCCTCTGAAGCACCCAGCATTGGCCACTGTTGGAAGAGACAATACCGGCCTAAAGGGACCATTGGTCTAACCCAACATGGCCGTTCTTATGAGACCATACAAATGTCACTCAGAAGAGTGGCCATGCTGGGTCAGACCAACGGTCCATCTAGCCCAGTATACTCTCTTCCAACAGCAGCCCAGGCCAGGTGCTTCAGAGGGAATGAACAGATCAGGTAATCAAGTGATCCATCCCTGGTCACCCATTCCCAGCTTCCGGCAAACCGAGGCTAGGGACACTTCAGAGCATGGTTTTGCATCCCTGCCCATCCTGACTAATAAACCGTTGCTGGACCTATCCTCCATGAACTCATCAAGTTCTTTTTTTTTTGAATCCTGTTATAGTCTTGGCCTTCACAACATCCTCTGGCAGGTTGACCGTGTGCTGTGTGAAGAAATACTTCCTCTTGTTTTAAACTAGCTGCCTATTAATTTCATTTGGTGACCCCTAGTTCTTGTGTTATGAGAAGGCATAAATAATACTTCCTTATTTCCTTTCTTCACACTAGTCATAATTTTATAGACCTCCAGCATATTCCCCCTTAGTCGTCTCTTTTCTAACTGAAAAGTCCCAATCTTATTAATCTCTCCTCAAATGGAAGCTATTCCCTATCCCTAAATCATTTTGTTGTCCTTTTCTGAATCTTTTTTAATTCCGATATATCTTTTTTGAGATGGGGTGACCAGTATTCAAGATGTGGGCATACCGTGGATTCAGATAAAGGCAGAATGATATTTTCAGCCTTATTATCTATCCCTTTTCCTAATGATTCCGAACATTCTGTTCGCTTTTTTGACTGCCACTGCATATCTCTGCCGATTCAGTCCTCATCTCCTTGCTGAGATGGCCAAGAAAGAGGGCCAAGATTCTCTGATTTGGACACCTGTCCTGCTAGGAACTGGACTGGGACAGACCACCACATAAGCCATACAGTCACAGAATGGCTAACAATTTTCTCCCCACCAACCTGGGCTACCTGTGAGCTGGTAACCAGAAGGCGAAAGGCTACACATCCCATTACCAATCTCATGAGCAACCCAGTCTCCCAAACACAGACAAAAATATAAATAAACTTTAAATTCTTCAAAAAGCACCTGCAGAGGAACAGGCTTGTGGCTGCCATTCTGGATTTGCTCCAGCTAAGTTGTGAGTCCCTGTGGCAGCTTTCAAGCTCTTAAAGGTTTTCTTTCCCATTCCAAAAGCAAATCACATTTCCAAACAGGTTTTAAGAATTGAAAATGAAGCTTTAAAAGCAGCCTCAGGTATTCTTTCTATAGAAAGGGTGAATCCAAAATGACGGCTGCAAGCTGGTGTGGTGGGACTTTGCAGCTTCCACAGTCCAAGGAGTCAAGACACAGGTTGGTTGTATTTTTAAAGCTTCAGATCTCTATGCAAGATTGCAAGCTAAGAATCTGTCAAATTTGAGTTCAATTCCCTCTGGTTCCTTTCTCCTGGTATGAGAACAGATTGAGGACAGAGAGTGAAACCATCCCTCTTCCCTTAGACATTTTAGGCCATTACTTTATAAGTATGGCAGATCAGGGATCAATCTGGACCATTACTTAATTTTTGATGACAGACTTCTGTTGTTTAGGGCATACCAGTTTGAATCCATACCAAACAAAAAGGCTTGTTTACACTGTAAGAAAGAGACTATTTTCCAAACATAGAAAATTGGCATTTTTGGACTGTATGAAGCCTAACGTACACTAAACTAAAAGAAGGAAGGAAAAAATAAATTAGAAATTTGACACAAAATAAAAATGCAAATTGTTAGCATACAATAACAGCACTGCCACACAAATGCATAGTGAAGATGTTAGGTAAGATATCCAAAATCTACCTTTTGGTTTTGAATATTGTTTTGAACAATAATATTGTATGAAAACCTAAATTATTATTGATATCCTTAGGAATTACTGTTTGATATGATCCAGTTCATGAGGAATACTACCAAATAAGATATTTGAAGAGGGGCAGAGGGAAGCAGCAAGAATGTTTGTGTTTAAATTCAAATGTATGGTTGTAATTAAAAAAAAAAATTCTGTAGTGATAACTGCCCAATTACTTTTGCATTAGGCAAAAGCATGAAAAGAGAAAGTGAAATTACTAGAAATTGACTACTCAACTTTTCTCGTGTAAGTGGACAAATAAGTAAACAATCAGTGTTAATGATGAAAAATAAAATTAGATCTGTAAAATTCTTTTGTTAAAAAATAACCCAAACCATTATTAGAGACTTAGGGCATGTCTGCACTGCACACTTCTGGCAGTGGTGTACAGAGTATGTGTAGCTGCACTCCGCAGCAAAAAGCAGGCTGCGCTCACACTGTTTTGTGTAACTATACACAGCAGCGAAAGGCTCTGGCAGGGGAAGACAATGGGGAGCTTCTGGAACCCATCCCTGTCGCTTCCCCCATCTAGAGCCTCTCTCTTCTGCCAGAATCCTTCATGACAGGCTCCACATACTGAGGAGGCAGCAGGACACTACACTACTAAAAACAGGAGCATAGACACTGCTTGAATGTGTAGAGAACCATGTAGGGTCCAGGCATGTCTCTATTCTACTTACCTATGCAATGCCTCACCATCCACACTGGCTATTTATAACCATGCTAGGGAGCACGCAATGTGTGTATTTATATGCCACTGTAAGGCATATGCAGTGTAGACATAGCCACAGGCTATTTGTGTCTTAAAATTAGACTGTCTATCCATCCGCCCAAATCAGACATATCCCTTTGAACAGACACTTTTCCTAAGCACACTAACAGCTCATCATGAGAGCCTGTAAGGATACGTGATATAAATATAAAGGCAGTATATATAATAGCTGTTTGCAACAGTCAGTTGGAGTGAGGCTATCTTTTTCATCCTCCCCTATTTGGTATAAACTTTCTGTATGCGTCTGCTCCCTTTGCCTAGAGAACAAAACAGTGGAGATGTTTAAAAACAATACAAAACTCTTCCCTGTGGATTGAATGAAATGTTAAAATTGCAACTCCCATGGAAAACAGGGGACTTTAAATAAAATACAAAGAGTAGTTAAGTAGCTTGCTAATGCATTTGGTCAGAGATGCATCAATACTGTCATTATAAATGTAACATGTTTTGAGGGGGTTTAACATGTTCAAGCTGAGGCTACTTACATATTTGTAATCTAGGACAGTGTTTCTTCACCCCTACCCTCAACACCCACAAGAAGAAAAGAAGCAGGTGCTTCGGGAACCATCAGGATAGGGGCAGAATGATATTTATAGCTCTCCTTTCTTGCTTTGCCCTCTAACCAAGGAGGGTTCCATGGAATGCTCTTCAAAAGACCTTGTTTCCCTGCTCAAACAAGTGTGTTTTTTACCTTGGTGTAACTAACATGTGCGAGCTATCGTGAGGTAAAAACACAGTGAAGATCAGGCACTTCAGTTTTACCGCAAGGTAAACTCATCACAGTCAACCAGTGAAAGGCTTGCACTGCAGTAAAACCAAAGTGCCTAGGGATAGCTCATGCGTGTTAGTTACGCCAAGGTTAAAAAGGGTCCTTTTTTAGCAATGAAGACAAGGCCAAAGCCTACTGAGGCCACCATTCCATCTGCCAAAGGGTTTGCTGCAGAGAGGTGTGATGTTTTCCTTTCCTTTCTCTCCCCAGGTGCTAAGTAGATTATAAATCACACAGCTTTTCAACACAATTGGCTGTACAAGTTACATGTGTTAAAACAAAACAAGTACTCTTTTAAACCTGTACATAAAACAGTCATAGCATGAAAAGAAAAGAAAAACTAGAAGAATGATTAGCCCAGTCCTTGTACCTATGCCCACCTCCAAATTTTCTGATGCTTTTGAAGGTTACATAACTTGGTCAGTCTCGCATTTTTCTAAATGTCTACTGCAGCCTGCACCAGGGTCTCCATGTTGGGGATGACTGTTCAGGTCCCAAGATCCTCTGGTCAGAAAAAAATGGGAAGAAAGCACTTCATATTTCACTAGCTTCCTACCTCATACCTATCTCATAGAGCTGGAAAGACCTTGAAAGGTCATCAAGTCCAGTCCCCTGCCTACATAGCAGGACCAAGTACTGTCCCCTGACAAATTTTTTGCCCCCAATCTCTATATGGCCCCCTCAAGGACTGAGCTCACAACCCTGGGTTTAACAGGCCAGTGCTCAAACCACTGAGCTATACCCCACCCCCCCACCTGCAAGAATAGATCTTGTTTGCCCAGCTACAACCATGCAGGCTTCTTAGAGAACTGAGGAAGGGAAAAGAATTCTCTCTCATACACACAACGTCTACTGCAAATGCAGTAACTAGTTTTAACATATTAAAAATCTTAATATTTATTAACAGTAAATGCTGGTCCATCATTTTTACATTATGGCAATGAAACAAACTCAGAGGATAGCATAGCCATCCTTAACTTGCCCAACTATGACCAGCATTCCAAAGGTCTCTGATCAGTGGATGTAACCGACTTTGTAAACTGCCATACCAATACAGTTTGAAGTAGCACATCGTACCACAACTTTTACAACATTATTTAAATATGTTGTGTTTACTATTACACAGTTCCTTTTGAACAAAAAAATCCTAATTTATTAAAATTAAAGCCTAATAACTCTGTTCTAAGTGAAAAGGAAAAACTAAATTAATGTCACTTTCTACTTCTGAAATCTCCTGTGTACAATGAAAAAAGTTATCACCCACAAAAGCAGCCAAAATGCATTTATGTGAACAGGAATAACTATCTAAAACAGATTCTCGTAAACCACATTAAACATAAACCAATTCTAACTGCTTTCTGGTTCTGACACTGTATTTGAAATACCAGACTGGGGGCAAAGGGAAAACAAATTCCAAACACAACACAAAACCACATTGCACAATTACTGAATGGGAACTTGTAGTCATTACTTTTGTATAATCCCAGATTTCTTCCCACTTCGAAAGGCATATTTTAAAAACACATTTAACCTTCCCACCCTCATTTCAAAACAAAGATCAAAGAAAACCAGTTTGGATGGATACCTTCTGCATCTTATGCAATACAGATTTAGACATTACACCTCAGAACTCCAGCCGTTACTTCAGCACCCAGCAGTCCAAACATTATTTCAGTCCTTTGAAGCCGATCAAATGGTATCTTCCATTTGCAAGTAACACTTCTGTAGTCAAAGATCTTACTCCAAGGAAATGTTAATGTAAAACCACTCAGACTGCAGAGACATACATACACTCCTGGAGGCAGACTACAAAGGTGTTTAGAAGTCCATGTAACACCATTATGGAAAGCGTCAGCTTAGTAGCTGTCATAAACACTTCATAATCACTCAGATGCAAACTGGACTGCCTGCAGCACATTATTTTATTATGTGCTGAATAGGGGTCCAACTGAAGGAGGAAAGAAAGCACAATGCTACAGATGATAGCCTCGGTGCACAACTTTTCACTTCAGTTTTGGGATTGTTGCTTCTTAAAACAGAAAGGGCTTCTAAATAAAATCTTTCAGATTTCTCTTTTCACATTTCTTGAGCTAGCAAGCTAAAAATAGCAGTGTGGACATTGCAGCATGGGCTAGCTGCCCAAGTACAAGCCAGCCAGACCCCGAGGGTCCTTATTAGGGTGGCCAGCCTGCACCACTGTCCACACTATAAAGACTACACTGTTATTTTTAGCATGCTACCTGAAGCCAAGGTAACATGCGTCTGTTTACCCACTCTAGGAGGCACACCCCCAACTGCACAGTAGCCAGACCCTAAGAGGACGTAGAAAGAATACGTATATAGAACATACGCTATTGCCAAGTGAATGGCATAATTTTGTATATAAAGTCACTTTGTCGAACTGCCGATTCGTTTTGGACCTGGACCCTGAACAGCAATAGGAAGAGGGTAGACAAGCGTAGATTATGCTACGTCCATTGTTCTTGGAAGTCTCATATAAATCCTCAATCCACAGAACAT
Organism: Dermatemys mawii; assembly: GCA_007922305.1. Lineage (NCBI taxonomy): Eukaryota > Metazoa > Chordata > Testudines > Dermatemydidae > Dermatemys > Dermatemys mawii. The sequence continues at coordinate 5,599,197 of ML677374.1, forward strand.
CAAGTTTAGAAAAAATTATCTAACTGGGAAATCGAACTAGGGATACCATGAATGTCAAGGAAAACATTCCAACATTAAATTGTTAAACACGTATAAGTGGGCAATATTGTTCATAGAATTTGCAGCTACACAATCCCTGGCTGTGGTCTTATCAGATCTCACAAGCTATATGGATAGGAGGCCTCAAAGAAAACCCTAGATGCTGCAGAAAATAGGGATGGTCATAACTGGTATTTCTCCCCACACTCCCCATGTCAGTGAAGACTTAATTTCAATCAAGAATACATACCACTACCACCAGCCCAGTTATGGAGCTGACATAATTAATCAAATTCCCACTCAACCAAATCCCTTTGTATAAACAAGCACCCTTCTCATCCCACAGCATATAAATCTTATTGACCAAAGTGACAAAGAACTGATCCCAAAGAAACCACACTGGACTTCTCCTTTGTAATATATTTAATCCATGTCCTGAAATTTATGATGGGCCACTCCAGCACCACAGAACACAAATTAATTAATCAGGAAAGTCTGTGTTCTGACTTTGGAGATCTAAAAACTTCCAAGTGACACCACACTCCCACATAAATGAAGCATACAAATAGCAAACAATTTTTCCACATTTGCTCCAAAAGTATTTCCCTCTTTCCTAGTGGCTGCAGGAGAGCGGATACCCTTAAGTACTGCAAACCTCCTGACATTTATCCCAGCTACAATGGCTCATATTGTCAAGACACTTGTATCAAATAGCACCTACAGATAACCCATCTTGAACTCATCATGAATCTGCTCCAAAGAGTCACTTTTCTGAGGCTGCAAAGCAATGAATGTCACTTTAATTCAGAGACTAGATTCATACATGGTCACAACACAGTTTGCCATTTTAGAGCGTGTTACTTTGACATCTCATGCCCTGCTCCAAGCTGAGCAGTCTCAAAGAGGGGCACGAAGTCTTCAGAACACCCCTTTATTTCATTTTAGGCCACCTCCGCTTGTGTATCAACTTGAACACATTCTCAAGCCCAGAAATAACTTTCTGAAAGCTAGTGAAGGGCTTCCTTGTGCAAAAATAGATCATATCAATAGGGGTTTGTGATTTCATAGTTTCACTTTTTCTTAGTATTTATTATAATAAACACATTCTTAATAAAAAGGAACAACAAGAAATAGAAAATATTCCATTGTGAAATGCACTGGAAAAAAAATGTAGACTGGCTGGTGTGAAGACTGCTCTAGTGACAGAGGAGACAAGGAATTAGTAGTTATATAACATTGTTTGGCCTAACTATGGTACCTCCAGGCAAAACAACACAAAACTTTCCTCCCCCAAAAGGAGGGAAATAGAGTTCTCCAAGACACTCCAATGCCACCCCTCTTGTCCTCCCCCTACACATAAGACCCCATCTCATAACAATCTTCCCCTTGGTTATGAGTATAGATGGCTTCTTTCAAAGACACTCATTTCTTCAGCTACAGAGGGTCAACTGAGAATGATGCAAGGTACTCTCCCACCTCATGCCCTGGGCAAGACATTACTATATCAACAGAAAACCGATCCCTTGCCAGATGAAGATCCAAACTCTATCTCTTCTATTGTAAACTAACCCAGATTAGTCCAATGCCACACAACAAGGGGTGTGCCTCGATACACTTTTCACTGAACACTTGTCTGTTCAAATAAATTCATTAGAGAAAATTCAAGGAAGTTATGTTATAGAAAATCTTTAACTTAGATCAGTGTTATTATCTCTATGCATTCTTACTTATTTGTCCAGAATCCTGTTAGGATTGCTGGTTCTACTGAAGCTGTACTATATTTTTTAGTTCAAGATCTTAGTGACACCTAATGTTTGTTCCCTGTAATACACATGACGAATAAAGCACAGGGATTTTTGAAAAGGTTTAAATACTCACTTTTTGAATAAGAATATTTTCAAGTTTAAAAAGTTTTAATTGTATACAAAAATTATTTTGCATGCTAAATTCTTATAGTATATACTGTAACTTCCTTACTCAAGAAGTAAACAACCAATTTGGTTTTTCTACAAACATATACTTCTTTTATTAAAGTTTAAAGACAAAAATACAGCAGCATCCAAATGTTCCATTCTGCTTCATTCAAAATACAGTCCTGAATGTGAGAAACAACTGTAGTTCCTCAGGAAATCAATAAAAATATACAAATTCCACATGTATTACAGTAGGATACATTAGGGCCTTTTATTTTACACCACCACCGTTGAAACTGCGGGCTCTGAACTTTCTGAAAAAGGTTTTCTTCCTCTTTAGCAGGAAAGACAAATTGCGAGAAAAATTCCAGTTCTGTCTCCCCCTGTAAAACCAAATTGTTAGTCCTTAACACAGCTCCCAAGCTGCTGTGCAAAGGTACTTTCAAAGAGAAAATGAAATTCCATTTCATTTCCTAAAATGTAGCCTGCTGCATAAAAACTACTCTCTTTCTCACCCAGGGAGGGATGAAAAGGAGAAATATTTTCCAGAAAGGCTCTGTATTCTCCAAAGAGAAGAATTTCATCCAGTATGCTCACTGGGTTTATTTTGAAATATAAAGTGTTGGGCACACTAGATTTTACGAGTTAAGAATTTTATCACATACCATACTAAACTTTATTCTAAGTTCAAGAAATTTGGGCGAAATTTCCCAAATTAAGTCCATGTGCTCAAACCATTCTGAAACACAAATTACATGTTATGGATGACAGAATAAAATTAAATCCATATGCACATACAGACTTCAATAAAATTAAAATTGCAAATCATGTACATGACACACACATTGTGATTGTAAAATGGTATTAATATTGTCATGCTTGCATTCCTGGGAAATGTAAGTCCTTTTAATAATTTTTCATGTAACAGTTGAATTTACCCTTCTTCCTTATGGGGGAAAGAAGTCCACCATATCTATAGGATATTAACTTCTCTGTAACATTACACCCTGCTCCAAATCAAAAAAGTATCCAAAAAATCCCCCAAACCTCAGATTTAAAGTTAGGTAGTTTAATTTAAGAAAATTTTACACCAAAAATTTAATTTTTGGTGTAAAATTTAATATTTTACACCAAATATTAATCTTATGTTAAACCATTTTACACATACAACATATGCCATAGCCTTCTACTATTTAGTTTATAGTAAACTATACCATATATAGTATATAGCTAACTCTATAAAGAATTAGATATGGCATAAAATCAGCATCTCCAGGAGGCTTGTTTTCTGAAGACAGAGTTATTATGTACTTACAGGTATGCTCCAGATCTGTATTCCATCACTGTACCCAATCATTAGCAGCAAAGGTGGTTCATTGCCCGTGCTATGTATCTCATGAAATTCCATATTCCTTGATGTATCTAAATTGGATTTAAATATCAAAGCAAACATTAACTTAGGACAAATTATGTTTAATGCCTAGTATACTGGATACAGTTTTCAAAATCCATATTCATATTACAATTAAAGGCACAGCAATGTGCTTTTTAATCCTTAACTCCTATAACTGAAAAAATAGTGAAAAAATGTTCCTTTAGACACAAGGAATAAGATCTGTAATTAGAGTTTTATTTGAGAGGGTACAAAATACCAGTTTAGAAGGAGTGATGATGGGAAACTTCCTACACAACGTAAGAAAGGAGGCTATGACAAGATGACTCAGAGGCCTTTGTCATTCCTACCTTCTGAGATTATTAGCATACGATCAAGTTATTTTTCTATAAGCACCATGAAATTCTAGAAAAGCTCCTCTTCACATTTCACAGTTACTACTCTGAAGCCAAGTTTACAAAATATATACAGTCTACAGTACTCTGCTACTTAAGAGATTTAGCAACAGAAATTATTAGTGCATTTAGAAGGAACAATTGAGTACACAGAGAAAAGAGAGAGATCAGTGATTTCTTCTTCAGTACGTTTTCAGAGGTACTTTGTCTATTTAGGAAAAGAGAAGTCTTTTTACAGAGCAAATACAATCATCTGTAAGCTATGTTACTGTCAATTCATGTAATGCTATCATATGGACAAATCAGAAGAAAATCACAGAGGAGCAACAAAATAATAATTACAACAAGGATGACACTTACAGCACTTTGATGATCAAAGTTTTTTTACACAATTTTATTTAATGCTCACAACACCACTCTTAAAAAGGTAATTTATATAAAAACATGAAAGTGCTATAAGAAATATATCATGACAGACATATTCTTTTATTGAGCTATTCTTTTCCCTCAACGATATCAAAGAGGATGAGGTAGGTTACTGCTCATCCGCCTTGCCAGCTCTCTATTGCTGGGTAACACAAGAGTCTATTATGACACTGCACCCATTCAATATGTGTGCATGAAGCCACTGGGAGAGATAATTAGGTGATTCAGGCTACAAACTTACGAATACATGGATTACACTCAACCCTGTATTTTGATTTCAACTGATCTGGATAGTGAGGGGGCCAAGACGCTTCAGTTTTGTAGGATTAGTGAGGTAAGAACATTCCAGAACAAAGTTCACTCATCTTCAAAGCACATTTCAAGAAATTTGCTGAGCAAAATTCACTAAGGATTTCACTATTCATGCAGGATTTTACACAGTAGTGATCCATTCCTGGTTAGTATGGAGGAGTAAAGGAGTTCTGTTTGAGCCAACCCTTGTCTATACTGTAATTTTTGAATTTTGCTAGTTTAAAATTACTGTATATGGGCCCAAAAGAGACAGAAATAAAACTGAAAAAAGGAGATAAAACCATACCATTTAAGTCTGCATTTTCAAATCTGACCCAGATTATTTTTTCTTTTTCTTCTGTCAGCGGAGTACCACTGTAGGCCTACACAAAAAAAAGAGAAAGGTTGAAAGAAAATAAACAAAGTATAACATCTTTATTTTTTGTTCTCTATATACGTCACATGGGGTAATGCAAGGAAAACAAGAATTGTTGCATATATCTTATGCCCTTGGTATTTCTGGGAAGTTTTGAGAGGAGTGGTTCCCTGGTCAACACATTTCATCTTAAACATAATTCAACTAGTGTAGCAACACTTATTAAAGTAAAAGTGGCAAGACAGATAACCACAGACCTGCCAGGTACAGGGAATAAAAGCCAACTGGTTTCTAAGAAACAGAAACCTTGTATTAAATTGGACAAAACAAAAGATAGTTGTTTCTATAATCTTTGGTTTTATCAATTTAAACTATTTGTAACTAGAATAAAAAAAGGATCTTTAGAGAGAGGTATGTTTATTCTTAATTCCTTTTTGACCCACTTAAACACTTTATAAGCAAGGCTGAAAAAAATAGAAGCCTTTCTTTCTTATGAAGCTCATTCCTACTGTGACATTTAATTATATACCTATGATTTTAATATAACCAAAATATTTAAGTTTGAAAGAGAATGCACTGTAACTCAATCAAAGCAGATTCATACTTCAGTTAAATATATTCTACAGATGTCCCTAAAGAGATGGGCACAAAGAGAAATTTGAATGATGTTTCTTGGTGTTTCTAGACAACCTAAGTTTTACAGTTCTCAGGAGAAATTGCAGTGATCAGAATATGAGTTACTGAGGAAATACCATTGTTGCCAATTGAATTATTGCAAGGTACTGTGCAGTATTTTGGATTAAATTTGAAAAGAACTTGCATAATCACCATGTGCATGCTGGACAAAGAATAATATGCACTCAAAATGTAAATAAAAATTAGTATTTTATAAACAAAGCATGTTCCATGCTTACAAGGAAAATTGACTTGTAAACTATGACTGAGAATGCATCTTTTTAACTATAGAGAAAAAATATCTGAGAATAAGAACAGGAAAAACCCAACAATTCTTTCAATAGAAGTTTAACTATCCTTACTTTAACACCATACCTTGAATCACAACATGAAAAAATGCATTTGGCAAATTACTAATAGTCAGAACTGTCAGTGGGAAACTTTTCCTAACAGAAGTCAGGGTGCACCAATTTCTTTAACAAAAAAAGTCCTAGCTTGTATAATTAACTATCATTATTATTAACTGATTCTAGTTACGAATCAATGCAATGTTGCCTTCCTGAGAGTACAGGTAAACAGTTACAGTTCCTCTACTACCATCCACAGCTTTCCCAAATACCAGGAGCATGAAATTTATCCCACCCTGATCAGTTTCAGCCTGCTACTTAGAACCCTGTGGGCAGCAGTAAAGTGACCATTGCCATATCAATTCATTCTGCAGTTACTTGGGAAAGCTAGAAACAACAGAGCACAAAAGGACCAGGGCTATTCTTAGGGAAGAATAACCCAAGATATGAAGACTGGGGGCGGAAAAAGCAGAATGATAGATTCACGTGTTCCTTCCTCTCACAGCAGGCTGGAGAAGGGGTAAATTAGCAAATCTTCTCCACTCAGCAGCAACCTGAAGGTGCTGAGGCAAGTGGAGAAAGGAAGAGAGGAAAAGAAAAAGAAGAAGAAAAAAGAAACCCCTCTTTCTCCTTTCCAGCAAATGTTCAAACTGCAAAACAGGCAGGTGTGTATGAAACTTTCCTGATGCCTACTAGCCAGACACTGACAGAAAAACATACAAGTTCCTAACAAATATCAGCATGGTAGGTGTCTGAGAAATTAGGAGGGTTGGGCTTCCAGCAAAAGTGTTGTCTGTCTACCTCACAAGTAGGCCTCTGCCTCTCATTGTACCACTGCCACATCTTTAAGTAGGCAGAAAATTTAACCCTCTCTCGCTAGTACATACATTTTTGACACACTGACACATTTTTCAAGCCGTGTTTTTAAATACTTTGACCAGGACTTTGAACTGACTAGTGATTTTGCATGCCCAATTGGAAACACCTCAAAGGCACCTGATTTTCAGAGAGTATACACTTTCTGAAAGTCAGGCCCTTTTAAGGTGTCTAAGATGAATGAACAAAAAAAAAAATTAAAGCACTCAAAATTACCAGTCAGCGACTTTTAAACATTTTGGCCTTTGTTCTTTGTATAAATTGGACCAAAATATCACTATCTAGCTGCAACTTACTTATATCTATTACTAGCATGGAGAAGAGAGTGGGGGTTTTTTAGCCCCTTACCTGTGGCACAACATCTTGAAGAAATGTAACAACGCTTTCCATATATGACTGTTCCCTGGAAAAGAAGAGTCCTTAATTACTATGTGAATCCAAATACAGACATAAATGCACTATTACATATCACTGGGGGAAATGATGCAGGCTATGTCTTGGTTTAGATTATCTGCAAAAGAATGATTGGCAATTAACTGCACAGAAAATTTGCCTTGACTGGTGGGAAAACCTCCAGTTCCAGTCTATATGGTTTCGTTACAAATTTGTGAGGTTACATTTTGGTTTTCACGCTGCACACCTACTCAACTGCATTTCAAATGTCCCCAGTTATTCAACTAAGAAAAATACAGTGTTACCCCCTGATGGTGTGTAATTCAAGGTATAATAGAATTACAAGCACTTCGGGAATGGAGGCTGTTCAAAGCTCTGAAATGTTCGTAACTTTGAACAAAATGTTATGGTTGTGCTTTTAAAAGTTTCCAATTGAACACTGACTTAATACGGCTTTGAAATTTTACTCTGTAGAAGAAAAATGCTGCTTTTACCCATCTTAATTTAAATGAAACGGGGCAGAAACCATTTCCTTACCTTGTCAAATCTTTATTTTAAAACTTTCCCTTTAGTTTAGTACTTTTATGTTTAACATGGTACTGTATTGTATAGTATTTGCCTTTTGGGGGGGCAGGGGAGGAAGGGGAGTCTCTGATGCCTGATTGTGTACGCCCAGTTCCAAATAAAACATGTGGTTGACTGGTCAGTTCGTAACTCTGGTGTTCATTACTCTGAGGTTCTAGTGTACTACACAATATCCATAAAGTATGGAAAATTTGGCACCCAATTACTTAATAAACTGCCTTTCCCACACTGGTCACAAAGTAAGGGCACTGAAGTCTGTAAAGGATTAAGAAGCCTCTATCTGTCACGTGTCAGGGCAAAGCATAAAAGGAAGGGAAAGTTGGGTCAAAGAAGGAGGTTGTGTCCTCTTCCCTCCTGACTGGCTAAAGCCTTTGGGAATTACTCTTCAGTGTTTTTCATTTGCTTTTTGTTTTGTGATTGATTTGTGAACAACAAGCCCTGAAGAACGGGCATTAAAAGACTAATAGCTGAAACATTATTTCTCTTTCTGGGCTGGGGAAACTACCCATTGGCTTACATATGCTAAGCATTACCATGAAGTTGAGAGGCTAGAGATTTCTACTATCTGTTCCCGAGATAAAGCTGGCTAAGATTAGTGGGAAGGCATTTTCAGTAGAGGTCTTACGCTGTGGAACTCATTCCTCTTGGCAAGTCATTATCAGCTGCAATTTAGAGTGCTGTGGTGTATAGTGCATGGCGCATTTGTTCTGATAGCTTTTAACTAAGGCTTTTATTAAGGTATCTTACACAAGAGAGAGGTGAGTCTCTCAGATATGCTGTGTAGCTGCTGAGCAACAAAATATGTGGACTGACCACATGAGGCTGATGATATCTTTGCATAACGCTAGTCACCTAATTTAACAACAGACATATTCAACTGCTCAGATAATTTTTAAGAAGATAGTGATGATTCTTAATTTTATTCAACTAACTCTCTGCATCCAACAACTTTGACATACTTCAGATTAATGATTATTTTGGTACATATTCACTCTGTTTTAACATAACTACTTAAGCATTAAGTCTAGAATTACCAATAAAAGCAAATACAAGTTGTTTCCACTACTGCCCTTGCTTCTGCAACAAATAAATCCAGATTCCTGCTACCAAAAGGCTCGGCCACTTTCCTTCTAAATAGAACTGTGTAAATATCTTGTCCACATAAATGTTGGTGACATTCAGTACTCGAAAGTCTTTGTTCTCTTCAATCATGACAGCACTAGGGGAGGAGTTTCTGCATACGCTTTTATAACAGGTCAGTCCTACAACTCCATGAGCATCAGTTCTAAATATAACAAGTTGCCTGCTCTGTGAAATGAAGGCAAATCTGAAAAATTGTTCCTGAAGGTCGAGAAATGGTTTATGCCAGACCAAAACTAACAAATGTGGATAAAAAGATTACTGAGCTAAAGAGAGTTTATCCTAGTGGTTAGAGAAGAGCACTTTAAGACAAGACTCGCGCTTTCTATTCCTGATTGACTCCTTGCGTAATCTTGGCCAGGTTATGATCTCTGTCCTTCTATAAACTTGTCTATTCTACAGGATAATTAAAACATAATTAATGTTTATGTATAATAGCCTTAACAAAAGGGTGGTAACGTCTTCATTTCATAAATGTGTGTTGATGCTTTCCAAAGTATATCTCCAATGAGAAAACTAAGCAGGCATGCTTTGGAAATGTTTTGTTCAATGTATGTGCACTAAACCACTCTTGGAAAGAAATTAAGCAATGGTTAACTAACAGAATGCTGAAGGCTCAGAACTTCTGAGACAATTTTCTCTTTGATGTACTTGTTTAAAAGAAAAAAAAAACTATGAAACATCTAATTAGTTTTTAGCAGGGTAATTGATAAATCAGTAGTTGAAGTACGTCTCAAGCTAGCTTCTCTTTTGTATATGCTTCTCTTGTTTTTGTGGATTTTTAATACGTTCTGCCATTTGTTTGATAACCTAGTTCAAAATGAGAGCAGGAGGTTCAAGTCTGTAGCATGCTACCCAAAAAAATCAATTCTGAGATGAAAGATGAGTGATGTACCCACACCTGAGACATGCAGGTTGGGAAAACATAACCTGGAAAATAATCACCACACAAAAAGCACATTATCAAATATTCTTATCAAGCTTTTCTTTTTAAAATTACTGTTTTTCCAGAGAACAAGCTCACTCCATAGAACAGGTTACTACAAACAGAATTGCATTTGACAACTCTTGTAAGTAAAGTACAAGTTGCCAAAACACACGACATTGCAATACCATAGCAAAAAAATTAGTCAGTAGCATAATGGCACCAATGAGAAAATTTCACCCATTCTACTACAAAAAAAAGTATGGCAGGCAAAGCCAAGACTACCCAAGTTTTCTGGTTACTCTAACTGAGGTCGTTCACCATTCAACCACTGACATTGGAAGGTAACCTAGGGAGACCTGGCAAAGGTAGGGAAGTCTGTTATGCACTGTTTTGGAGGGACATATGTAACTATCTTTTTTTTTAAAAAAAAACAACAACCTTCATTATACTTGTCTTCTCTGTTTTCCTGACAAGCATAGGGTTAGCAGTGTACCAGCGAGCGGTACACTGAAATCCCCAACAACCCCACTTACTGAGGCAGTGCAGATAACAGAATCTTTTTACCTTTTAATATAAAAATGGAACAGAGAGAGACAGCAGTGGGGAATGCAAGGGAAATCTACAAATGCCCACTAAGCACAAGTTTGTTATGACTCAGTTGTATCTAGTGTCGAGTTTGTTTAGCAAGTAACATATGTTTTGCAATCTTTTATTTATTTATAAAGTGTTCAATCAACTACCCTGTAACTTGTAAGCTTGGTGAACATTTTGGCCTACCAATCTCAAATGTATTGCTTTCAAAGAGAATGCCTGCTGTGTATAATCCTGTAAATCTGGGAAGGGGCATTTATTTACTTTCTTTTGCTGGAAAATACTGAGCACAACAAAATTACTGTTTAGGACAAGAACTTGCTGCTGATTTTGAGAGGATCACATTAGTGCCATGTACTTGTTGTACAGGAATATTCTAGGGATTTCAAACAAAGGTAATGGGACATTTTCTAAAACATGCTTACGTGACAGCCTGTGGGCGAACCACAACTCCCCCTGTACATCGGCTAGGGCGGCGAGGAGATTCTGTTGCCATCGTTGCTCTGCATATACCTATGGGCAGTAGATTTTTTTAAAATAATCATTTACAGGAAAATGTTTATTGATGTTAGTCAATTTCTCTAGCTAGGATGACTGTAAGCTCTTCAAGAGGAGGAACCACTCCCTCAGATACATCTAAATCACTATACCTACCTCCAGCACTGTTTACATAAATCTCTGTTTATTCAATACCCCAATCTATACCACAGAAAAAGGGAAAACAAAATCTTGCATGATAAAATGAGTTTTATTTCAAGAAACCATGTATTATGTAAACTGCACATATACACCAACATCTTAGGAAAATATATAATAACAAATTTTATAAATATACTAACTGCATTACACCAAGTCGAGAGCAGCATTTCATCATGAGATACTGATCAGGAAGAACACACACACAAGTTTTAGAAATATAGACTTTAATCACGATGAATATGTTCCTGGGAAACAGGACATTCAGTAAGTAATCACAATGGATAGGGTAAAAACCAATGCATAAGATTTCACTAAACAAAAGCATTCTGCTTTTAGTTGTTCAGAACAATTCAGATCAGTTCTCTTATGTAGAAAAACAAAACAGTTTTACCCACATGGCAAAAAGCACTGACCAGACACCAGTAATTATGACAGGTCCTAATCACACACCCCTCCCAACAGCTCCTATCATCCAATTAGCAATCAAGCAACAACAAAACAACAATAGTTGAATCTGGGTCACTGCAACCACATTAGGCAAGGTAGTAGTCATTATTTAGTGTTGTGTGTCTGCGTGGTACTTTGTTCAGAACATAAAAGACTTGAGATCAAATCATGACCCCACTGAAGACAATGGGGTCAGGATTTCATCCATGTTCCAAGCCTTTTACAGTTTAAGAGACACGGAGGAGAGGAATTGTTCTGAGCCCAGTGGTACCAGTCAGGGCCTACTGTCATTCAGCCATCAGCACTGTTACCTGCAATAGAACTCCAGCTCTTGTGCCACCAGAGTCCCAGGGTGGAAGAGAGCCTGAAGTGCACGGCTACTGGGAATCACCAGTTCAGTCTTGAGAAAGCCCGCGGGCAGTTCTTGAGCTGGGAGACTGAGCCTGACCAACCTCGCAAACTTGTGACCTCCAAATTGCCACCCAGATATCACAGCTCACCAGACCAGTCCAATTCATTTTACTCCTCTTTACTCAGATACCTTCATTTTTCCCCTGTCTTTCCCCTCACCTTATCCCTCCCTTCCTCTACCCCTGCACATCCCTCTATTACATCCCTCCCATGTCCCTTTCCCAGACCCTTCTCCTTGCTCTCCCAACCCCCATCACCCTCTGCCTCCCATCCCTCTCTCCCACCCCCCTTCCTGCCATGCCCCATCACCCCACATCCTCCTTTCCCAGCCCTTCTCCTTCCTTCCCTGTCACCACCCTGGCTGTTCCCTTTCCTCCTTACTGCCATCACCCCTCCCCAGATTCTTCCCCTTCCTCCCTGTCCCTACAACCCTTCCCGAGACCTTTCCTCCCTGCCCCATCCCCCTCTTGCCCTTCTGCCCCTTCCTCCCCTCCCTTCTCTCACCCCATCCCTTCCTCCCCTCTCCCTACCACTCTTCTCCAGACCCCTCCCCCTTTTCCACCCCTGCTCCCTCCTCCCCCTTTCCCCCCGATCCCTTCCTCCCCTGCCCCTTACCCCCTCCCCAGACCCTTCGCCTTCCTCCCCTGCCCC
>ML677374.1:5611782-5662580 GCA_007922305.1 Dermatemys mawii
CTGCCCCTTACCCCCTCCCCAGACCCTTCGCCTTCCTCCCCTGCCCCGCCCCCCTCCTCTACCAATCTCCCCCCCACTCCCGTTTCTCATCTCCCCCCGCTCCCGTTTCTCATCTCCCCCTCCCCAGCCCCCCTTACCTGCTACGTTGCTCCTTCGCCCTGGCTCCTCACTGACAGTATTTGGGACCCTCTCGGGGACTGACACCTAGCACCCGCTTACGCCAATAGCCAATCACCACGCCGGAGAGGCAGGACCCTCTGTCCTGTCACCCAATCCCACTCCCCCGTGATACAGCAGTGGGCGGGACACCGATGACATGAACGTCGCTTGCGCCGGCTCACTGGCCAGACTAGGTTGAGAAAACAGAGCTGCAGCCTGGGCCCGTTTAGTTTTGTTTACATCCAGATCTCGCGAGAGCCACCGTGAGAGCCCGACGCACGTGCAGGGAGGCAAAGCCCGGGAGCCTGTCAGTCACGGACCAAGGGCCAATCAGAAGAAAAGACCTTCAATCCCGGCCCTATCCAGGCGCTGCCGTCCGCTTCGTCGTTATGTAATCCCGGAAGTGGCCTGGCTGAGGCAACGACAGGGACCCAGCAGTCCCGTCGTGGGTAGGCGCCGCCCTGTCATGGGGGGGGGGAAGCGGGACGGACCGGGACAGTCCGAGGGGGAGGGGGATAAAGGCGGTGACGAGGCCAGGCTGAGACGGCCCGGGAACGGCACTGCCCTGCGGGCGGGATGAGACAAGGGGAGACCTGGCCGCGGAAACGGGGTGTCACAGGAGGACGCCCCCGACCCCCGACAGGGAGCTGTCCCGTCATAACGGGCCGGGCCGGCAGGGCCCGCGCCTGCTGGCCAGAGCCGCCCAAGACGCGTGTTTGGACGGGGCAGCGGTGGGGGTAACAACTCCAAGTCACTGCCCCCAAGACGGACCTGAACGAGCGTCCCAGAGGCCCTGGAGCCGCGCGGTGAATGAAGGCAGCCCCGCAAAATTGACCTGCGGGGTGGCGGCATCAGTTAGTAAGACCGGCTGTGGTGAGATCAGGGCTAAACTGGCCACTCTCGCTGCAGCAGCAGGCCCCGCGATTAGAGAATAGAGTCCTTCCCCCTACCACCAATACATTCCGCAATCACCCTCTGTGGGCACATGCTGCCTGCAGGTGGCAAACTCCATCTTCCTCACAACGGCCCTGTCCTGAGAGAGCTGTGCCAGCCAGCTTAGAAATAAAATGACATGCACAGAACAAGCAGTTGCATCAGCTGCCCTTACAATTACAAGATGACTGCCACTGTTGTTGCACCATGTGTCACCAATAGGAAAATTCATATAGAGAAACTGCAAATGACACCACCACACATTTCCATCATCCAGAAAGATTCAATTGTGTGATTACTGATGTACATCAGTTACAAGAGTGAATGGGAGTTAGGCCCTTGACAGAAAAAAAAAAAGAGGAGAGGGTCCCTAACTGGAAAAGATGCACTGTTTCTCAAATGTAGCTGCATGTGGGCACCAGAGACTTTCTTGCAGCCATAGTCTCCTAGGTGGGGGGAAGCAACAGCCCCTCTCCTAGGGCTGCCAGCAGAAAAGCTGGAGGAGAAAACAGCTTGTGTGAATTTCCCACCTTCCTAGAGGTGGTGGGGTTGGGCTTCAGCCCTTGCATGATGGGTGGTAGGCTCCAGCTATGGGCTCCATCCCCACACCCCATTCTCTACCCATGGGGGTTTTGGTTCCATTCCCTGGCTGTGAGGTGATGGGCTCTGGGCCAAAACTCACCTTTCCCAATTGCCCCTGATCGCTGTTGCCTCCATAAGCATCAGCTCATCCAGGGCCTAATTTGGGCCTAGGCTTGCCAGGACTGAGTACAGCTGCTATGAAAAGTTATATTTGTATGTTTGTTAATATCACCTTTCACAGCAGACTTACCCGCTAGCGAGTCTTTTTTAAAAAATAAAAAACAACAACAAAAGAAACTAAGAAAAAAGACAAGAATGTATAAAGCACCTTATTTGTGTTTCTATTCTGTTTAGGTGGAGTAAAGAATAGAGACAACTGTGAAAAAAAATTATTACTGAGTCTGCAAACAAATTACAATGATTTGGACATGTATATGTGGATTTTTATTTTTCTTAAAGTTAAGTATCTTAGGAAAAATTGTCAAAGAGGCCACCAGAAAAAATTGGTGGCCACACAACCACCAAAAATATATATATATCACCCCTTATACTGAGAGGTAGTAGGGCCTGCAGTCCCAAAGCTCTTTGAGAGTGGATGTAAGCATGCCCCTCAATTAACAATTGTCAGGATGCGTTAATCAGAAGCCCTCCACTTAAGACAAAAAGGGATTGTGAACTTTTCCAAGAGTTTGAGCTGAGGTGATCGTGATCTTTTGCTGAGTAGTGTTTGTGTGGGAAGGCAGAAGAGGAAAAGCAAGCAAGCAAGCTAGGCATTAACTAGTGAGTGCCATGGGTGATCCTAGAAAAACCTAGGCAGAGACTTTTTGTGTCTGTTCAGTAGGCTAAAGAGACTAGAGACTGTAAGCTAATACTGTTCCTGTTGTGCCTGGTTCTTCCTAGACTCAGAGATAACAGGATGGTGTAGAGTCCTTGTAAATAAACAAGATTGCATCCAAACAAATACCATACTCCCATCAATTTGTTACCAGCAAGAACATCCCCAAAGCCCCAAACTTTGAATAGACACTCAGGTCAAAGAGGGGCAATGCTTTTAACAAACTTGTCCTGTAGAGCAATATTAGATAGGTTTGGAGTTAGAATATTACAGGGACTCTTCCTTCCCAGCCTGAAGAAATGTTCACATGTTAAGTTCCTATATCGGTTAACTGTCCCACAATAGAGAGAGTTGCCCTTACAGAAAAAGACCTGGAGTTTTTGGTTGAATATGTTAGACTGCACAATGGTGACTTGAATCTCTCTCTCTCACACCACTAGTTGAAACACTCCTTGCACATACTATAATTTTGTTTCACAATGAAAAATGTTTGAAGGCTATGACTCAACAGGCCTAATTTGATTTAGTGCTGCCTCTTAACGAGACCTGTCAGCTGTAAATTTTATTTTTTCCTTATCCTGATTGATTAATTATGTGGAGACAAATGACATCAAAATAGGCAAAGCTGATAAAAGGGTAAGCTCTAGCTAGTTTACAGTAGTAAGCAAAATATATTCTAAAAAATGGTAGGGAATGATTGCTTTGGGGAATCTCCATTTGCAATTGCGAAAGTTTTATTGTACTATACTTTTCCCTTTCAGATAATTCTCTTTGCTTATTTTATTCAAAACTAAGAAAGTAGACATTAAACTGAAGACGACTGCTGCTGCAAACAGAGATAACTCAGCAGCCCTAGATGAGTACTATGGGAAACAGGAGGAAAGGGGGCAGTGAGGAAGGAGTGTCAGGGAAAAGAGGTCACACTTACCTGAGTGCACGTGCTTGATGATATATTCAAATTTTGCTTCAACATATATAGTCAGAAAGAAGTGAACATGTGCCAATGGATACAAAGTCTTTTTTATCAGTGTATTTGCATGTACCTTGTGATAGAGATTCACGTAATTCTTAATGTGTTACAGCCAGGTTTTCCTTGTGGGGAAACAAAGTCATCCTTTTAAAAAAAAAGACTGAACATCTCACCAGTCTTTCACTACAAACCTGTAGAGTCTTGTAGACTCGTGAAGAATTGTTTGAATTCCATGGCAGATAGGCAGCTAAGTAGGATCTATTAAAATGCTTTGAAATTTAAAGATAAAAAATGCAGTTATTTGCTTAACTAAAAATGGTTTACTAAGAATCAAAATTAAAACCAGCAATTAATATTTTGGACTTATAATATTACAGATCAGTAAGTCAAATATAGCTACTCAGCTGCTAGTTAAGAACTGCTTTTTTGTGTATAAATTTCTGTGCAACAGTAAAAATCATGATCCTAGCAAAAACTGTTAAGTATGGGTTACAATCCCATAGTATGAGAAATAATTTATTTTAAGGACCAATCCAGACCATACATTATTTATATCTAGAATAGATGTTGTTACATTCATTGGACGAAAGAGAATTACACATTTTCAGAAAGCCTATGATTCCATTTGGGGTTTCTGTAGCCATAGTAACATGTAGGTAGCAGAGCTAATTTTAGCCTGTGGTTTTATTGTTCCAGTATTAAAGAATTAAGTTCCAAAAATATAATCCTGGCCATTGATGTAATTCTAGAATACTGGCCTTTTCCTTGCACATTTAAAAGCAAGTCACTCGTAGGACCCTTCTGGCCATAACATACCCACCTACCACAAAACACATTCAGTATAAAATGCCATAGTGTATATTCAGTCCATAGCCAGACCAGTGCCTGGAATGTTCTGCACCGCAAAATGTAAATTAGAATAAAGATAAAGCAAGCATGATGATTAACTAGACAACAGACGTGACCAGCTCAGAAAAACAGGCTACACCACCACCATGTCCCCAATAAAGTGAAAAAAGGTCTGTCTATTGATCATAAAAGTACTGACCAAACTGGGAGACTGCTCAAAGACAGACAAATAGGCTTTGGTGGACACCTTCAGGGAAAACACTCTACAGACTGAGTTTCTAAACCAAGAAGTCCTTGCTGACAGCTCAGCAAGACCTTGAGAGAAATAAAGGCCAACCCAATTAACTCCAAATGCCTTAGAAAGACATATTGGGACAGAATTTTAATGTGTTACTATAGAATTAATTTTTCATAGTAATTAAAGATGGAAAGGACTTAAGTCATCAAGTCAAGTGCTCACCACTAGTATATGCTGTTTGATTTAACACTGTATTTGCCTATGTCCCTTTAAACATTCTGTGAAGTACTATAGGAACAATACAAATCTTAACTTCCAACTGAAAAATACAAATACAGTAAAGCTCTGTCAACTGAGGAGTTATACATTACCCAAAATCCAGTCGGTCAATCTATGCACTACAAGTATTGTTAGTGACCCAATAAGTTTAGCCCAGAGTACCATGTTAATACTAACATGTTGAGTAGGGAGCTAGCAAAATATGTATACTAAACATGTTTTGAAAGGTTGTAGTAATTACCTCAAGTCAATGGTGTGAGGATTAATTTGTAAAGCACTTTTGAGTTGCTCTCTCAAAAGACCCTGTAGAATGTCAACAGTCAAACTGCATATTTAAGATTAAGCATTGACCAGTTACATTTAATGACAAATTGCAGCCCACCAGGATAACATACAACACTTCATCTTGTTCTGAGTGGCTAAGATCCTTATGTATCAAGACAGAGCAACGGACTCGGAAGTCATTTTTATTGGCCAAAGCAGCATAATTAAAAATAAAGGCAATCTCGTTTAGCCATGTTTCACTCATGGACCAAACTTAATGCAGGGGAGGCGGGGTTGGTAAGCAAAAAGAGTTGGACATCTTTCTTCTCCCATGTAATAAATGGATAGTGGCTCTGATGGAAGATAAGAGTTGTTTGTTGATGATTCCAGATCCTCTGAGTGGTGTACACAAGGAAGAACCTACACGCTCTTCCTCCCTTCTATTTTGTCTGCCTCAACTTCGTTTCTATAGTGTTCAGTTGAAGCGCATCAAACTTACACAAATAGTGGGTGTATTTGGAGAAACAGCAGCTCTAACATCGAAACCCTGCAAAATGCCACTGATTCTCCCGTAAAAAATAGACTGGTTAGTGAAGGAGAGATACTGGAAGATAAAGCAAAACCCTTCACTGAAAATGAGGATGGACATTCGTCTAGAATGAAGAATGGAGAAATACAGTGGTAAGAGCAAAAGTGCGTAAGAATCTTGATAGCTCCAGCATTCCTGTTACAGAGATTGGGAGTAGGTGGTGGGGTGGGAAGGACAGTTATTTGGATATCAATGGCTTTTCAGGATATATTTGTGTGTTACTATAAATAACCCTGCATAACAACTGTTATGGACACTTTGTAAAGGTATGTATGTATGTATGTAACTATAAATGGCATTAGATCAGTTTTTTTTTTAAACTCAACATGTGCAGGATGAACAGATTGGTACGCACTCAAGAAAGTTTTCCACAACATGCTGGCATAAACCTTTGAGATTTATCTCCCTCTGAAGCACTGAATAAGGACTATAAATATCAGGCGGGCATATTTTTCCTGATCAAAATTACCTGCGGAGCCAGGCAGGAGGGAGGCAAAGCGTGCAGAGAAAGCAGTTGACTTCTGTAATCCAAGTCTATATTTCTCATTCCAAAAATCCTCTCCATGGCACATCACACTATCTACCCTCCCTCTTTTTTTTTAAATAAAGCGCAGAATTGGGAATCATTTCATAAAAATGGGGTTGGTTTTTTTTTTAGGACAGAGAAGGAACCATTTAATAGTTGCATAATTACACAAAACCACAGTGTTTAAATAATTTGAGCGTAACACACTGTACATAAAGAACAAAGACACCCCAAGCAAGTTTTCACTTGTTTTATTTTGGTGAACATACATATGGTCCACATACTCAGTGAAAACTGTAAATCACAAAATAATTTGATGACTTACATTGCAAAGGAATTAGCAGTACCATCAGTTAGTGGAATAACAAAAAATGCCTTTATGGGACATGTATATTAAAAGGAATACCACTACCAAATGCCTGGATAAAAATGCCATAAATTACTACGAGGATGAGAATGGCTTTGTAGGATGCATGGGGGTTTTCAGAAATTAAAAAAAGTTATAATTTGTTTTGCTAAATACTTTGACAATTAAGGTTACAAAAAATACAACTGAATAAGATACTGCATAGTATTTTAATTAAGATAAAGAAATTGATACTGAGCTGTGTAAAGTAACACAACTTCTCTGCTTCATTTCATTTCTGAATAGAGAAATCTAAAATTTAAGAACAAAAAATAGGCCTAGAGTATGCTCTAAAAGACACACTTTGGGTTGAACGTATAGTACTAAGAAAATACATATCTTCCATTCTATGTAATAATTTACTTCAGTTAAAAAGTTGTGAAATTCTCATCACAAGAAGCTTATACAAATTCATGACTTTAGTAAATTAACAAAAAAGATTAAACATTTTCTTTTAAACAAGGTTTAGCCCTGTTGTAACAATTATACAAGGGGGAAAGAGAGACTACGTTTGTCTAAAGGAGTACAAATTTACACACATTTTACAGCGACTTATACCCTACACATCTACAAAATTCACAGTTATAATACAAGCAGTACAAGGCTGAGAATAAAGCTGTTCGATACCAAAAAGTTTTCTACTTTAAAAAAAAGATAAACAGGAAGAGTTTCAAATTTCTGCACCAACTTCAAAATTCTAATCAGACCAAACTGTGCTCTCACAAACCCACTTCAGCAAACGCATACTGCTTTCCTGGTCTGGTGGAACAGTGAATTGCCAAGCTTCTTCTGCCCCCTCAGACTTCGCCGCATGGTGAGCTTGTTTGAGTTTTTGCGCTGTGGTGTTGTGGACAGGCTTTCGGGCTGGACACTAATGTTTCGATTCAGGCTACGTCTTGGCTTCTTCAAAGCTGGGCCAGAGTTAGATTCTTCTAATGTCCGTTTAAAGTTTCCTGTAGGTGTCCTCTCTGCTTCCTGGGATTTTGTTTGGCCATTAGGAGACACCTTTAAGCTTTTTTGGTCCATGCTTGAATTTGCCGAGTTGGAAGGGGAGAGGGTAACTGACAAGCCATTGCTGTAAGATTCATGAATCCTCAAAGCTAGTGTTTTGCTGCAGTTCTCCTCCTGTGGGCTTGGATCCCTAGAGGATGCTACCGCCAACTGTATACTGCTTTTAGCAATCTCACTGGACAGCTCGGAATATTTTTCCAAGATCACACTGCTATGCACGAGAGAAGGAACAGGCTCAGAGGAGCTCAGTCGTGGCCATAGATCCTCTTCTAGAAGCTGGGATTAAAAAAGAAGGAATTATTTATCCATAAATATCATTATTCCACTTGTGTTACCACACACCATGGCTAAAGTATGTGGGTGAAAGATGCTATACATGACAGCAGATACTAAAGCTTCTTGGAGACAGATCTAACTTCAGATCCAGATGCAAAACACATCTGAACATTTTCACAGTGGAGTTCAGGCTCTGGATCGAAACTTGCTAGTTTCAGCCCTCCAACCTTATGCAAGTATGTTCATTTCCACCAGTACGTCTATAGTGACATGTCTGCCATTAGATCTTTGAGAGACCTGTCTTGCCTTAGTTAGCATACGTGTTCTCATTCTCCCTGGCGTAAAGTTAATAAGTAAGTCACCGATCTATGGGAGCCTCTTTCATTACTTTGCAATACCAACAACATTGAAAAGGATATCTGCAGTAAATGCCATGCACTTCCTGTCTTCATCAATATTCTCTGCAAAATGAAGATTCTACTGCTCTCTTTCAGATGTTTTGTGAGATTGTTTCCAAAGTGCTTTGAAGATTAAAATGTCATTGAATGGCCAAGTATTATTAGGACAAATAGCAAAAGAACAGGCTCTTTCTCCTGACCTGGACTACATTTAGACTTTTTAGTTACTGCTGAACAAGGTATCAGGTGCTTGAAGCAATGCTCTGCTGCTGGAGGAGTTCTAATGGTGTACAAGGAGATGGAATAAGGGCCTCTCCTGGACAATATTATACTAACCTCTGAATTTATGTTTGTTGCTTCCAATCCTTCTAGCTAAGGAACACACACATTCCTTACAACTAGGGGACGACTGAATAAAAATTACACCCTGGACTTTTAAAACGTAATTTATTCAGCAAAGTAAATTTGATTGTTTTCTGCACAGCAAAGTTATTCTGTAATTTGGAGAGAGAGAGAGAGAGAGAGAATGGTATAATGCTGGTATAATGCACTGGAAGCCAGGAATTTTCTAATTCTAATCCTGGCTTCATTGCTCTCTGTGGCCTTCGGTATGTCATTTCTATCTCAATTTTACCGTCAGGAAAATAGAGATGATTTCATTGTCTCACAGGAGGGTTGTAAAAACTGCTATTTATGCAGTGCCCTTTACATGTAAATGTTGGCACAATTATTAAAAGATTCAAATTGTAGAAAAATTTCTGTTTATTCAATGAGAGACCCTCAAAGCATTTTTTCAAGGCCACATTTTATGTATTACCAATGTAAGGACAATAACCCAATGACTATCTTATTCCAGAAACTGTATTATATTGAAAACTAAATGCACCTGCGGTTACTGCAATTGAAACTGAATGCATTGAAATACAAGAGATCTCAAAATCTAAGGACTTTTGAAATCAGACCTTGAGCAACCATAGCCCAGTTTGAAGTCAAAGGGGCCTGTATTTGCTCAACACATCTGAAAATTAGACTCTAAGCTTTTTTTAAACAAAAAAACCCACCACCACCACCACTTCAAAAGACAGGTTGGAGTATCAAAGTGATATTTTTTTCCCCCAGGGAGAAAGCTGGACATTACTGAAAGATTATTTTATCTTTGGTAACCCAATGTAAACCAAATTTAGATAGTTATTGCACACACACAAAAATTCAAACTTTGAATAAATGTGAATTGAACTGTTTGAGATGCTGTCAATAGATTTGATGACTGACATTTATGGACAGTATTTTAGAAGTTATTCTTTCACTCAGTTCTAGTGACAACCCAAAAAACACATTTAGTTTACACATTCAGAGGTGCTTTGTGAACTATTGCCTAACAGGCTCAATTATACTTTTGAGACTGGCTCTTTGTTAGACTTTTAATGTGGCATGTCTCGGTGCTATGGCTCTCATCACTAATATCTTTGCTCAATATGGATAGCTGCAGTAACATGGTGATTTGAGGCACTAAAATGGAAAAATTAGGAGAGGGAGTATAAGGGAATTTGGGGTGGAGTAGTGGGGTAATGAGAAGGGAAAAAGAGGAACCAAGGAGGTGAATCAGTCAAAATTCATTCCTGGAGAATCAGGGGCTGACAGCAATAGGAAATTGTTGAGACTTCTTTTTTAAACCTTAGGAATATCTCAAGGATGAATCAGTAACAATTGGCACCAAAAAGATTGAGTCAGAAACAAGGGGATACTCTTATTTAATTCAGGAACTTGGCTTTGGCCTCCATTTTATTTCAGAGATTAGCATACTTAGGAAACCTGAGATTGTTAAGACTCAAGGTTACAAATGCTTCTTTAGTTCTTTGAAAGTAATAGACAAAGGTGTTTGTTCTTATCAATACTCTCCACTCTTACGCTTTGTCTACACTATGCGCCTTTTAGTGATACAGCTGTGCCATTACAGCCGTGCCTCTAAAAGGCACACAGTGTAGTAGCTATTTGTCGGCAGGAGAACTTCCACCCCGAATGAGCGGCAGTAGCTTTGTCAGCAGGAGAGCGCTCCTGCCGACAAAACTCTGTTCACACATGCACTTTTTGTCAGCAAAACTTTGGTCTTTTGGCGGGTATGTGGTTTTTTAGGTTTGTCGTTCAGTTTAGACAAAGTCTTAAAGGCCGAGCTATTTCCCCCCAAGACATAATCCTCAGGAGTAAAACGTAAATAAAAAGAAACCATCATCGGTAACCTCTTGCCATTGACTGGCATGTAACACCCATGGCACGCACAGTTTTGATGATGGATCTCAGGCTGGGGAAAAGGCAACTGCAATCCAGGAAAGCATTAACTATCTGGCTAAATCAGATCAGATACTTCCCTCTGGTTTTAGGTATTGTGATACTGATCGTCCTTCTGGTATGGTTATTAACAGGAGGCAAGATAGATGTTTTTCAGATGAGAGAGAAATACTTGTAGCGTCTCTCCATACATGAAAATACCAGATTCTTTACATAAAGGAACTCCTACTTAGAAGGGACAGAAATAAGCTCTACAAGAGTAAACAGACCTGAATTCCTAGTGTGATGTCTCACTTCCTCATGTGGGATAAGTGAATTTCAAGACTAGACTCATTTCACACATGAATATTCACATCTAGGATCCTCCCCTTCCCAGGTTCACTCTTGTACCATGATTTCTTCCAAACAAACTACATCCCAAGAAGGATTTGGCCTCCCCTACTTTTACATTACTGTGTAGGAGCAAGGCTCCAATTTTTAAACCCCTTAAATTACACAATCTGTGGCTGTCTCCCTAATATTTCCCCATATACATTTCTCAGAAGAAAAATTGTCTGGAAACTATTCTGTGGCTATTGTGAAAGTATCTGTTTTCTCTGGGAGATATTAGTAAATACAGTCAAAAGTCAAACATTACTGGAGTTCTGTATACTTCTTCAAAGGTTAGATCATCAATACATTGGTTAAAAGCGACTGGACACAGATCTGAAAAAATACATCTTAGAAAAAAGGGTTTTGTCAACCTCTTGACATGCCAAAATATTGGTTGTGAATCTATACAAATGACTTACATTTCAAACTGCATATTTCAGATTAAAAATTTTGAGGAACACAGTAAGAACCAATCAGTTTCTCATTGTCTCATAATACAAAAACAACTCAGTCACTTGAAATGAAGAGCAAGTAAATTTATATACCAAATAAAATATTTTATATATCATAGTGTATAAAATACTCTATATACTGGTAGAATTCACTGTCAAGAGTCAAATAATGGATTTTTATAAGGCCAGAGTATGATCACTACAGGGACCAGGAAGCAATTCTCTTCCCTGCTTCTCATGTATAGCATTATACAACTGGGTGGATTAGGTATGGTTTGGGCAGCGGGGATTGCCTTCTTCCGGAAGATCAGGTATTAGTCATTGCTGAAGGTACAAATCCAACTCTGATGGTTTGAACCAGTAGGGAAAATTCTGTCCCTCATAAGCTATTTTAAGTCTCCTTCAAAAACTGAATTGGTTTCTTTTTAAAAGGCTGCTGTTTATCACTGAAGCAAGGCACAATGGAGTCTTCATTTACCCATGCTCTGGTTCCCATGCTAGTTAATTTTAGATTTAATATAATTTGAGTTTTATAGAAAGAAAATGAGTCAGAGGTGCCTCCTGTGCTTGAATTTTATGCAGAAGATTTATTTAGAAGCAGTTTGCTATATAAATGCCCTGTTGGCCAACCATTACATTAAACCAAGTGTGGAAATCTGCTCTTCTCACCATTCTTGTGTCTCACTGAAATGAAAAGCTGCTCCCAGGCCCATTGCAAAGAAGCTACTTATTAGTCAAACCAGAATATCCAGCTGAAAATATAGGGATGCTCCTTTTTGGGCTTTCACAAAAATACACAAAGGGACACAGATGCAGAGTCATTCCATTTATTCTAGTCTGTCTAGAGATGTTTGTTTTTCCTTAAATGTTTCAATATTATTCTGATAGAACAGTTGCCCTGTTTTCTCTCTCTCTTTCTCCACTTCCTGTTTCCACTTTTTCCTTTCCTTCCACTTCTATATGGATTCTGTGAGGATAGATGGTATTTGTTACTAAAACAGCATCCTATACTAACACTAAAAATTGTATTTGTGGTATTTGCGTATTCATTTCAGTCTTAAAAGAAATCAAGTGGGATAGGAATGAATTATCTTAAAATAAATATTTTTAAAATTAGAAAATAAAATTGTTAAGCAGGGCAAGAGGAAAAAAAGTACTAAAAATGGAACCAGCAGATGTAATGATAACCATTCTATGCCTGTGACCAACTGAATTTTACCATCAGGGCCCCACTAAGAAAAAGAGGACATAAAGGCCTGGTATACATGGGGAAATTGACCAGAATGGCTACAGAATAATAAGCCATTCTGCTATAGCTCCCTGTGGACACACTGTTCTGGAATAAAAGTGAATTTATTCCAGAATAATTACTTCTCACACAGAGGGTACGTCTTCACTACCCGTTGGATCGGCAGGCAGTGATCGATCTATCGGGGATGGATTTATCATGTCTACTGTAGACGCGATAAATCGATCCCCGAGCGCTCTCCTCTTGGTTCCAGAACTCCACCTCCACAAAAGGCGGAAGTGGAGTCAACAGGGGAGCAGCAGCGGTCAACTCGCCGCTGTGTGGACAGCCAGGTACGTCGCTCTAAGATACACAATTGAAGTCGGCGTATCTTAGGTCGACACCCCCCATCCCTACAGTGTAGCCAAGGCCAAAATGGAGTAATTATTCTGGAATAAAGTCACTTTCATTCCAGAACAATCTGTTCTGGGCACATGGGGAGATATTCTGGAATAGCTATAGCAATATAGCTTATTCTGCTGTACCTATTCCAATTATTTTCCCTATATAGACAATCCCTAAAACAAAATAAAAAGTTACCTTCATCTCAGTGCTAAACATCACTTTGAACTGTTAAAAGTAACAGTTTAGCACTTACCTTCCTGATGAAAGACTCATAGCAAGGCAAATATTCTAACATGCTGCATACTACAAAACAAGACGACTTTAAGGAGGGGATTTGCAGTCCCTTAAAAGCAGCCCCAGTGGAAAGCTGAAGGGCAGTTTGAAAATGGCCATGACAGGAATGACACTCCTCTTCTGAAGTTTTGACTTAGAGTTTCCATTGCTTTGGAGCACTGATTTCTACGCCACACAGAATGTACTGAATTTATTTACATGAGTGAAATGGGAGTGGGGAGGGATATTTAGAGTCCTTATTTTAAATGCCAGTTCTGGGAAATTTTCAAATCAACATGACCCAAAGTTTACTTGACAAAGGCTGAAAATAATTCAAAAGCTGTACATAAAAAACCACTGGCTGAAAAACAGGAATAATTACAGTTCAGATAATCTCTTGCCACAGAAGACTCTGGGATTGCTACTCTTTTTCAGTGAATTCTGGGTTCCTCCCATGCATTCTCCTGCTGCTACTGAATGGAAAAAACCTCACCTTTCTGTTTTATTAGCTGCCTGTCTCTATATCAACCCAATGTTGAGTACTCTCGTCCTAATCTTTGATTTTCAATTTTACTTTGCCTAAAGGATGGCTATTCAAAGACATTAGAGAACATCAAAGCACTAGAGCTATTCAAGTTTGCAGAAACTGGCAATTATTGAAACAAACATCCACTCACAATTATACCCTAGTCTTTAACAACAAAATGGTAAAGACCTTCCAGAAACCTC
Source organism: Dermatemys mawii (assembly GCA_007922305.1). NCBI lineage: Eukaryota > Metazoa > Chordata > Testudines > Dermatemydidae > Dermatemys > Dermatemys mawii. Next base: position 5,625,843 of record ML677374.1, read on the forward strand.
CCTTCTATGTTAATGGACAAGGTTCTAATTCAAAGGAAGATCTCTTTGAATAAGGCTGTCTCTTTTAATGAAGAAAGTTTAAATTGACAGATAGATGCAGACAAGCTCTCCCAACCTGAAAATAAAAGTGCTCTTAAAACAACTAATCATTTCTCTGTTTATATAGCATAGGGAAATGCAACTACTCTTGAAGAAGAATGCTGTACACACAATTTAAATACTGACCTTTTTTAAACTAAATACACCAACCACCATTCTATCATTATAGATTTCCGTTGTTAGCATTCAACCAGTAATTCGAAAAGTGTCAAGATTTTAAGATTACGCAGAAACTTTGAATGTCCCCAAGTCCAGAGCTCATACTTTACCTCCTGACTTATTTTCCCAGGACTAAACAACTGAAGAAGATATGGTAAAAGGAGAAGAGTCTGATCTTTCTAAGACATATAAGAAGGCTGCCTCTCTTTAGTAAGAAGAAGCAGGAGGTGGATGGAGGAATTAGCTATAAATGTTGTGGGTTTCAGTCTTAAAATTGGAATGGTTTGGAATGCTAAATAATTTTACCTTGATAGGAGGGGTACAGCAGCGGGAGGGTGTCATCATGCACATATCAGGACTGCTGTAGCAGGGGCCCTCTGCCAAGTTGAGATACAATTCCTCTTCATTTTCCCAGGTGCTCCGATTGTCCAGCACCGGCGAGATGCAGATTACTATGGCACTAGTATTATCTGCACGAAGCATGCGCTGCCTCCACCGGCCTAGTGCCCTGTTCACCAGCATTTTGGCACAAGACTGTCTGTGTTCTCCCTTAATGTTTAAAAGAAAAACAGAGAAAACCCATCACCACTTTACTGTGATTATAAAGTAAAGAAATTCTATGGCGCAGTTTGCAATTCTCTACCTCTACTTCATGGTGCTAATGCATCAGAATTCAGACAAACCTGAATCTAACAAACAGACTGAAACACAACGGAAGTCAAAAATTGTTTGAATGAATTAGTATGCAAGCATACAGTGAAGCTCTGTTCATAATGATGTCACCTGGAGGAAACTCATTTTACTATTTTTTTTTAAAGGTAATTGAAGTTGTTATACATTCGTACCTGCTTAATGTGACCTGTCGGTGACTTTTACTAAAAATACCCATGACTAAAACATATGTGACCCCAATAAATTTACCATCACTGTAATATATCCATGTATGTTGTAGCTGTATTATTAACAACATGCGATGTCACAACTGCATATGCTTTTAAAGCTGTCAGGGTTCCCTCCCCACTCTAAACTCTGGGGTACAGATGTGTGGATGTGCATGAAAGACCCCCTAAGCTTATTTCTACCAGCTTAGGTTAAAACGTCCCCAAGGCACAAATCCCTTCTTGCCCTTAGGCGGTATGCTGCCACCACCAAGTGATTTAGACAAAGATTCAGGGAAAGGACCACTTGGAGTTCCTATTCTCCCAAAATATCCCCCCAAGGCCCTACACCCCCTTTCCTGGGGAGGCTTGAGAATGATGTCCTCACCGATTGGTACAAGTGAGCACAGACCAAACCCCTGAGTCTTTAGGACAATGAAAATCAATCAGGTTCTTCAAAGAAAAATTTTATTTAAAAAAAGTAAAAGAATCACCTCTGTAAAATCAGGATGGAAGGTAATTTTACAGGAAAATAAAATGATTTAAAGCACAGAGAATTCTCCTCCAGGCTTAGCTTAAAGGTTACAGAAAACAGGAATAAATCTCCCTCCAGCATAAGGAAAATTCACAAGCTAAAACAAAAGACAACCTGATTCCTTTTCTTGCTTTACTTACTGTTTTTGTAATTCTAGGTGCTTATTTCTCATTGTCTGTAACAGATGTTTTTTTCTGTCCCGGTCTCTCCCTCTGCACACAAAGAGCACAAACAAAGCCTTCCCTCCCCCAGATTTGAAAGTATCTTCCTTCTCCATTGGTCCTTCTGGCCAGGTGCCAACTAGATTATTTGAGCTTCTTAATCCCTTCCAGGCAAAGGAGGGATTTTAGGCTAACCTTAGCTGTATGGTTACGACAAAAGTGTAGGGCAATAGAGTAACACAGCAAAAAAGTGAGTTAACAGCTACCATGCAATCTTAAAGTAGTTGACAACATAAACATGCCCTCACCATAAAATATTGTTTCTCCTCATGATCCTGGCACATAGAAATAGCATCTTGAGGGGGGATCATGTTCCACAGTCCATCGCTGCCTAGGATAATGTATTTGTGCTTCTGGGGATCCAGTGTATATACACTAGTGTCTGGTTCAGGAGACACAACAAATTCACCACTGTAGAAATCGTAACTCCACAGATCACCTGGGGAGGAGGAAAACAAGGAAAATGTTTAATAGAAGTCAGTCAAGGATTATCATTGTCCCCTTATTACAGCAGTCTTCAACACCAACCTTCAGTAAAATGCCTGTAAAGTTTATCAATGCAACTTCCTCAGTGAGACACTCTACTTAAGAGTTTTTGTTGTTAGTTTTTTAATTGCTCATTTCTGATAGTCTTCTCTTTCAAAAGTACATTCTGATTGATTTATTTTTTATTTCATTCTAAAAAACATATTTATAAGAGGTTCTCTACTACCTGCTGACATACGTTAGGGTCTTTTCAGGAAGGGAAAAACTGACTCAATACATAGGAAACAATGAAACTGACTATACTCTCGTCAACTATTCTAAGTAAAACTGTTGCAAGAGAGAAAAAGTGCACTTTCCCCATTAATGTCTTTCAGTTATAGTGATTTTAGATGTTATTTGTAAAACTAGTAAAATTTCAGACATAAATGTGGTTTTCCAAATGGATCCCTTTAAATCAAGGAGCACCATTATACTGTTATACCAACATTTCCTTGCCTTCTCCTTCTAGGCCTGACAGCATGACTAACCTCTACATTTCTTCTCTTGGACATTACTTGCCCTATATATAGCATCCTATAATTGTAGAAACAGAATGAAAAGTAATGTTCTTATAGAAAGTATTCTCCACATGATTCTAGTAAATAACTCCTTAGAAAGGCAACTGAAGGTTTGAAATTAACAGAGAATCCAATATAATATTTACTACCATTTTCCAGACCCTGGCAGGTCTCTTCCTGCATGTAACATGTGACTTGAAAGTAGAAATTCATTCAATATCAGAGGGGAAAAGCATTTAGAATCTAAAGAACTTCATTTTAAAAGCAAGTTTTTCAGCTTGAAACTCCAAAAAGTGTAACTGTTTGTGTCCTTTTAACAGTTTTTTCTGACATCTTCTTTCCCCACTCCACCATGCCCCTTTAATATAATAAAAATAAGCTCTTTGTCTCTCTGTTTCCTGGAGTAGGAACATTTCCTTTAGCTCAGCTCGGCACTATCAACCGGTACAAAAGGTTTTTCAGAAACAGAACAAGGAATACTTCAAATCAATTACTCCACTTCACTATAACAAACATGGATGGGCCATCCTCCTTAAAGAGCCAATTCACCTTCACAGCAGCAGCAGATAACATACACATGCTTCTACCAAATGCTAATTAAAAGCCTTGCCTACTTGAATAGAGACACTCTCTCCATCAGCAGACTAGCACAACAAAGCTTATTGGCTGGCAAAAAGATGAAAATAAATACTGTCGCAGTCAAGCTGAGCTCCAACGCACCAATTATTGGGCATGTAATTGCTACTAAAATTCGCTATAGAGCACGAGCTTTTGTTCAAATCTTGCCTGCCATTGCCACAACAGATAAGATCTTAACTCATTTATTTTATAATCTTTTTATAGCTATTTTAGGATCTGTTACTGCCTCCTATTAAAGTCTTGCCATGGAAGTCAATGCTGGCATGAGGCTGAAATATGGGAACAGTTGTTTTGCCTGATTATTTTACCTGATCCTTGACAGATCACTATTGTTTTTGTCAGTATTGCTTCTTTACCTCTTCTAACTAAACAAGCATAATTATAAACAATTTTTTAAGATGTTTAGCCCCTACTTTGGGCATATTATTTCACAGATGTAAACAAAAGCTATCCAGTGTTCATGTGTTGTCTTTAGAGAAGGTAGCACTTCCATAACATCTAGACCAACTTTGAATGACCATCTTCTATATCCGAGAGGCAAGAGCACAGCTGAAGACAGAAAGGAGTGGATTTTTCTTTTTAAGATACACATTGCAGTCAAAAAGAGCATCCTATACATAGAAATAAAATATGTGGAGTGTCACATACAGCAATTTACATTTCTACATTAAAAAAGTTGTTGCAGAAATTCAGCTACATGGTTTCCAACTCCAAGTCAGCTACTTTGTATTCCCAGTACTGTGATGATACCCTCTTTCCTTCCGTTTCCCCCTCTCTTATCAGGACAGCCATAAACAAGACCGAGGATGACTACCCCCAGCAGTGGTTAAGGATATATTAGATAATGCAATCCAATCAAGGTGTGTTTTGGCCTTTGGCCAAAGAATGCTCATCATATCCATTTGCAATCACATTTCTAATTGTTCCTATTCTAGTTGCGTCTAGTTGCACCTGTGACTTAATGACCATAAACTTGTTTTCAAAGTAGGAGACACAAAATACAAAACCAGGTGTGTAGCAGATTTAACTCCAAATAAACAAGGTGCATAATATTTACAGGGATTCAGACAGCTTAATTTTGTTACGGATCTACAGTATCCTCCCTTTTGCAATATATTAACTATACAGGCCAGAGGCAAAGAATGGAGAAGTAAAACAGCACACACAGCAAGCTTGCTGGAAGTGTAAAAAAACCCATAACGATTTCTAAGTGGTTTTAAAGAAGTGTTCTTTATAGGACTTGTACCCTATAGATGCTATAAGTAAGGTTGTGTTTTAGTCATGAGTATTTTTAGTAAGTCAAGGACAGGTCATGGGCAGTAAACAAAAATTCACGATCTTTATTATATACCCCTAACTAAAACTTGGGCTGGGGGAGGCCGCAGGTGCAGGGCAGGGAGCAGAGAGTTGATGGGGCTGGCAGGCTCCTTACCAAGCTCCAACTGGCATGTCCCTGAAGCTCCAAGGGGGAAGGGCAGCTGAGGGGCTCAGTGTGCTGCTTCCACCACAAGCGCCGGTTCCACAGCTCCCATTGGCTAGCAATCACAGCCAATGTGCGCTGCAGGGGCAGCACGTGGAGCCCTCTGGTGCCCTTCACGTAGGAGCTGCAGAGACATGCGGGTTGTAGCCAGGGAGCTCCCCTCCTCCCTGAGGTAAGTGCCGCCCTGCACCCCAAAACCCGCACCCAGCCCGTCTCGGGCAGCTCCTGACCCAGCTGCACAAGTCACAGAATCCACAACCTCCATGACAGACACGCAGCCTGAGCTGAACTGTCCACAGCCATGCCCATGACAGAGCTGGAATCAGAAATCAGGAGTCGCAAGCTCCCAAACTCCCTTCACAAGACCACAGACTATTTTTGTGTTTAATTAAAAACATGTGATGCCACATGTTATATGATTTGTTAAAAATCCTGTCACTCTACAGTCTTATGACCAGGGATTTTTTGTATTTTGGGGAAAGGTGACCACTCCTCCCACATCTCCCAGCAGATCAAATCGTCTGACACCAGAATAAGCTTTCGAGACTAAGTGTCCAGAGCAGAGGCTGAGCTGGTACACAGGGCTATGCAACAAGCACAGGGCTGGTGCTTAGACTACATGAACATAAAAAAGATTTCAGGCACACTTCGCCAAAGACATTCCATCTCTATTGAGTAAACATTTAGCCCTAAAATACCAACTCTTTTTGTGCACTGTATGGGCCTAATTCAGCTCATTTTTAAAAGTATTAAGCAGTGTATTCCCCCTTACCTGTTATTGCTCTATTTTTGGGTCACATTTTAGAATCTGCTTGAGTCCCAACTGAAGCCAGGAAAGCAGGTTTTTTTAAAAAAAACTGTTAGTTTATAATGTACTCAGACTTCAATCCAGTCCAGTCCCCTCTCTCTTTCAAAGGAAAAACGTGTTGCAAAAGAATTGTTCAAATCAAACCTTTTCCTTACATTTCTGTAATATGTTTTTGTATTAAAAAACAACTTTTAATTTTGAGGGGGGAAGTGTACTTTAATAAGTCATGATGAAAAGAAAAAGGCAATCCCAAATTCATTTATCCCACAATAAACTTTTTAATTAAACTTGTACCTCATAGATTTTTGGCCTATCAATGCAAGCAAAGGAGCTCAGAATTTCTTCTTCCCATGCCCAATTTAATTCGCTGCTAGGAATTAAATCTCTACAAGGATATGTACAGTAACCATATAGCTCATTCAGGTTCATTTGCAAATGGAAAAAGGACTTGTCACTAAAACTAGTAGTTTAATATTTCTTAACTATTTCTCTTCTAGCCACAAGGGGGCATCTTTACTGCAGTCTCAAAGGGAAAAAAATCATACATGTGCGGCGTAATGTATTTTTACAAGATGGAAATAACCTAACCTATTAAACTTACTCCTGAAAAAAGGAAGGGCAAGGTTATCGGGAGGCTACTGCCAAGAGCATGCAGGTAAGTTACATAGACACCAATACGGCATAAACTCTTTCATTACATCTGCAGGACAAACAAGACATAGGGGTGTACTTGGCTGGATGAAGGAAGCATCTAAAACTGAAAAGGATCTGAAACAACTGGGGTGGGGATAGAGAACCCAAGAATTACTGGGTCAACCAAAAAATAAAATTAAAACGGTTACAAACTATGATGTGGAAATGGGAGAGAGAACAGAAAGAAGTGAATATGGAAGGCAGCCTTGTAACTTATGGCCTGGAATCGAATCCCTCTGTGAGCACTAAGAAGGCATTTCAGATCCCAAAGGGATAGCCACTTCTCTTTAGAATTTTGGCCAGCTGTGTGAACAGAGAAAAAGAAAAACACAAGGGAGAACACGGTGGCCAAAAATGCAGATGATTCCGTCTTCAAAAATACCAATTATTGTTTTGAGTACAACTTCAAGGAAGAGAAAGAGTCACGCACAGGGAACTCCAGAGACAGCTAGAAGGAAAAAAATTCTCTTTCAAGGTAAATGGCTCCACATGTGCCCCCACATGAACCATATAATTCAAACAAGACAGCACAGACTTGTCGCCAGATAGGAGCTGAAATGTATATTCTGCACTTTATACAGAGCTCTATGCTATTTTCTTCAACAAAAAACGTTTAGGGGGATTCCACAGACTGATGGACATCTCTAGGAGAAATTCTTTTTGACAAAATTTTTGCTGAAAATAATATAAAAATATTTCAGATTTATTTTACATTCACAACAACGTTACATTGTTGTTTTGAAATGTTCTGAATTAAATGAAAGTCAGAGTCAACAGTGGAAGTAGCCCAAAAAGTTAAGGTTTTTTAGTGTTACCTTCAAGGTTTTCCTTTTTCCTCCAATTTAAAGATGTGCAAGCTTAAAAGAGAAGATTGTTCTTGAGAGAGAGGAAATGCTAATTTCTGCTAACAATACATCTTCAAATAATTTGGACGTCTTTACTCTGAATCCATAATGTAGGGTGATTATATAGAGTTAAACAGAGATGCCGTAGGAATCTTTATCTCCTGCTGCATAAGCATGTACATACAAATACAAGCAAATGGGTAATGTACCTAGGTTTCACCTCAGATGAGCAATCCTCACACTATTAATTAGGTATTAAGGTTCTTTTTTAAAAAGTCTTATAAAAGGGACAGTAGACAGCACTCTTGGCTATCATCAAATACTAGTTTTCACCACTCAGTCTCCTATCAGAAGAATCTGGACAACGCTTTGCAATCTCTAAAGTTAGTATGGATCTACCTCAAACGACAATTGAATAGACACAGCATAAAGATTAATCCTGCGTATGAACAGGTATACGTGACCTAAAAAGCATGTGTGTGAAAATTATGCCCACTCTGCACTGTCCCTGATTTTTCTTTTTTAACAGTTCACTGATCACGAAAACTAAATCTTTATACAAGGGACTGAATTAGATCATCTGAGATCAGCTAGAGCCATCACTCCAGTGTTTCACTGCGTGCACATGAAAAAAAAAACATACAAGACAATCCTGGGATGAGGTGGGCTGCTCTGACATGCAGCTCCGGTGTAAGTGACTCTGTGAGAGCCAGCATTATTGTAGATATAATGTAGTTAGTGCCCCAGTATATGGGGCACCTATTTCAGGTGTCAGCAGCAATCCTAATGTACTTGTTAACATTAGAGTCAAGCCTGTATTATGCAGCCACCCAGAAAAAAATCCTGGCTTTCCTAGCACACACATACAAAAATTATAAACATGCCTACAGACACAAGAAATCACAACAGTTTAACTATCTGGCTCCTAAGTACAAGTTTCACTGTTTATGAAGAATTAAGAGAACTATTCAACTACAATGAACCAAGACTTCTCACACTCTGTAATCGCGCTGACAGTTGCAGGTTTGGGCTCTGGACCAGTCAGCGAGATTACATAGTGGGGACAAAAAATGAAAATCCTACAGAAATTAAAAACTGGGTTCAGACCCAAGCCACTGCCCCATCAAGAGACAGACTTGCAAATCATGTGGGCATTTTCAAGACCCACTCCGGCTACGATGCCCACAAGGTATTAGCCAACTAATCTTGGCCAGGTTGTGAGACAGCGGGAAATAACTTATAAACACCAGCTAAAGCAATATTTATAAGCGTCCAGTTAGGTATATAGCTGGCCTATATAACTATGTGACTTTTTGATTGCCTTAATCTCTTCTCCTACTGTTGTTATACTCAGGCATTGCTTCCTGTTTCAAATTACTATGTCAGCTATTCAGAGCAGAGACCAAGTCCTTGCTAGGTTTGTACAGAACATATTATTATAGGGCCCATATAGAGACTGGGGCCTTTGGAGGCCACCAAAAAACAAAGATAAAACAAGATCAGAAACTGACTTCAGAATTATTTCTTCAACACTGAAGCTAACTACTTCAATTTCTCTGACTAAGCCAAGTACATGGGAGCAAGAGAGACACCCCTGGGCTATCTACCAGGTACCTGGCTACTCACCCATAGAACACTGCAAGGCAGCCATGTTTGATCACAGCAGTCGCTGCAGAAGCCAGAAGCTAACGGGTTAATGTAACTTTGATAAGGAATGTAACTGAAGTGCTTGCTACCCATCTTGTAATCTTTCTAAAAGAGAGGAAGAGGCAGGGATATCTACTTTACCACATGCATTCTGGAGAATGGCTGTTCTGGAGAGGCTAGTCTGCTCTTTGAGATTTCTCCCCAAAATGCAGTCTGTGAGCATGTTCAGTGGAGTCTTTGCAACACTATTTCTGAAATGGGAGTAGCTTGTAATAGAAGAAGCTTGTAAATGTACAATGGGGAAGTGGTGAATGTGAATCATATGACACAAACATTTTGTTCTGCAGAGCAAGTTCTCTATAGCATATCATTAGAAGACCTAAGGGCACCTTACATACATTTATATACCAACAATTACTTAATTACAGTCACCACTGAAGTGGAAAGCAAATGCTGTGTAAGAATGTACACCATCACTGTGTAGTTCAGGACAGAAGAATAGTGTGCTCTTCTGAGCAAGGGAAATTTGGGGAGAATTAATTTCACCAGGATGGCTCATATACTGCGCCCATCTCATGTTTGCTGTCCAGATATTTGTTTTTCTATGGCATCTATGCCATTGTCTATATTTAAAACATTCACTGCGTTTCTTACAGTGATCACCGGGTTTAGAGAAGGAAAATCAATAGATCATTAAAATTAAAAGGTCGCCAATTTCCATATCAGGATAAAAGGAGATTAAGGAACAGACATGAGCTGCAGAAAGTTGGGCAATCTCATTAATACACTGTGAAGTGTCAGAAGAGCAAAAGCTGGGAACACACATACACAAGATATAATTACCTTGTCTGTGTTCAGACATTTGCAGTCTGTGAGCAGATTCACTTCTGCATCATTGCCTGCAGATGGGAATGCCTATTTAGCTGACTGATGTTCCCCTGGCAAAAAAAATTGGCCTAGACAATCATTTAGCTACCTGTACAGCTGGTATCCATATTTTATGTTACTGGCATCCTGCAAAGAATTAGTGTAATGCCCAAATCTGGGCACAGCGGAGCCATTTGTTGTAGTAGTAACTAGTGAAATTGACTACAGTGCTGGTAACAGAAAAGTATGTCAGGGTTAACCTGGTTATTAGTGTCAGAGCAAACTGAACTGCTTGGAGACGCTCCAGTGCATGAAGTGTTGGTGCCAACCAGAGCAGTAATGCTGGGAGCCAGCCAAGTGGCCAAACGGAGCTTTGTAGCATGAATACCCATGATTTTAGTTATGGTAGGTCTTGTGTAAGCAGCTTTTGAAGCCCCTTACGGAGTCAAATCCTGTTTCCAAACTGAGCATCTGTGCACCATCTGGGTCCTAGGGAAAGGAATACAGCTGCGTTCCTTTTCCCAAGAGGTTGGCCACACCTCATGTAAGAAAGGGATGTGAAGAGTCTGCACAAAAACACTGTCATTCAAGCCAGTGTAAACTTGGCATCTTCAGGTCATCTCAGAACATCTTTTTAAAGACTCAAGCATGCTGGACTTTGAATGCAGGAACTTCTGCCACAGGGCAAATGTTCTCATTTTCTCTTCTCTTGTACCCAGACTCTCCAGCAACCCTTTCCATCCAGATGAGAACTGTAAAGGCCACAATAGGAGCCTAACAGATGGAGCATTCCCTGAATCCCCATCTGCACACAGAAGCCAGCCAAAACCCTTTTGTCTGACTTGCTGAGAGGAATCAGAACCAAACACCATTGGGCCTTCTGGAAAATTCACATGACTGGTTCAAAACAACAAAAAGGAAGAAGGAAAGGGGAGAATGAATCTTCAACCAAATTAAAAACTCGTCTACCTTTTACAGTCTCCAGAGCAACACATGCTCACTTGAAGGAAAGGGGAACAAGTGTATGTTTTGCCTACTAACTGGAGTACAAGACTGAAAGTCATGATTCCTGGGTTTGTTCCACAGCTCTGCTATGTCTCCTAACCTTGAGCAAGCCACTTAACCTCTCTGGCTCTGTTTCACTATCTACGAAACAAGGATAATGTCTCCTACAGGGGTTTTGAAGCATAATGAACACTTCCAAGGTGTTATATAGAGACCACTAATATAATTTAAAGAAGACTTATGTTACTTTTTAGCCATGTCAAGCCATGTTCCTTACCTGATCCTTTATCTTGCTTTCTCCACACCCCAAGTTTGTCACATGATACCTATCCTTGCTATGTAATTCAGACTAGTGTGTCTGTTATTGTCACACAAGAGAATATCATCATTTGCTCTTAGCATTGGAGAGTTTCAGGTGAAACACAAACAACACTGGCTTGTAAGCCAGTGGCACTATTACTATGTAATTACTAAGTGAGACAGCACACTTCTGAAGCCAGACTGCCTCACATAACAGTCTCTACTGGCTGGTTGAGGGACAATGATGCAGTCATAAGAGCGCTGACCAACTATCCCAAGAGGAGTGAAGTCATGGTATTGTATTTATAAGTAAAAAACAAGAATTAGAAATCACCTTTCCTAAAAGCTGTACCCACAGGTATTCTTCAGAACTGAACAGTGTATTCCCAACTAAGAGCACAGAGGGGAAAGGAAGAGAGAGAGTTGTACAAAGATAGATTCAGCATTTAAATCCAGGGGAAGGAAATGACAAGAAAAGACTCATCAGCATGTAAGGCCTCAACAGTTTTTTGCCAACTGCCGCCAAACTACAAAGCATTTCTTCCTAGGGCTTTTATACAATACATGGCTGACCCAAAACAGACAGCCAACCTGCCTTCTGAACATGATTCTGCCCAAGATGCTTCCCCTACTAACCCCTCTATGGGACCAAAGGCAAAAATATATATGTAAAAATATATGGCTAAGTCTTATACTCAGCAGCAATTCTTCCATTATTTCCTGGGAACTTTAGATGGAAAATAGTTGGCTTCATCACAAAGGGAAGAATCAGGTCTTTCACATTTTGCTGCAGTAATGCTGGATCTCCCCTCATCAAGCACAAGACTAACAAGGGAGAGCTTTCACTCACTCATTAAGCCAAACCCTCTTCCACTCTACTTGGGAAATTCTCTATTCACACTGCCCTGATGCTCTATATGCAGGGGCATCTTCCCTTCTATAAAAAGACACTGCTGCTTGTCTTGTGGCTTCATCATTTAGGTATCTTACTTCACCGGTGCTATGCCCGGACACCACTTACCAAGTGCTCGTGCCACGGCCAGGAATGGAATCTGGTCAATGACTGTACTCCTCCGCACAGGGCCATTGTGAGTCAGCCGAGGTCTCTTCCAGACCACCCGATTCACACCAGACTTATTGATCACACTAGAGGTATCAGAAACAAAGGGGTGGAGATTAAAAAAACAATTAGTCACAACCCAGCTGACTTTGTATGGTTTAAGTTACACAAACAGTTACCCCTCCTGTGTATGGAATTAATGCTATGACCTCAGTTAAGGCCTGCAGTGTAGATGCATCCTTCAGAACATAGTGAGATTGTGATAACTGGAGGGTTTTAGCCCAGCTTTGGCAAATGAGGCAAAGGGGACCAAAAGAGATGAAAAGCTATGGGGATTTTTGTCTTCCTGCTGATCACCTGAACACCACTAAATGTCTCCCCCACATCAGAGGAGACAAACTGAAAGTTTGTTCCCCTGAGATGCTAGGTTGCATAACATCAATGTCAAATCACAAAATGGAAGTGTTATTTAGGGTTCTCTCTTTGGTTTTTACTATCCACCATGGCTCTGATCATCAGCAGCAGCGAGTGGTTTAAAAAAAAAAAAAAACTGAAAAAAGCTACTACCTTCAACAGTCTTAATGTAGAGGTTTTCTTGCTCGAGTAGCAACAGGAGGCAGAAACAACAGAACAGTCATCATTTGCTCTCAAGCCCAAATGAAAGACACAGCTCTACATTTTAATTTTAACACCTGCTCTCAGATGTGAGCCATGAGATTAATTCGCTCACAAAGTTACCAGGGACATGACGGAGAAGCCATGCGGAATAAAAGGCTTATTCTGGTGAGAGGCGATGAGCCGTAGAGCCAGAAGAGATAGTGGAAAAAGGCACTGGTGGAGCTTGGTAATAAGCTTACTCTCCAACAAGCTATAGACTAGGCACCAAAGCTAGCTTCACTTATAGACTAGCCACAGATAATTAGACACTGAAGAGCTACGGAGCAGCCTCCAAACTCCTTGCAGGACATTTATTCCAGGTGCAACTCCAGGGACTTTGAAGCCCTTACATCAGTGATGAATTGAGCCCCATTACTGCATGGCAGGGTGTGATATGCATAGTAGGAAGGATCACAGAGACTATGTCCTCAGATTCACCATGCGCATTTGGAACCCTAATGGCCAAATCATGTTAATGTTATTTCTGCCTAGAAGAAGATCCCATCCCACACTGACATTTAAACAATTTTTAGTGGGGAAGCTTTCTTAATTTGACTAGCAGATCCAATTCTCTTTTCCCATCACCCTTTCCCCCTCTCTCATGAGAAGTGTAGATGTCCTGCTAGCACAGTCCCACTATACTCCTGCCAGTGGCACATGTCTCACAGTTCTGGGAGTAGCTGGGCAGTCTCTGCCAGTTTCGTCACCAACTCTGGGAAAAGCTGAAGGGCCACCAACAAGACGACAATATCAATCCCCACCACTCCTGTAAAAAAGGAAATTCTGGGAGTTGCCCACTTGCAACTAGGAACTTGAAAATATATTCCATGTCCTTCAGCCAGTGATAGAAAAGCACAGTTGGAAACCTGTAACATCTACCATGCACTAACCTAGTGAAACAGCAAGTTATCATTTCAGAAACCTCTTATCCCAAATGCAGCTAGCTGATCTGCTTCCACCTGCTAAAGACACAAATATCTGAAGGTTAATGGGCTGACAGAGTTCTTGTGTGAACGATGTCAACAGGAAAACCTTCAGTGATCTCTGCATCTGAGCTGCTAAAAGAAGGGAACGGTGCCCATCCATCTGGTGCAGTACTGTTGAACAAAAGAGCATTGGGCTCCTGTGAAGCTGTGCCAGATTCGAGCCCTGAGGTTTGTTTCACAGCACTGGTGCCATCTGACAAGGCTTCCTGCTTGCTTCCCTACCCCTCAGCTATAGGGAACACGCATGAACTGCAATTTGATTCCTTCTGGGATGTTTTAACATCAGTCTGTTCATGGAAAAAAAAAACAAACTCAGCTTTGACAAGTAGAGGAGGTAGCAATGTTCAAATACTATGACTCAATGTTTAGATTTACAGTGTTTCAATATACATCTATGTCCTGTTATTAATTTGTGATCTTAGTTTTCTTTAAAGAAAAGTCTTGCAAGGCCTATTCTACAGCTGGCATTGTTACCTCAAGGGCAATGTAAATTGCATCAGAAATTTTACTTTTATAGAGCAGACAGATCCTAATTAGATATGGAAGATGCCATCTTCTGCCAGTACAGGTTATTGTAATCCAATAGAGACCTTACCAACTGCAAAATTAACACTACATTGCTACCAAAACCTTAATGTTTTCTTTATTTGATAGGAAAAGCACTCTATAGCTCATAGTTAATATTTACATGGAAAGACAAATTTCTCTTTCAAATACTCTTAAGCCAAGGAAAATAAGGTTAGTCAGCAACCACACTTCCCTTCCCCTCCCACTTTTTTCAGAGCCCCAAATATACTTCTCACTTTGGAGATTTCATTGGGCTTCCACTCAGAAATCAAAAATCACCCCATCCCATAAACCTCCAGCAAAATGGCATTAGTACAAGACACTAAAATAACACAACTACTTCCCTACAGCTAACCCGCTGGAGAGTCAGAGTCCAAATGGTAGAAACACAGAAAAGGTTCGAACAGGTTCACCAAGCTGTGAATGCATAAGCAGACCTGAACCCGTTCAATCAGCAGGTCGAGAACAGTGAGATAAGAAACTGAAATGAGAAACAAAACAGAGTTACCTGCCCCCAAGTCCTTCGATTCTCTCCTTTTCTTTCGGAAGTTCAGGCTTATGGTCTTGTGTCACCTCCACAGCCCTAATAAAGTCGTCTTTGGGGTCATCCTGGACTCCCAGCACCACTCCTGAATCTCCGACATGCGCCACATACATCTTTGACCCACGGATAATTACCACGCTGGCGGTAGTTCCTGATGTGCTTGGGAGGCCAGTCATGGTCTTCGGCCACTCTGCTGCAATGAGAAATAAAAGATACATTTTTATTCTCTGAAATGTGTCATTAATTCCCCCTCAGGAGATTATTTAAAAAGTCCCAAGATATTACAACTACCTGAAGAAAAATGTTTTGTCACGATGCCTAGAATGGATTCATAAGTAATATTGAGGACAAATCATGCCAGTGTCAATCGAACTAGAAACTAAGTGGTTGAATAGGTATTTCTTCTTCATCTGTTTCAAGCCTTACCACAAGTCAGAGTGAAAAATAGCCCTCATAGTCTCCGTCTGTCTACATTAAATAAAAACCACAGATTTTAGCACAGTTGTCAATTTCTGTTCATGAAGAAACAAAAACCAACAAAGCAGAGGCATAGCAGATCAAGAATAAGGGGTGTGTCAGAGAGGCTTGAATAAATTACAATGAGGTCTGCGTATGACCACGTTAAGACAGGTTCAAACCAATACCCTCAGGTCCTTCCTTTCTATGAGTATAAAATTAATTTAACTTCAGATTTAAAAAATCACCCAAACTGGGGTCAGAATACTGAGATGGGATTTTGAAGGGATCTTCCATGGTTCAGTTGTCTGACTGCTGCTGGAGGAAATAAGGGCACAAAATAAGAGCTATGGTATTAGTTGAGAATATCTCCCAAGATTCAGTAAAGCCTAATGTTCACCTGCCTATTAGAAATTGTAGAAGCATCAGATAATTCAGGACACTTAGTTGTTTGGACATTACAAACCCTTACAGGGGAACAGAGTGGCTGCCTTTATAACTATGTGTAGTTTGGTTTTAAATATATTCTGAACAGCAGTTCAAAATAAATTGTATATTTGCATAACCCAGGGGAAATTATTCACACATCCACCCTGAGGACCGAACTGCACAGGTTTCTTATGTTTGCAATCCCACAGCCCCACATAAAACTTACTACCCAAGAGGTACTCCTCCAATTCAGAATTAAACGCATATTAAATATCTATACTGGCTTTTCCTCCTCCCCTTCCACATTAAATTCAAGCCTCTTCACATTAAATTCCTGCTTCTTCTTACTGTCACCATTCTGCCCATGCCAACATTTATCTTCATCTCCTTCTACACTCCCCTCCTGCTCCAACCATTGTGCCCAAATTTCTCTCCTAACTGCTCCCTTTGTCTACTTCATCTACACTCCTGACTTGACGATTTTTTCCTCCAGATCATTTACTGTTTGGGGCAGTCCCCCAGGGAAGATACACCTAGCCCCACAATCTTCCTCCCTCCTTCAAACAACATCAGACAGGTCATCTTTCCATGAAGCCGACTGTCAAGAGCAACTTCATCTTATGCTTGTTCTGCATTGCACCTGCTCATGTCTTTAGGCTAAATTCTTCAGAAAAGGGATTTGTTTCTCTGGCATATTTTATCTATTGTACTTTACAATTTACACTTACAATGGTCACCATTAAAAAGTTTGCATTTCCCATAGTACAGTATGCTCCACTGCAGTATATATTCCAAGTATCATAAATACCTCAGTATATAAATACCCTAGTACATTATGTACTTTCCTATGGCATCGACTTTATAACAGAACAAAACAATCATGAAGAAAGTTATACACTTATTTAATCAGACAAACATCAGTAAACCGAGGATGAGTTATCTTCAGATTCCAGCAACTTCACAAACCACTCAAGACAATTATGCTCTTTGTTGCAGCCTCCATATGTTCTGGGATGGAAATGAAAACACACAGCAAGATCAGCATATTAGGCCTTGAAATCAGGTGCTTTAACCTGGGATAATTACATCATTAAAAGGGAAGAATCCTCTCCCCTCTCATCTGAGCCCTCCGACCACCTACCAACATAATCCACCCTCCCTTCACTGGAGCCCCAAACACCTATTCACTTACTCCCCCACCATTCTTTTGCTTCCTCATCACCCAGCAAACATTCACATGCCTAATTTATTTTATTTTCAAAAACAGTTTGATTACATTTCCCCTTTTTTTAAAAGTCAGATTTTAGCAGCATGCCTTCAAACCTTATCAATTCAAGGACAAAAAACTGAACACTGGCTGAGGGTAGGTCAGGACGAAGAGATTCTGCATATCCCCTTTAGCTGACCAGCTGCAACGGAAACTGGCAGAGTAGAATGCCTTTTGGCTACTTTGTGTGCACAGTAATCCATCTGGTGCATAAGAATTAGGCACATGCTTAACTAGAGGGCTAAACTCTCTCCCCACTACCATTTGCAATTTTGCTCCTCCCCACCCCCACAGAGATACTGAGTGCTATGCACTCTCTGGGGGTAACTCTCAAGTAATTAAGACCTTGTGCCAAGATTGTAACCCTGGTAGAATCCATGAATCTTAAGAAAAGCTGCTTTCCCCACCAAGGAGGGGGAGCTGTACTACAAGAACCCCTTTTCAAATGACCCTCAAATTGGATCACTAATCCTACCCTTACCCCCATAAGACACACCGAATTTCAAAGGAATCAAAGTAACCATCGGGATTTTAAAGCACTTAAGAAGTCCAGCATGAAATAGAAAGGTATTCTAAACCTGAACTATAGCAGAGCTGGCACTCCACTATACCAACAACAACGGCGGAGAAAGGCCCCCACTAATGAAATCTTGGAGAAATATTATTTTGGTCAATACAGAGAAATGAGATAAAACATTTAGAAGGAATTTGTAGAGACAGAGTCAGGAAAACAATGTGGGCGGCTGCATTCAATCACAATGCATCAATTATCGATTTTCTTAGCCATTAAGAAAAAAATGGATTATCTCTTTGCAATCAAAACCTTCAGAAACATGGATAATCCTTAAAATTATTGTGCAGCAGTTCTGTTGTTTTAAGGTTATCACTTGTAACGTGTAGGTGCCTTCCCACTGTCTACCTTCTGTTAACTGAACAAAAGGACTGGAGCTTTCGGACAATAAGGATATGTTTACGCTGCAGCTGTCCCACTGTACCACTGAGGTGTAGATGATTCTTCCATCGACAGGAGGAGACTTTCCATCAATGTAGGCAGTCCACCTCTCTGAAAGATGGTAACTATGCCAAAAGAAGAATCATTTCATGACCTAGCCACATCTACACCAGGGTTAGGTGGGCCAAACTATAGTGCTCAGAGCACAATATTTTTCACAGCCCTGATCGATAAAGCCAGGTCACTTACTTACTTGTAAAAGACTTCGGTTTTGTTTTCACTGGGGTAGGGGAGTGTTGTTAACTCAAGTTAGCTAATGCACGGTGGATTTTACCTGCCATTTCACTCTGAACCTCACTCATACTTGGATCAAATTTAAGTTGGCTAACAGATCCCCTCCTCCCTTCATTATTTTAAGACCCACACAATGCCCAGAGTTAAGAAGAGTAGCAGTTTGAACTCAGTTTCCTTGTTTTAACCACTTAAACACAAAATCAGGCGTTTCATAACCCTAATGCAGAATGGTTTTTAAACACCAATGCAGTGTTTTTTTGTTTTTCTTACACTAAATAAAAGATTCAGGAGTAGTCAGGTATGTGTTTTTAATAAGGACTCTTGGTATAAATTGTTTCAGTGTTAATTCCAAAGCGAGGGTCAAGTCAAAACTAGACAGACCCCCATTTTAATTATTATAAGATATAAAAATGTAAATTTCTGTTTCATCCTGCCAAATGTAAACTGAATACACAACAGGTTGTTACAGGTGTCTACAACCACAACACCAGATGATCAGACAAATGAGCCTAACTTATTCTGTTTGCTTGTGGTTTGTTTTGTTTGAAGTATGCAGTTGTACCCACCACTGACTACACAACTATTCTCATGAGGCCCATTCCCCAGCTAACTCTTGAGCTGCAGCTTGTTGTCTTAAAGGATACACTGCAATAAAACAGCTGTGTTAGATAAGTGGTGATTCTCACAGTAATTTCACGTTTTCTATAGTATACAGAAGCCAGGTGCTGACTCACAAACCTCACGACACCTGATCCGGTACTGAGGCTTAAGTTCAGTATTTGTTTCAGTGGGATCACAGGTCTCAACAGGACTTTAATAGCCTGCCACTGAGTATTATCTCAACCCAGCAACATGCATCTGTTTGGATTTTTTTGTATTAAGTGTACAAGTGAAATGTAAGACCAAGTTTCCTTTTGACAAAACAAGTCCAGTGCACTGTGTTTATTCCAGACTCCAATATTCCAGATAATCCAATATGGTGGACAAAAGCCATTTTTCCTAAATCAAATGCACTGAGAGCACATGACACTTTATCAGTTAAAAGTCATAATGCATTATTTGTTCTGGACAGTATTAGGTTTTCTCCCTGTCCAAAAGGCTGCAACAGCCTCCCAAGCCCCCAGTTCCAGCTGTTGCTATCCCTCATTCAAAATGCTCCCAAATGTTCATTGCGTCTTCCCTCCTCTTCCCTACCAGGCCACTGAGAAGGAGCCTTTGCTCAATTACTCCATTCTAAGACGTTTACATAATTTGTCTTTAAAACACACACAATGCATACCAGGGGTCTTAGTAATATTCCTTTAAGATTGAGGGACTGTCAGTAGGATTCTTTATAAACAGAGATTTTTCTGACAGTTAGAAGACTATTGCAAGGCAAGACCAAAATGGCCCAACTTTAAAGGCAAAGTTGTACATCATTAAGTTCACAATAAATTATTGCCCACTTTAACACCGTGCACTAAGTTGACAGTGGTCAAAAGAGGAATACTGAGATGAGAGAAGAACACACACAGTTATATTCACCACTCAGAATTATACCCATTATATTATGTTGCCTGTAAACAACATAACCTCTCCTACAGGTTCAGCAACAGAGGAAAAATGAGAAGCTGCTGTTATGTCCAAGTAATGCAATTCAATGACAGTTTTCTCGCTTCTGTGGATCTATATGCCAGCCTTTATATTTAATCATATCATTATATTCTCAGTGTTAGCACCCATCTACAACATAGCTGTAACTGTGCACTAACACCATCATCTGCCTAATAGTTCTAGATTTAGAGAGCTCTTCCCACACTGTATCAATTTGTTTTAAAAGGAGTTAGATTTTGGGACATCCTTAACAGCAGAAGACAAATGTGCTAACATGCACTGATACTTTAGGCACAGATAGGCCCCAAATTAGAAGTGTGCCAACTGGTTAACAATGTTAACAATTCTTCATTAGTCTTTTTATATACAAGGCTACATACAGTACTCTATAGTAATGGCCCAGAGCAATTTAGTAACACTATTTTGAACCATTACGGTGAGGAACTACAAATGGGCAAGTTGAAAACTTGTTTGGAGACATGTTAAGACAGGTACCTACTCTTTCCACCTGTGAAAATCTTTCAAGGGTTGACAAGCCAGAAATTTATGCATTACTACAAATTAGTATTAAACAGGTGTCACAAATATAAATACCCCACCCCAGCTGACAAAACAGATGCAACCTTGGTGTTTGTATTACGACGGAGTACAGCCAGCCCAATGTGCACAATCGTGGGGAAAGGAGAAATTTTGAACAAGAACAACAGAACAAAGCCCTTCTCTTGCAAAAGGGGCCTTGTGACTATTTTGTTTTGTTTTTTAAACAAATCCATTCAGACTAAAACAGGATCTCATTGTTTAAGATCTCTGCCAAAAGACTCATACAGCAAACTACATGGAACTCAACCCACCTACTTTGGAAAGGGTGAGATCAGATAAGTCAACTCTGTCAGCAATGGAACAGCTGGTTCCAAGGAATGTCAGTGTTCTAAGCCTGCCATAGTAAGCTAGTTGTAGTCACCGTATAGCAAGATATTTAATAAAAGAACAAATATTGTTTTAATTCTACACACACAAACAGCAAGCCCTTCTTCCTTCCACAGAAAATATCACTAAAATACCGCATAAATGGTGGAACAGTTTTTGTTTGTTTTGGTTTTAAATAGGCAAAACAGTGTTAGAAAAACTAACAATTTTACTACAGTTGTGTAATTACACGGTAGAGTAGTCAAAAAACAAACAAACTTTTGTTTCTGGTCTCCCCATGCTGGTTTTCTGACCCTCGTTCCACAAAGCTTTTCCTACAAAGCAAAGCAGTTTTATAATCCACTTTAATGTTTCTCTACCTCAGCTTTACTCTGCTCACACCCACGAAACAAAGACAGATCCCTCTTGCAGGACCTTGGTCCTTGGCTCAGAAATATTGGAGTCAGCTGTACCCATGGAAAGTCACTCAAGGTATGTGTACACTACAAGCACTACAGCAGCAGCCACACTACTATAGTATAACTGCTCTCTACGTTGCCGGGAAAGGTTATTCCCATCACTTTAGTTAACACTGGTCTACAATTTTTTAGAAGTCGTCTGCTTCAGAGATAAAATGTGATATTTATTATGTATTTTGATGTGCTGAATTCAAATATGACAATTAAAATAACTGATTGGCTACTGTTTCTAAGATATTTAAGTTTTTACATTTTATGTCTATGTATATTGTGTAGATAGTAGCGTTTTAATCATAAATTGTAAACCTAAGTCTTTTCATGTGTTTATGGTTGCTTTAAAACTTTAAAACTCTTGAAAACTAGAGCCAATTAACAATTTTAAGCATCATTTTCGTTCTCAGTGACCCAGAATTAGTAAAGTTTGACTACATTTATTTCAGAAGCATTTTGGCTGTAGAGCAGTGTAATCTGCCTCTCCAAGAGGCTAGATTGAGGGTAGACTTCTTCCATCAATCTAGCTGTGTCTACACTGGAGTTAGGTTGACTTAACTATGGAGTATTTATTTTAATATTGTACTGAATGAAAACTTCGAGATTTCTTGCACCTGCAACAAAAGTTAGCAAGTTTGTACTCCAGAAATCAGGGAGGAAGGCTCACTGCAGAACTTACACAAAAGTTACAGAACTACCAGCAAGTACAAAGGGCCCCGGCTTTAACTGTCTTTAGGAAAACCCTTTAGAACAATTATATATCAGAAGCTCTGTTGGTACTCACCAGTTGTTGCTCATAGCATTTGCACATGCTATGAAAACCACCCTCAGTTACCACACTCAGCAGGGAGACAACTAGAAAACACCAAGCTCAGAATCTTTCTCCTCCCTGCCCTCTCCCCACTGTTTGGGTCCACATCACCACCATGCTTCCTGTCATGCAAGCCCATAAACTGGGGGGTCAGCTGTCACTCCTCTCTTTTCCGCCCCAACACCTAGGCTGTGATTAAGTTCTGCTGCTTGTTCCTCTACAATAGCTCTAAAACCCACTCCTTCCTTTCTGCCCCAACAGCCATTCTTCCCATACCTTAATCATTCCCCCCTCCAACTATGGCAACCTGTTCTTTCAGGATCTTTCCAATACTTATCTTACCCCTGAAAACCCTGCTCTATCCAAAATGTTTTTCGCAAAAAGTATCAACTGTTACTTCAATCTTGTCATTCTCTTTGAATCACTTCACTGGCTCCCTGCTGTGCTGTGCATGGAATCCTAATTTATCCTTTACTTCAAGGCCCAATATTCAGTGCTCCTGCCTACATCTTTGATCTGGTCTCATTGTCTGTTCCCTTCTCCCTGCCAGCCTTCTTACCCTCTTTGTTTCCATGCTTTTCTTCCATGCTGTCCCATGTGCATAAAGACTCCCCAAATTAAGCAATAAGCTACAACCCCACCCCCACATTTAAAATCCTCATGAAATTTACTTCTGCAGTCTCACCTACTAGATGAGGAAACATCACATACATGCATGATAACGCTGACACCTAAATCTTTCCTTCTTCTCTTACAAAATTAGGACAACTCACTTATGTCATGCTGTATTATTAGCATGTACGGTCTTCAGGGCAGGGACTGTGCTCTTTGTTTTCGAACGTACTGAGCATATTCCTGGATACTCAAATAGTAAAACGAGTAACAAATAATAATCCCAGTTGCAGCAGGCATGCTTTGAATCCTTCCATCCGTAATCAATTCACAGAACTGGAGACGGGGCAATTGAGGAAAAATGTCAGCCAGATCTTTTAAAGGGGACTCCATATGGTATAAAGGAAGTTCCCCCTTCATTTCAAGGCATTCTGGATTAGGAAAGTGGGGAGAAGACCACATGCACAACTACATAGGATAACAAGATGTACAGACCAGATTTGGTAGGGGTTCCAACTTGCATTGTTAGCAAGGCAGCACACAGCTTCACAATCACCCTCCTCTTTTATCCAACCTATCTGGATAAACACATTGGATAAAAGCACATTTCTATCCATCACAATGTCTCCTCATAGCATAGGGTCCTTTCCCTTCCCCTCAAAATCATTACCAAGTGTCTTGCTCGAATCAGAAAGCCACCCCCCACACATACACATTTGCAGCCTCTACCCATGCAGACTGAAACGATTATAATGCTAGAGTTGGTATCCTGTTTCCAGCACCAATGGAGGGAAACTTTGCAAGCATGTAAGGCACCAGTGTGTAAAAAAAAAAAGGGGGGGGGGGAGGAGAGGGATCGAAAGTGAAGAAAGAAAGAGATGGCTGAAACCGAGGTGTGCTTCCCATTCTCAGTAACAGTGCATGGAGAAACTTGGTGGTGTCTTATTCTCAGTGGAGTATGATACTGAGCTGTTTCCAAATGAGATAACACTAGGAAAACACCGCGACGGGGAAGACAGGTGCTGCTATTTCACCCCGGGCAGGGGGTAAAAATTGGAGGGAACAAGGGGAAAGTAGCAAGCAGAGAAGTCAAAAGGCGACTGTCCTGCTCCTAAAGGGGGGAGAGGGGATTACTGCCCAGTCAATTCCCAAATGGGAGGGACGGGGGAGAAGCAGGCAGGGGGGAGGCTGCTGCCCTAGTAACGGTTCGGAGGGGAGGCGAAGATTAGGAGAGAAGCGAGGGAGAAGTTGAACAGATCTGGCAGCGGCTGTAACTTACGCAGCTTTTTCCACATGGCCCGGTGGCAGGCAATGAAGCCCTTGCGCAGGGCCGCGCAGACCTCGGCCGGCTCCGCGGAGCCGAATCCCTTCTGCTTCTTGATGAAACCCCAGAGGTTCTCCCGAGCGAACTGGGCCGCTTCCCGGCCCCCGTGCCCGTCACACACGGCGAAGAAGGCCACGGAGCGGCGGGGGCACCGGCTGGAGCCGGCGGACTGTTCTTCCTCTTCCGCCGCCTTCGGGCTAGCGCCTCTTCTCCGACAGCTCCCGGGCAGGGGGTCGTGCCTGGCCCTGGGCTCGGCCGCCCGCTGGCTTCCAGGCACCGATCCGCCCTTGTAAGGGGGGCCCTCCTCCCCTTCGGCCGGCAGCTCCGGCTCCACCACGATCTGGGTCACATCCTCCATGTATTTCCTGCCTCCCTGGTCGGAGAAGACACTCACCCCCAGCGCGTACAGAGCCTCCATGGGGGGGACCGGAGCCGGGGCTGGAGCCGCTTCTCCGACGGTAGCAGGCCCCCAAAGAACCGGCGCGGGGTCTCCAGCCGAGCGGCTCTAGCGCGCTCCCCCGCCCGCCGCGGCCGGTGACTATTGTTTACGTTCGAGGCGCTGTTCGGGCATGTCCGAGGCACAGAACGCGGCGCTCGTGTAACAATCCCCGATGGAACCCGCAGAACCTGAGCGTTCCAAGGCGCAGCGCCCCCTGCCGCCCGCCAGGGCTCACTGTCCCGCCAGCTCCGCCGCTCGAAACAGCGCCCCCGTACGCCAGTCCCGGACTCGGGCCTTGCAACGACCCTCTGCAGAGCTCGGCCTTGTAACCATTGTCTACCGTGCGTTAAAAACTTCTGCTGGTCCTGGGTCCACTTCAGACGCTTCTCTGGAGGGTGACCACTGACCAGTTAGCAAGTATGAATAATCAGGACGGGGGGTGGGGAGTATATATATTGGGACAGGTATATATAGGCAGAAATAGTTTAAGTAGTTTGAACTTTTCTTTCATTGTTTCAAATGAGGAAAGCTGGTGGCATCTAAAAGTGGGAAATACTGATTCATGCCTATTTTATACAGTAGACTCTCCATTATTCATGACGATAGGGAAAAAATTAATCCTGGTTAATAAAATCCCGGATAATCACGATCCATAGGAAATATGTGGAGGGAGCGTTGGTTCACCAGCCACCCTGCACCAGGGGGAGGGGGAGAGGGTGTTGGTTCACTGCCGGTTCACGTGCCGGTTCTTTGGGGGCTGCCCTGTGCCCTGGTGGGGTTTTTGTTTTTTTTGTGCTTGGGACTGCAGCAAAGCCAGAACCGGCCCTGCAAGTTATGCGTCTTTTTTTTTGAGAACCTGGTTAATCCACATCCTGATTAACCCAATCCTGCATAATCGAGAGTCTACTGTATATCCACCATGTCAATGCTATCCCCCACTATATCAATGATACTTTTAACTTCTGTAGCACCTGATGGTCTTAAAACATGTTACAGGCATTAATAAATCGGAATGATCTTGGGAGATAAATATCCCTACAGTAGTTTACAGCTTGGTATACATACACAGAGACACTACATTGTTTGCAGAGATCACGCAGCAAGTCGCTACAAGAAGAAGGTACAGAACCCAGAAGTCCTGCTTCTTTCACCTCTGCTTGAACCAGCAGAGAAGACTTCTTAGGTAAATCAACCACATTAAGACATCTCTTTTACCACAGTGGTTAAAATATTATTTATGAAATTAAATAAGACAGACACAGCATATCCTGAGAAGCTTTCTACAATCCAGAAAAACAAGATCACTCTATTTCCTTTTCGACTGATAGACAACTGCAAACCAAACAATTGCGAACAGGATAACTGGCATTATAAACATCTATAAATGATCACTATTGACATCAGTAGATGAACAGAGCCAATTAACATCAGGGTGTAGTCAGAAAACAGTACTCCCCGCTTGAAGTGAGTGACAAGAAAAATACAGAATAATAATACCATGGTGTCTGTTTCATCCAAGGACCTATTAAAGTCTCACAACACCACTAAGAAATACAGTAAGGAAATATTCCCACGTCACAGATGTGTAGGCACAGAAGTTGTTATTAAACACAGATTTTCATTAAGTCTAAATGATGCTTTCTAAAACACGTAAAAGATCAGGTCCCTTGCTTTGAGGGAGCACATCATGGGCACACAGGGCCAGGAATAAGAACATAGGACTGGACAGGACCTCCCAGGTCACTGAATCCAGTCCCCTGCTATCAGACAACCCATCAGATAATCCCATTCATAAATTTATCAGGCTCCCTATTAAAAGTAGTTAAGTTGTTTTCCCCAACTAGATTGAAAGGTTGTTCCAATATTTATTGGGACAAATCTTGCTCTGATTCTGCACAGTATAATCCTCCCTGAAGTTAAATGGATGAATTGTACAGGTTGTAGATCATGGCAAATCCTTATTCCTGTTGTTAGATTTAAAAGATGAATTAAAACCAAGCAGACTAACTCCTATTTTTGTGCCCTATGTATATGCATACAGGTTATTCTGATATTTGTGAAGCTCACCAAAATAGGGGAAAGTCAAGGGGAATATCTAATTCATTTTGATGATTAAAAGAGCCAGTGGTTTATGAATTTCAGTATGTTCCTTTTTCCCCCTTTTCATCCTGATGAGATGTCATTTTGTGCTTCCAAATGGAATTCAACATTTCATAATTCGTTGTTGATGTTGCATTCTGGCCAAATTGATTTATGTCTGGCGACTGGAATTATTTATCAAATATTTTATAATCAAAGCATTTTACCTCACACAGATTATACAAGAGTGGGTGTTTTTTGCTGTATAACAGCCACACCTCAAATTTGCAACTGGACACACAAAATAATCCCAAAACAAATGTTTTAGAATATCTTGGGTGTGGTGTTGCTGCTGTTAATGCAGCATGGTAAAGTACATTCCTATTTGGTAATTTGTTCTTGTATTCTTATAGACTTCAAAAAAGCTCAGTTCAACACACACAGATACAGTAATCTTGCAGTGACAAAACTTGTATACAAAGGGTGTACAGGTGGGTAGAGAAAGATGTTGGTTTCATGAAGACTCATCACTTAGGCCTCACACTTCAAGACCCAAATAGTCTGCATATATCAAGTGTAATTAATCATTCCTATGTGCATTATTTGCCCATATGTATATATTTCCTTTTCCTAAAACCCACTGCCATTAGTTAAAATCAACAGGAAATGAGCAGAGAGATTTCATACATATAACCTCTTACAGCTAAAGTAGTTGGGGAGTGGCAGGGTTGGTTTGGGTATTTTTTGTCATCAGGAGTAAGAGCTCATCTACAGGAAAAAGTTGCACCAGTATAACTTAAATTGGTATTTAAACCAAGATAGTTAAAGTGACACAATTGCTTGTGTACACTCTTATTTTGGTTTAAGACTGGCTGGTTGTAGTTTAGTTTAAACAAATTCCTTACAGATTTAAGTAAAATCAAAATAAGCCTAGTTTAAACCTAGTATTAAACTTAAGAGCATCAATGTTGTCTTTTATTCTGATTTAACTCAGTTTATTTAAAATCCCATTTTAAACTAAACTTGTGCAACTTCTCATGTAGAACAATCCCACAATGCTGCTGTCCCCACAGCAGTAACCACCTATGTCAAATTTTTGAACTCCTCTAGGGGTCGCAGTAACCAAAAGCTATATACATACACTTTTAAATCCCTAGCATGTTTCGGAAATGCCTTTCTTCCTGCTAGCTCATCTTTGCAAGCACACACAAATGGCGCCATGTAAAGCTAATGCTAAAACTTCAGCTAAACCTTTTGCTTCTGCCTGTTCCAGGAAAGAAATCCTGGATTTCCTGTTAAGGGGGAAAGAAACAGTGCTTCAAAATTCCCGGAAGAGTAAGATGTTTATTTGAACAGTACTAAGGAGATGCAGAAGCTGGGGTACAGCCGCGATGAGTTCCAATGCTGGCCAAAGGAGAAGGAACTGCAACAGTCCTACCAAAAGGAGGGCAACAAAAAGCTCTGGTGCTGCTCCCCAGAACTACTGCTACTACACAGAGCTAAATGCCATACTAAGTGGGAATGCCACCAGCACTCTGTGAGTGGCAGTGGACCGTTTGTGATTTCTGGATGATGGCACTCCAGAACTGTACAGTGATGAAGAGCTCACTGAGGAGGGAGGACACAGAAGATGCAGAGCCAACAGAGAGCCAGGTGCTCTTCTAGTCCCAGTTAAACCCAACCCAAATGAACCCTGAGAGTGAACCTACTGAAAAAGGGGACTCAGGAATGTGTAATTTACTGGCCCCTTTAATGTTCAAAAGGTGTGAATGCATGTATGTGTTGCCAGTCCCTTCCCCAATTCAAAGAATAATTGGCCTTGGTAAATAAATTCAATTCTCTTTTCTCTGGTTAATATTTTCCAAGCCCTCCACATTATATATAGTAAGTGGTATGCAATATATTCAACTGTAATTCATATGATTACATCTCTAGTGACAGAGAGAGAGGATATAAACATTTTGAGTTTGCATTGTTACTAATTTAAAAATAATGAGGGACTGGATGCCTTAGAGATTTTGCAATGGGAGACGGAGCCTTTCACCTCTAGAAAACTGATGTTCAAGTTAACTAATTAGCAACTGGTGCTTTGACAATGTGAAGTGCAAATGTTAAACCCAGCCAGGCTGATAGTGGCCAGAGGTTATTTACCCTCTAATTGTTGCTAGGTGGCCTAAGTGAAGTAAGTTGGCAGTCTCAGTAGAATTGCTAGTGGGCAAGTATCTATGGGTACATCTACGCTGCAAATTGAGGAGTAATTGTAGCATGGTAGGCACACCTATGTCTAACTAAGGTGGTTAACAGTAGCCAGGAAGATGCAGCAACACAGACCCCATCATAAGTAGCAACTCAAGTACATATCCAGGGTCCCTGGCAGACTTGAAGTGGGGCAGCTATCCCACACTGAAGCCTGTACCACAGCATCTTCATTGCCATTGTTATCCACACTAGCTAGATTAAATTTAGAGCAGATATGCTACCAGCCCCACAGTTACACCTTAAACTGCAATATAGACATAACTTTCATTACAATTACCTCCACAAACAGCATCCCTTCCTATTGTTAATCTTCCTCAGAAAAGCTAAGGATTGGAAAGGCATGGAAACTGATCTCCCCCTTGCGACCCTTTCCTGTCAGGGTAGGGATAAAGTACACTGACCAATTAGTATGGAGAGGTTTGTTCTACCTGTTCTTTGGATAAGATGTTTCCATCCTCGTGCTGGCAGTTGGACACTGCACCAATCACTGGCAGTAATTCACTATTTTAAATGAACACAAGATACAGAGTCACAAACAGCTTCCTTGTATGTTATTGCTTATAGACAGATAGAGAAAAATTCACAAGAAATTTGAGAGTAAAATGATTTCACTCTTTTCATCTCAAACTACTTAAAAATTATTCAGGAAGAGATAGATACAGCTGGGCAGACTACAGAAAGACAGCAGTTTAGATTTTTTTCTCCACTCTAGAATGTTCTACACAGAATATCAGGGTTGGAAGAGACCTCAGAAGATCATCTAGTCCAACTTGCTACTCCAAGCAGGACCAATCCCCAATTAAATCATCCAACAGATTTTTGCCCTAGATCCCTAAATGGCCCCCTCAAGGATTGAGCTCACAACCTTGGGTTTAACAAGCCAATGCTCAAACCACTGAGCTATTCCTCCCCATTAATACTCTAGATCAGATCAATGCACTCTTCTCTTACTATACTGACATTCTTTCCCAAATTTGATTATAAGACCAGTATAAATGAGACCTACAAAACATTAAATTTACTTGTCTAAATTGGAGCAAGCAAAGAATAATGTCAGCATAAAGAAGAAAACTTTTTCTGACAAGAGGAATGTTCACACAAATACTCTAATTTTCTTTGTGTCATTTTACAGGAGCCAATGCGCCAGACTGATGCTCTACAGCTTAATTATTTCCTGTTAGAAGCTTACAATTTTAAACTTCCAACAAATTCCCCATAATACTGTTTTAAACATTCCTGTAATGTCCACATCAAGAAGATAGAGCTCGTCCATATGTTAGGCATGTAAATTAACTTCCTTCCCACTTCAAAATAAACAAATTATGTTACAAATGCAAGTAGAGTATTTTTACATTTTTCCTAGCAAGCTAATCCTATAATTTAAAAATATCTATTTTAACACAAATGCTGAAGTGTGAACAAATATCTCAATCATGCCAAAGTTTAAAACCCTCATCTTGATTAAGAAGCTTCAGAGAAAACACAAATACGGGAGAAGATTGTCTAAACCAGGGGTGGGCAAACTACAGTCTGCAGGCCACATCTGGCCAATGGGACCATCCTGCCTGGCCCCTGAGCTCTTGGACGGGGAGAATAGCCCCTGACCCTTTCCCCACTGACCTCCCTCCGCCACAGCCACACCGCCGCGCGGGCTGTGCACTGGGGCAGGGGGTGGGACTGTGCGCTCCTGCAGGCAGCATGGAGGCATGTCTGGCTCCAGATGGGCCACACAGCTGCCAGATATGCTGCTCTGAGCAGCATGGTAAGGGGGCCAGGAGGTTGGATAAGGGGCAGAGGGTCCCAGGGGGCATTCAGGGGACAGAGAGCAGGGGGTGGTTGGATGGAGCGAGATTCTGGGGGTGGGAGTGGTCAGGGGATGGAAAACGGGTGAGAGGGCTGGAAAGGTGTGGGAGTCCCAGCGGGCCTGTCAGGGGGCAGGGGTGTGGATAAGGGTTCAGGCATTCAGAGGACAGGGAGAAGGGAGGGTTGGACAGAGGGTGAGGTCCCAGGAGGGGACGAGGGTGGGGTTGGATGGGTGGCGGAGTTCTGAGGGGGGCAGTCAGTGGGTGGGAAGTGGGAAAGGGCCAGGCTGTTTAGAGAGGCACAGCCTTCCCTATGCGGCCCTCCATACAGTTTTGTAATCGCGATGTGGCCCCCAGGCCAAAACGTTTGCCCACCCCAGTCTAAATCTTTTGAAAAATCTCACTTTTCACTGGTATTTTAATGAAAAGCTTCAATTACACATGGATATACTCTCATCTATGTGAATATGTCAACTGGATTCATGCAAGTATCTTGCCTTTAGAAAATTAATGTAAGGAACAACATTGTTTTGTCAGGAGATGGACTAGATTAGGATTTTTCCATCTGTAATACGAAGGATTATTTTTCTCCCTGTAAAACAGACAAAGGATTTGTAGAGCACCTCTTACTCATTTGCACTTAGAATACACTATAAACAGGAGGTTGTGATCTGATTTCCTTATATGACGTTTCCATCGTCCTCACTTTAGGCTGATTAGTTTCTTCACTGATTTTTCAAAGGCCAAACTGAAACACGGAAAAAGTAAATGAAGACATGAGATATGATATGTATTTTGTATTATTTAAAAATAACTTTTCATAATCCAAGGTATTAGGGAAAAAAGGGAGTTTGTTTACAAAACATTTATAAGATGACTGTCCTTTGTTTTTGTTTATTTCCTATACATCTATATATGCACACTTAAAATACCAGGGACTATATAAATCATTGAACTCTTTCTCCTGTCCCATACCACAAACTCACATAAGGCTTTTTCTGAAGATGGGTCTTTGCTCCACAGTCAAAGGCCTGATCAATACTAGCCTTGAAGTGATGGCAGAAGAACTACTGACTTCAGTATGAAAAAATATACCCTTGACTGACACAGCTGTGCCAACCTAACCCCCAGCGTAGGCGTAGCTATATAAATGGGAGAATGCTTCTGTCAACGTAGCTACCATTGTTTGGTGAGGTCGTGTTCCTGTACCAATGGAAAACCCCCTTCAGTTGGAGTAGACTGTGTCTACACTATGGATTATGACAATGTAGCTACAGAGACTCCTATAACTTGTATTATATTAAGAGACCATTGATGCTGATTTTCAGTAAGTCTTGGAGCTCTGGGGAAGTTCCAGAAGCCTGGAATAACACTAATGTTGTGCCAATTTTTAAAAAGGGTAATCAGGATGACCTGGGTAATTATAGGCCTTTCAGTTTTGCCTTTACTCTATTACTAAATGGGATATTGTCTACAATTTTATTTGTGTATCTTCTTACAATTCTTGTTGGGTGATTTTATGTTGGGTTGGAATGTTGAGATGAAATGTTCCTTTTCCTTGGTGTTCTGTTGACATTGATCCTGGGCAAGATAATGAAGCAGCTGATACAGGACTCAATTAATAAAGAATTAAGTAAGGGCAATGTAATGGAAAATAGATCCTATCAGACTAACTTCATTATCTTTTTTTTGATGAGATTACAAGTTTAGCTGATAAAGGTAATAGTGTTGACATAATATACTTAGACTTTTCCAGAGTTTTGGTACTGCACAATGTTTTGATTAAAAACCTAGAATGATATAAAATTAGCATAGCACACATTAAATGGATTAAAAACTGGCTCCTAGGTCTCAAAGTAATTGTAAATAGGGAATTGTCATAGAGCAAGTCTGTTTCTAGTGGGATCCTGCAAGGATAAGTTCATGGTCCTATGCTATTTATTTAATATTTTTATCAATGACTTGGAAGAAAACATAAAATCACCGTTGATAAAGTTTGTAGATAACACAAAAAATGAGGGAGTGGTAAATAACAAAGAGGATAGGTCACTTATTGAGAAAGATCTAGGTGCAAGCTAATAATATGCATTTTAATACCACTAAATGTAAATGTATACATCTAGAAACAAAAAATATTGGCCATGCTTACAGGGTGGGTGACTCTATTCTGGGGAGCAGTGACTGAAAAAGATTTGGCAACTGTCATGGATAACAGTTGAATATGAGCTCCTACTGTGATGCTGTGGGCAAAAGAGATTATCAATCCTGGGATGCACAAACAGGGAATATTGAGTAGGGGTAGAGAAGTTATTCTACCTCTGCATTTGGCACTGATGTAACCACTGCTGGAATACTGTGTCCTTTTGTAGAGCCCACAATTCAAGAAGAATGTTGATAAATTGAAGAGGGTTCAGAAAAGAGCCACAAGAATGATTAATGGATTAGAAAACATGCCTTAAGGTGATAAATTCAAAGATTAAAATCTATTTTGCTTACCAAAGAGAGGATTAAGGGAGATTTAATAGTCTAAGTACCTACATAAGTGACATAATATGCTGGAATAGTCTCTGTACTGTAGATATGCCCAAAGATGTCTTCTGACTTTGGCAACTTGAGCATGCATAATTGTTATCAATATAATAGAAGTGCATCAAAGGGGTCATTGAATGATACACATTCTGCTTATAAATTAATAATATGGCTTAGAGGAATAAAATATTTTTTACCAACCAGAGTAGATGAGTATTACAAAATAAAAATGGATAAGCAGTCTATGTAAGCACTGCAGAACAGTGAATAAAGTAGGTCAGCCAGTTTCTATAATTAAAGCCAGCTAAATGAAGCAAGCAGGCATATTTGTCACACATAATAAGGCCAAGTGACAAATTCAAAGAACAGAATTCATAGAGATGGAATATAATATATGCTAATAAATTGAAACCAGGAAAATAAGCTCAAAGTCAGAATTAGCCCTGATCTACACTGAGGTGGGTTGGGGGGAGAAATCAATCTAAGATACGCAACTTCAGCTACGAGAATAGCATTTTCACGGTGTTGAGTTGACTGCTGCCACTCCCCTGTCAACTCCGCTTGTGCCTCTCGCGGTGGTGGAGTACCGGAATCTACGGAGAGCACTTGAGGATCCATTTATCATGTCTAGACCAGATGCGATAAATTGACCCGCAATAGATTGATCGCTAACCACCTAATCCAGAGGGTAGCGTAGACATACCCTTACATAACATTATTAGAAGTAACCACACTCCTGCTTATTCAACATTTTACAGAGAGTTAAGAAATGTATATTGTACATTTCTCAAATTAAATCTCTCCCAATAGTGAGAAATATACAAGTACAGAAAATCAAGAAGTGACAAAGAGTCCTGTGGCATCTTAAAGACTAACTAAAATTTTAGAGCATAAGCTTTCATGGGTTAATACCCACTTCGTCGGATACATGCAGCGGAAGTATCCAGGGGCAAGTATAAATAGGTAGGCAAGAACCAGGTGGGAGATAACAAGGTTAGTCCAATGAGGCTGAACCAGCTTGTTATCTCTAATCAGGGAGGGTGAGGTGTTCCTCTAGCAGCTGAACTGGAGGTGTGAACAGCGAGAGAAGAGAAGCTGCTTTTGTAGTTAGCTAGCCATTCAAAATCTCTATTCAGTCCCAAATTGATTGTGTCTGCAGCAAAAAAACTTCAAGTCCAGACTGCAAAGAGAGACTGCAGAGCTGCAATTCATTTGCAAATTTGACACAATCAATTTGGGACTGAATAGAGATTTTGAATGGCTAGCTAACTACAAAAGCAGCTTCTCTTCTCTCGCTGTTCACACCTCCAGTTCAGCTGCTAGAGGAACACCTCACCCTCCCTGATTAGAGATAACAAGCTGGTTCAGCCTCATTGGACTAACCTTGTTATCTCCCACCTGGTTCTTGCTTACCTATTTATACCTGCCCCTGGATACTTCCACTGCATGCATCCGACGAAGTGGGTATTAACCCACGAAAGCTTATGCTCTAAAATTTTAGTTAGTCTTTAAGGTGCCACAGGACTCTTTGTCACTTCTGCAATTCCAGACTAACACGGCTACCCCTCTGATTACAGAAAATCAAGACAGCCTTTTTAATAAGGTTAATAAACATTAATGTAAAATTTAAAATAGTAAAAAAATAACTGACTAATTTAGCTGCAACCATTCAGGAAAGATATCTTGGAGTCATCGTGGATAGTTTTCTGAAGATGTCCATACAGTGTGTAGCGGCAGTCAAAAAAGCAAACAGGATGTTAGGAATAATTTAAAAAGAGAGAGAGAATAAGATGGAAAGTATCTTATTGCCCTTATATAAATCCATGGTACACCCACATCTTGAATACTGCATACAGATGTGGTTGTCTCACCTCAAAAAGGATATACTGGCATTCGAAAAAGTTCAGAGAAGGACAATTAAAATGATTAGGAGTTTGGAATGGGTCCCATATAAGGAGAGATTAAAGAGGCTAGGATTTTTCAGCTTGGAAAAGAGGAGATTAAGTGAGGATATGATACAGGTATATAAAATCATGAGTGGTGTGGAGACAGTGAATAAGGAAAAGTTATGTACTTGTTCCCATAAGAACTAGGGGCCACCAAATGAAATTAATGGGCAGCAGATTTTAAACAAATACAAAGTTCTTCACACAGTGCACAGTCAACCTGTGGAATTCCTTTCCTGAAGAGGTTGTGAAGGCTAGGGCCTAAGGGTTTAAAAGAGAACTAGATAAATTCATGGAGATTAAGTCCATTAATGGCTATTAGCCAGGATGGATATGGAATGGTGTCCCTAGCCTCTGTTTGTCAGAGGGTAATGATGGATGGCAGGAGAGAGATCACTTGATAATTACCTGTTAGGTTCACTCCCTTTGGGGCTCCTAGCACTGGGCACTGTCAGTAGACAGAATATTGGGCTGGATGGACCTTTGGTCTGACTCAGTATGGCCATTCTTTTGTTCGTATGATAGTAGAGGCAAGGTGGGTGAGGTAACATCTTTTATTGGACCGACTTCCGTTGGTGAGAGAGACACAACCTTTTGAACCATACAGAGCTCTTATTCAGCTCTAGAATAATTTCCATAATCAAAGTTTGCATCCACAGTAGGAAGAAAAAAGATATATTTTACCCTGCCTTAGCTAAAACATGGTAATTTACATAATGTAATATTCCAGTAAGGAGAAGGCAGCTGTAGTTTTAACACATTAGCAGGTTGACATAAAACTAAGCTCCTGCTTCTCCCTAGTGTTTGCAACCTCAACCTGCTAAAAGTGCAAATAATCTTGTCCAAGCTAGAATTGTACTACATGTTAATTAATGCATGTTTTTTTTTAAAAAAAACCCACACAGCCTCTCTCTTAGTGAAGACAAGGCTGAAGGATACTGGTCCTGGCTCTAAATATTCAGTAGCTTCCTAACCTGGGAATGTAATTTTCTTTTTTTCAGTTATGAGCTAAAATGTGGATCCCAGATTGTACCTCCTTCATAGCAGGGACAGCCCCCAGTGTTTTTCTGGACACGAACACTACATGAATAAGGAATATAATTTAGAAGCCAATTCTCGGGGACAGGACACAGGGCATTGCACGGCACCACTGACTAGTTCACAGCTGCTTCTCTCCACAACAAGAGCTGGGTTTTCCTCTCACTGACACCAATTTTAGGCTACTGTATCTCCACGAATTCCACCCACCCCACATCTTCCCAACCTCCTCCCTCTTCCACTCCACCAAAATGCACCCTTCCCCCCCTCTGCTCTAAATGCACCCCCTTCCCCACTCTGCCAAAAATCACCCCCTCCCCCCACCCAAAATGCACCCCTTTCCCCTTTCTGCCCGAAATCCACCTCCTATCCCCCTCTCTGCACCCCTTTCCCCCTCTCTGCTCGAACTACACCCCTTCCCCTCTCTCTGCCCGAAATGCACCCCCTTTCTTCTCCCCACTTGCTACTCCACCTCCCCATTTACCCCCCCCATCTCCTC